>CM023361.1:13481121-13734323 GCA_013282895.1 Eriosoma lanigerum
GGCCGACATATGGTCTTTGTTGTATGAGTGTTATGAGAGTATAGTTTTCTTTTTAGTGTTTCACAGGTCTCAGAATCTATACCACTCAAAACCATTATATTTGTGTATTGTGCACATAGGTAGTTAATTTAAAATATTGGATGTAAACTTTTAGCTCCTTGACTATCGATATCATAATAAATTATAAAATGTTATATACAAAAAAGCGGGAAAATCAATTTTGGATGTTCAGCAAACCCTATACTTGTGTTTATCGGACCATTATTTCTAAACCAAAAAAGTATCATCAGGCATTAAAAAAAAATATTGTGAGTTATTAAAATATTATCTAAAATAAACAATGCTAATTGCCAATATAGAAATAACTGTCCGATTACCACAAATAGGGTATGCTTTCGATAGCAGCATCTACTTAGTACTTTATATAGCTCATTTTTCGAAATTCTCAAAAAGTTTTTCCTTTTAAGAAAGGGAAAATAGAAAGAAAGGAACAGAAAAACTGCCAACATTTTTCCATTTTAAATTTAAAAAATAATTGTGTGGCATAAATACTAAAAAGTAAATATAATTAAATATATATTCATTATTATAAGCTACCCCAGTAAATTTGTTCAAACGTTGTCACTATATATATATATATATATATATATGTATGTTTACATTTAACAAATAAACACACACGAAAAATTTGCAAAGGAACGAATAAAAAATGAATTAAAAAAAAGTAATAATAAGTAAATGAACTTTAATAACAAACAAAATATCAACATTTTTCATTTGTACCTAATTCCCTGATATAATACTAGTAGTGTACTACATCTAACCACTATAAAATAAAATACAAAACAAATTTAATTTTTGAAAAAATTATCTTTAGTATTAAAAATTATAGTCAATTTAATTTACTTAAATGAAAGTACAAATATATTAACTTAACTTGGATTATTAAAACATTATTATTATTCTCATATACTATACTAATGTTATTATAATTTGGAAATTTCAACAGGGGAAGTCAAAATACATATTTTAAATTATGTTAACTTTGGATTAAATATATGTTACTTTTGAAAATATTAAATAAAAAATATTCTATAGAAATACATTAACTGGGACCATATCCATTTCTGCCACCCATTACAGGTGCCAATGTATAACAGAGAAACAAATAATAGAATATAGAATTGTGCTAAGTGTATACGGAGTGATCATAATTTCGTCTTGCGAGTAAGCCTAATATAACAATGACAATTTTTCAGTACCATGGCCGAGATTTCGTTGTAGGGAATTTAGCTGAATAACTGTATATCCAAACCGATAACACCTGCTGAACATTATAGATCTGATATTATAGACTCTTTCTTCTTTTTAACTAATTTCATTAAACATAAAACACCATAATAAATAAATAAATAATGTACATAATACTAAATAAATGTACATTATAAAAAAATAATATTAAAAATATATATTTTAACTACTCCGGACGCAGGCTCGACGGAGGAAATTAATTCAACCCATAGCATCCCCTCATATTGAGCACGCTATTGCAATTTAAAAAATATTCAATTCCATCGGCATTTTTGTAAATCGATTTTCTGATTGTATGTATCGAATTCGATAGTAGTATAGCGAACGCGTCGATAAAAGATCCCCCACCGACGTCGCATCCGCCGCCGACACTGCCAACATTGCCGCCACAAATGTTACATGGACATAGTAATATGATAACTGATGAAATCATTCCGCCTTCACTGACCGTAGCAGCAGCTAATACCCTGTACCAGTTCCGCCGTACCAGTTCCGACTTCCGAATATTATATTCACACGTGGGACGACAGCATCACTAAACATACAAAATTAAATGGTAAGAAACGTTTAAAATATTACTTATAATATTAATAAATATATTTCACTTTTACATCTTACTATAGTTTTATTATAGAAAAAAAACCTAATTTTTAAAAAAATTATTTGTCTTAATTTCCATTATGTGTATAGAATAATATATTTTATTAATCTATTCAGACATCAGTGGCGTATTTATGGAGGGGTGGTATGAAGGATAGATCCCCTTCTTTGACTTATTTTTTTAGTGATATTTTTCGAAAACTGATTTAAAATAAATACTAAATTACTACCTATAAGAATATCGAAATCGCTAACTTAACACGCATTGTTGATGGTGAGAGAATAGGGGTGCTAAATCTTGGTCAATGAAATATTGTCATCTCATATTCTCTTTATTGACAAAATCCTAAATACGCTACTCATATACATATTATATTACATATTAATTTTTTTTTCTATGATTTAACAATTACAATATCTGTTGTTTATGCAACAATAAAATTATTAATTTTTAATAAATTTACGTAGGTACACACTAAATGTTATGTAGTTTTAAATGTGTAACACGATTTCTTAGGCAAAATATCCATATATCCATATATTAATATTGTTGATTATTTTTCGCTTTTTCGCTTTTTTTAACCCGCGAATCATATTCAAGGCGCGGATTCAGTAAGGGACGGTAAGGCCAGCCAACCCCTCCGTTGTCACGTAATATATTTATTAGAAATTTTAATTTTTGTATCACCCTATACATACACTATATTGTTATATTGAGTGTTACGAAGACTAAATCTTATTAACTACTTACCTATTCTATACATGTATCTACAATATAGATACAAATAAAATATTTTATATTTATATAAGAAATATTATATATGAATATTTTATTTCCTAATATGTTATTATATGTTTTGAATGAATGAAGAAATTCAATTTCTTTTAAAAAATACAATTAAATTAATATTTGCTATTCCATAATAACCTAGGTAAATATAAAGATACTTTTTTAATCCACACCTCCCATTAATGCATGAAACAACTAATCTAATATTAATAATTACAGCAAATTAATTACCTTCTACATACTGAGATTATCTTCTTTAATCATTATAATATATATGGTGATTTATTAAGCGTGCACTTCTCTTTTTTTTTGCTTTAATTAAAGTATCTGTTGAAAAACAATTTTTTTGATATTTTTTTGATTTTTTAATTTATTAATACCAAATTACTTAATTTCACATATTTTCCAATACATAGATTTAAAATTTCCAAAATATGCATTATTAAAGAAAAATAAGATGAGCATAAGCAAAAATATGAAACTACTCGTTTGAGTTTTTGACATGTCAAAAATATTAGAAAAATTATTTGTATTATTATGTAGAAAAAAATATAGTTTGCATTAAAAAAAAATAAACTTTGTATTACTAAACCTTAAGTGATATAAAAAATCTAAGTATTTAAAAATACGAGTATTAAATAAATTAAAATGTAAAAAAAAATATTTTTACAAAATATGCATTATAAAAGGAAAAAATGAGGTGAACACGTTTAATAATTAACACAGGGTTAATATATATATATATATTAAATATAAATTGTCAAATACTTATAATTATCTATTCTGTTAACCTTTAATCAGTGTTTTAAAACCTAATATATTTAATATAAAATAATGCGCATTATAAAATTATCGCTAAAAAATATACAGAATAAATACTGAGATATTACAATTACTAATTAAATCTGGGACGCTTTGTAGGTTAATAGTTTTTTATTCGTTGGGAAATAAGATTTATAAAGAATAAGATGAACACATTTCTGCTGAATAATATATAGTTCACGCTGTAGGGTGGTCGAGCATATAATTGTCGTACCGGGTACGTAGTATCCCCAACCTACCCCCAACCCACCAACCACATCAACAATCCCAACCATAAAAAAGTGGTAACAAAAACAATATTATAATGATTACTCTTTTTGCCGTTGTAGTATATATTATAATATATTATTTTATGATCCTACATTTCACACTTGTACAGATTGTTAATAAACAACATTTTGTAAACATCGCGTTTTTAGAATGTGCATTCTATAGATTGTATTATATATTATAACATTATTGAATAATGAACAACGATTAGAATTTAATCTTTTAAACCCTTCAATTTTACAACAAAAAGTAAATATTTACATTTCATTTCCAGCAAATATTGTCTCTTAATAACGCGTTTAAAATTAATATTAATTCTTCAAATATTATTATTATAATAAATAATTTTTTGACATATATATATTATCATTGTTATTATTGGATTATATCTAACTGTTTCATAAATATATTTTTTTTAAGTTCGCATAAAAATAAGTGAATATTAACGAGTAAATTGTGATCACTTTGATTACCCATTATAATTGCAGGCTGTACATGTCAGTAGTATAATACCTATATAGTATAGTATTTATCTCAAGTTCACAGTCACATTATAAATCACCTATAGGCAGCAGAAAGTGGAGAAAGGGGCATTTACCTATCCCTTAGCTCTTTTTGAGTCCTAAAAAAAATTATTTCACAAAGCATAATTTATTAACTTGGATAATGAAACTAAAAACTGAAATATGAAAATAGTTTGTCCCTTCCCCTTGAACAATTTCTGCGGACGCCCTTGTTACTATCTAATAAGAACACAAATTCATAATTACTTAATAATTTTCTATAATTTGTAGTATTTACAAAAGGTATAAAAAATAACTATAAACTTACTATCAGTATAATTATAACACATTATTGCTATTGAATATTTACACACTGATAACGAACATCATTAATATCCTAATAAATTGTCTATTTACTATTCATTAAATAACCATTAAATATGAATAATATTTGTATAATGTTTATAAAATATTAAATTATAAAACATCTTTCGGATCAGCCAACTTAATTCAGTGCCGTGAAACCAAATGTATCGCATTAACATACAGACCCACAACGCTAGTTTGATATGGATGAGGCTTAATGATAACAAATTAAACACCTCAGCAAAGCCAAATTTTTATATTTTATTTACACAGAGGCCATAAATAATCTAGTTGCGAGACACGGACTTATTTTTTCGTCGAATAAACCATATTATAATAATATTTAATTATTTTGGTATCTGGGTCGATTACCAAAATTTAAAATTGTTTTTTTCATAATAAATTACAATTTAGTATTTTTTATTATAAAATTGTGTAATATCTATATCGTAATAATATGATTTATGGACAGTAGCGGCTCATGCTTAAGTACGGTTAATTATTATTATCGTCGAAATTCGGGAAGTATATACATGGCGTACACTGTGGGGGGGGGGAGGGCTAAGGAGCTTAAACCGTATTATAGGTATATATTTATTACTAAAATTAGTCTTAATCTTGTCAGTTTATATTTTAGACTGTTTAAAATTTTAAATAATTTTTTTTTACTTTCTTATAATAATTATTTTATTATATATTTGATAATTAAATAAGAATAACTATTGAACCAGTCATAATAACCAATTGGTTTTTGTTTCTTTAAAATCATCACATTATGATTGATAAATTTTACATTACCCCTGCCCCTTTTAGAAATCATGCGTACGTCACTGCTAATTTTACATATTGTATACGGGTAGCTATTAGCTACACAGTACTTACTACGCAGTGAGCGCGACATTGTGAATCACACATAAAAATACCTATTTCTTTATATTGGGGATCTTATACAGACCGAGACAGAGTATAATTTTTATTTAACAATATATTATATTTTTTATATATTAAATTCCATAATATTCAATTCTACTATTTTATTTAATTTTAACAAAAAATATGTACGGCCGAACATTAATATATGACTAAAAACAATAAATATTTAATTATAGTGTTGTTTCTTAATATTGATATTTCAATAATTTTTTGTATGCCGCCGCCGATTATTATTATATTATGTAAGTATAAATCTAACTACAGAATGTAAATTATATTTCCAATAACAAGTATAATTAAGTAACTATGTATAACATATTACGCTTATTGTCTAGACATTTTATAAAATTCCGATTAAATTTATGCAAATTATTAAAATCACTTTGTAACTAATATTGTCAGAATTAAAAAAGTTTAATAACTAAATATAATATATAATTAAAATTAACTAAAATAATAATATATAGAATCAATTTATTAGACATAGGTACATATTTAAAAAATTCTAAAACCAGGCACACACTGATCATTTAACTGTTACCAAACCTGTTACTTACTAAGAATGAAACGAATGCGTATTTATTACGTAAATCATTAAATTTGTACGTCGTGTTGACCATTTGCTCGAATTGGTTGTTCACGGTCGAACCATAAGTAATCAATTGTATATCAACGTATGCAATGTACAATTTATAAGTAGCAAATTCATAGTACTAAAAAAAATAAAATAAAAAAAGGCGAAAAAAAATAAAAATGTTGAATTATTAATTTTTTTAATATAAGCAACTTATTTAGTGAGTCAGATTTATTGAACGACCTTCAGCAATAAGAAATAAATGGTGATATAAAATATACAATTTAGCCATTTATATTCGAAAACAAAATATAGGATATTATGGAGTTTTAAGTATACGCGTCAAAATGATTAAATATTAGTCAAAGTACCTATAGTATATATTATATGCGTAATATATGGGTATATACGAGAAATAATATGGGTGATGGATACCCGAAGTTTTTTTTTATTATATTTCTTTTTGATCCTTTATTTAAAAGAAATTTCATTTACATTTTATCACTGTGTATTTAAAAAAAAAATAATATTTTTCATTATGGATTATATTAATAATTATATATATAATGACAAAATCACAGAATATGTTTTGCGATAATATATTTTATTATTTTTACGAAATATTTATATTATTTTATATAGAAATATCAAATTTAACTATTCGAAAAAATTCTATTGTATATATCCCCTCCAATGTTAATACATCACTGAGTGCGTATACAATACTCAAGGTCCAATTCCAGTAAAATAAACCAGATCTTTAGATTTTGATCAATGCTATTCAAATATTCGCTTAGAATAACTTATCGTATTTTTTATCGCACACTAATGGCGTATTGTATTAATAAATTTAACCTTTGATTTTCATCAAAATACTAACAAACGGGTGTTAGACTTAGTTATAAGTTGGTCGTCCGCCAATGATACACGGTGCAATAACATTGCACATAGTAAGCATTACCATTAATTAATAATACTTAATTAGGTATGCACAATATTGTTAGTAACATGATATAATTTTAATAATATGTCCGGTGGCATAACTAGTGTTAAAATTTAGAGGGCCTAAAGCCCTAAATTAAAATATTTTTAAAAGAAAAGTTGAGAATTGTATTGTTTTGAGTAATTTGAGATGGTTAAATCCTAAATGTCTAATAAAATGTGTAATGTATTTCCAATTGATTTTTAAATTAAAAATACCATTAATTTTATAATATTATGTTTATTACAATATTAATGATAATACCCACAGACATTGGTAACATAATGAAGATACCTAATTGATTTTATGTTGGAAATTCAATAAAATATGCCTATCACTACATTTATATTATGATAGTATTAAAATGATTTAAAATTAAATCATTTTTAAATTTAAAGTCATTCATACAGGGCATTGTTAAGTGGGGCAAAGGGGGCAGATACTCGGACGAAAAATTTTTTTAAATGAAAAAAAAAGTTATATTGTATTAATTTAAATTTATTTTAAGAAATACTTATTAGTTATTAATATTATTGAAAAGATAAATTCGTATGTGTTGAAAATCCATGGTGATATTATTGTTTTCGTGGTTGAAGTACTATCAATATTTCATTGTCCATTGTATTATTGTAGATATATCTATTATCATGTGCTCGTATTTTTAATTTAAACTGTCATCTTTATTATTTTCAATATAAATTATAAACTTGTTATAATTATATACGTCGAAGTTGAGCACTATTTGTTAAATTTTACATTTGCGTCATAAAATATTTTATTTCACTATAAAAATTAATTCGTTTTTGACATTCCTATCAATTTTATAGCATGGAATTCCAATTACTATGTATTTATATTTATGTGATTATAATAGTTGAGTTATTATTTTACATTAGAAGCGTATTTTTGGGAGGGGGTCGAACTGGTTCAAAACCCCCCTTAAGTATATACGGTAAGGATACAGCTTTATGAAAGTTTCTAAAAAAATCTGACCCTGTTCTTTTATTTTCAATTTATAATTGCTAAATGCGCCTCTGTTTTAGGTTCTGATAGAAGGTTATAAAAAGACGGCATTTAAAAATGTTCCTCCAGGCTGCAAATTGGTTAACATGCACTGTATTGATGTCATATAAACATTTTAAAACGCTCTCACTATGTAGACTTAGAAGAGGAAATTAAATTTTTCAGCGATGCCGTTTGAGCGATAAAAATCGTCGTCTAAATAAATGGTCATCTAAACAGCGTTGCTGAATTAGCCGCTATACAGCAATGCCGAAAAGTCCTAGACTAAGAAATTGAAACCGTTTTACACGCTTAAACGTTTTATCAAATATACATATATACGCTAATACACATGGATGTTTTGCATTTGTGACTTGCGTTATTTATGAGTTTTTGTTTTTAATTCCATAATAATTCGGGTTTTTATAAATAAGTATTATAATTAATATAGTAATAAATTGAATAATATTAAATTAATAGTAAAATATCATTCGAGAGAATGAATTTGTTGAACTAAAAAAATTAAAGATTTCTTGGCCATTTTCAAGGAAAAAAATATTATAACTGCCTTGCAGCAGGATGGTATACGATATAGAAATTGAGAAGTGTAATGAATATAATACTATGCTATCCTTAACTTCATTATATATCAATTATCAGATATTCTCTTGGAACAAAGATCAAAGAAGTAGAATAAAAAAAATTAATTTTTATTCTGGGTGGATACAGGTTTAAAGTGCTCGCTCCCATTGTCCCAAAAATTCGGGCCGTCATCTTTGTAAACAGGTAAAAAGGTGTTTAGGCCTTTTAAATAATATTAAAACGATTCGATTTCAAACCGTTCTTTAACGCCATCGTATTATACGAACGTAGTTTATTAGTCAATTATTTTTCGACCCAATTATTTCCAGTAAAGACATGGTTAACAAACATTATAAAATATTATTTCATGTTTAACTTTATGTAATTTATCGTTAATGTAGTCGTGACAGAGACCTACGGTCTACGGCATGTGTTTATTATTACTCATCGTTTAGGTAGGTATATGACACTAGTATAACGATAATAACGAGTCTTTGTTCGCGGCGAGCGGCAGCGGACACAACACTACACAACAGCCTTCCCCTCAAAATATTTTATAACGTTTTACATTGCCGGTGAGGCGCGCATGCGCACACCGCCGAAAGTAGTCGCGGTCGCGGTACGACGCGTCGCTCCGATTGGACGACAATATTCGGCGTTCTCGGCGCGGTTTTAGGGTGGGTAAATATAACCGCTTTGTTATGGATAGATATACTCGAATACTGTGCTTAGATGTTATAATATCGAATATTATTTACTACAGTGCGTTTCACCATAAGCGACGCGGCCGCGGTCTATTATTTTATGAAAATATTATATAAACAGTCTTCGCAGTCCTTCTTTGGACAGTCGTAATAATTATTTTCGCACGCGTCTATTTCATCGGTTACGCGATTTTAAGAAAAAATATATACGTTTTACCGTGAATTATACATCCGAAGTTTATATAATATCGCCGTTCCGAGTAACAGGTGTGGCGCGTTAGGTTAGATTTACCGATGACGACGCGACGTTCCGAACAACAAACGGCGGACGGCGCGGCGACGAAAACAATGTACGTAATACCTTCGTCGTCTTGGAAAAATGATTTCTGGTGCGTTTTTATTGCGTTTTATGGTACGCACATCAGAGTTAAGACGACTGTGGGATCTGTGAGTAAATATTAAAAATGTTGCATGATCGGTGATAGTCGTTTATTATAATAATTTAATAATGTAAGCATAGCTACGTACCTATTCGATTTGGTATAAAACACTTTTTTTATTCCCATTTTTCTAACGATTTCGCGATGCGCACCGATCGTTTTATCACAGTGATTATCAAAATATGAAATTTTATATATCCATTTAACTACCGCACAAAATTCCATTTTTATTATGTTATAATAATAGGTACGTATTATGTGGTATTATAATGTGATTTTTTTATTTTTATAAAGACACCTATAGGCAATATTTTTTCGTTCTGCACAAAAAATAATGAAAATTTAATATACGAGAAATATATGATAAGTATGGCCGCTTTTAATGCACGGTGTAATTCCTTACAAACAAAGTAAAAAAGTATAGAATTCGATCTTCAAGAGTGTTATTCAATATTTGTTTGTAAATTGTAATAATATTCTTATCTAAGAAATTACTAGTATATAGTAAATACTACTATTTATATTAAATAATAATTAGATATTTATATATTATATAAATATATATGTTTAATCTACTAGAAGATATTAATTAAAAACGATATTAATATCGTAGATGAGCAGTTGTGCTGAGAACGTTTAGTGTTTAAAAGTATTCAAACATTGAGATATGTTTGGTGTGAAACTAGAACTTGGTTGTTGCGCGTTTCGTTTGTGTGGTATGGACGAGAATTGTCCGTATCGTAATGTTGCTGCTAAAACAATAGCGGATAACAGTATCCTATGAACGATACAAACACATTGACGAAAATTGGAAAATATTTGATCGTGTTACAATTATGCATCCCTACGCACAGTATGGACGCATGTACTCGCGAGAATTGTTGCGCGCAAGTGCGCGTTTGATATGAACCCGGCTTAAAACAGAGGCGTGCTCACGGAGGAGGGGATTTCGTGAGATTTAACCCTCCCCTCACCGCATTCGCCGTATTTTTAGTTTAAATACAAAATAAATAATGCATCTTCATAATATTATATTAAATATACGTTTTAAATGGTAACAACGTAAGTCTAAAGGTCTTGTAGAACAGAACGCGTTAGAGCGTTAGTAACGTAACGTTAGCGACCATTGTGTTGTGTTTAATTATAAACCATATTAGCCGTCAAACATAGCGCGTTATAAAAATAACGCGACGGCATAACGCGAAGTTGTAGAAAATTACAACATTTTCTCATTTTAACGCGTGTCGTAGGTGCTGTTATTAAAAACTTTTTTTTTCCGAAACAATATACTATTAGAATATTATAATTGTAGCAAAATGTCCAGTACAACTAATAGAATTAAAATCCAGTTTCCTGATATAAACGGTGGTATTCGCCACAAGTTGTTCTCTTTTTATTTAAATCATGAATCCAAATTCATTTCTTTTTTTCGAGACTCGACATACATAAAAGCAAAATTTCTTCCTCTTCTGAATTACTAGATATATTTATAACGTATAATAAGCGTACCTTACCTTGTAAATGTACAAACGAAACTACACTACAGACTGGCTAGTAACTACAGACTAAAATAACGCGACGTTTTGGTTTGTGTATGACGTCTCATAACGCCTGCGTTATAACGCGTAACACAGCGGCAATACCGTGACATTAATAACGCTTTCTGATTGACAAGGCTTTTAGTTTTAAAGCGATGATGAAAAAAAAAAATATCGAAAATGTCGTGAATTCATAATAGGTAATCTTGAAATAGTCAACACGCAGTGTCAAATTTTTCCAATTCGTTTCCATCGTCTGTTTACTGTCACCTAATGGGCGAAAACTATTAGAAATATTTATTATCATAATATAATTATTTAATTCAAATTAATTATTATTGATTGTAATGTGTGTGGTGTGACTGTTTAAATAACCTTCACTTCGAAAGGTGCTTTATGAAATGTACATTGTTCATCGGTTATATTTTGTGTTAATTATTTCTACGTCTATGTGCTGAATCCGTACAGATTTATCATCATTTACCATCAATAAAAAGAATGGTGAGATTCATTTTATTAAGATTAATTTTATTTTTGATACAGTACTAAAAAAATTAAACCCCCCACCCACTTCTAAACATGCCCTGAAATAAAGTGTGTTCTAAAGAAACTATTAAAACAGTATATTTATTACTTATGTGGCAATATTTACAACTATCACGATTGTATCGTTATTTAATTTTACCGTCATTTTGTAAAATAATTAAAATATTATTTTTATTAAAATTGTAGGTATTTTTGTTATATGCGTCTCATATGGCACGTATTATAATTATAAATAAAAATAAATTACTATAGTGAATATAATTCCAAAATATGTTTCTAATTTTCTAATATTCTCAAATATGCATTTATATGTAAATATAATTTTAAGTAAAGTCAACTAGTGACTAGTGTTACAAAACACATTTGTAAATAATATGGATTGTTTTGTGACCTTTTTTAGACATATGAAAAACTAGAAGTTTTCAAACTTAAGGAACTTTTCCTAGGCACGTCTGATATGATGTACTGATTCAGTGATTTTACAATTTATCTGAAAGTTTTTTACTTGGTGTGTCAGTCGCGGCACACCATGAAAGTCGACATAGTGGCGCCTAAGTGAAAATTTATGTGTGGTAAAAATATCCTGAATTAACCCACCCATCTACCCATTGTTCATATACAATTTGAGGTTTACAACAAATAAATACTGCCCCATTTGTAACAATTAAAATATTCATTCAAATAGTCAAATAAAATATTTATTGTAATATAAGCAACAATTTTATGTAATTTTTATTAGTTACATTAGTTACAATCACCAAATTTATCTTATCCTCAAATAGATACCCATCCTAAAACAAGTTTTAAATTTATAGCAACAGCTATACATAAATATGGACTTCTGTGCAACTGAGTCAACACCGCATCCCACACAATTATAATTGTATCGTAACTATAATAATTATTATTAAAGTCATCTTCTTCTTCTTGTGTCCAGGTTTTATATGCAAAATAAATAAAAACAGTATAGTTAGAGCAGAGTTTGGTCCTGAAAAGGATCGTTTTGGTATTATCGGCATATTTCGCATCAGTGTTGGTAAGATTAGCTCGTTAGTCTGGTTGAGTGGTCAGATAACTACGTAAGGGCGCCACGTGCAGGCTCTTACCATGCCCCCAGTTATAAATATACTTACTAGTGTAATAATATTACACTATAACTTCATTATCAGATAATATTTTACCTAACGAATATATGCTCCAAAATATGTTTCTCTTTAAATGTTTTAATAGACGTTCAACCTAAACATCACAGTTTAAGTTCTGTTTCGTTGCTGTGATATTGCTATATTCTACGTTAAATAAACAAAGACACAACGGTATTCCGTGAACTCACAAGGTATGACATCCTCTTAATAACATATAAATGTTAGGTTACATTTTTGTTATACTTTAAAAATATCTTATTAGTTTTTATACATTTTATTTCATTAATTCAATATAGTATACTTTTACAGTTTTATATAAAATGATGAGATAACATTTCGCTTGGTTACACTAAAATTAATTTTTTTGAAATGTCCCAGTAACGTAATAACAGAACGTTATTAAAAGTTGAATTTCCGGAGCTATCGCACAATTCCTTGAAGTATATATTATTATCATAGATAAGGTGTATAAATATTAAATATTTTGAAGCTAGGTTTTGAAAGCCTATACATTAAAACGTAATACGTATGAATATGATAGTATAATATTATACGAGTATGTATACCAAAACAAGAATATTACGTTATAAAATTTTACATTATTTGTATGTTATTAGTTTATTACACTTTAATATTGGGGATGTTATAATACACAAGGTATTTGTGTATTACAAAAAATACCTTGTGAAGTTGTGATTGATTTTTTTAAAAAAATTTTACAACCTAACAGAATCGGGTGGCATTCCCAAATCCACCTTGGGCTGAGGTGGCTCAAAGATTAAGGTTAGGTAAATTATAATTTACATTATTGTCATACTTTTTATGATTAAGTTATATTTTTAACACATTCGAAATGGCTCGACAATGATCGAGTTTACAAATTTAAACATTTATTTCGTTCATTGTACATTTAAGTTACCACCACCACATTATCAGCACATTTGATCTATCTCCTCCCGGTGATTAAGCCGGAACCGCTTTTGTCGTCCTTAGCCCATCATTTTTGTTTTCGAAAATTGAATATTTTTGTAATTAATTGAACTTGGTCTGAGAAGGCAACCGTATATAGTATACCGTTATCGAGTACAAACGAGTTGAGTACTTCAAGTTCCGTCGCGCGAATGTCATCGTTGAACAAGCGGAAAGTTGTTGTTCGATAGATGGGTAACTGGTATTACAACATTTTAATCGGTATATGTATTAGTATTAATATTTGATCGCGGCGATGGCGGTCAGTATCTCATTACCAAAATTCATGATGTTACAACCTACAATTATGAATGAATCAATTGAAACACCAAACTAAAACGATTTTTAAATTCGATATTACGTTTAATTAAATGTAATTCTTCTCATATTAATTTTTTTTCAGAATCCGATGAATTTATATTATACGATATATTTGTCATATCATTTTAAATTAAATATAAAACAAGACAAATTATTATATTATATAATATAATAGACAAAAAACTATAATCATTAAATTGTATGTATTAACAACAAGATAAGCCGTAATTTAAATATTTAACTGTCCAAAATTTTATTTTTCGATGATACCTGTTCTTTTTTACTACTGATAATAATAACTTTTCTAATTTATTCTGTTATTATTATTATTATTATTATATTCTTTCAGTTAAATATTATATTAAGTCTAGTGTTTTGGACGTAAACGTGTCCAATTATTATTTTTTATATTTTAATACTTTACGTATTTTCCTAAATATTAGTGTTAAACTGTTAAGTATTAGTACAAAAAGTAACCAAGATGTTTTACTTTAAAATGTAATACTCAAATTAAAAAAAATAATTACTTTTACAGTATTTTTATTAAAAATAACTATTGTGACAACAAATCTCGATTTAATTAATTAATAAGTAATAAATAACGTATAACACTACAATCAATTACAGTTCTCTATTAATAATAATAAATATTTAATAATTAAAAGAAACATTAGTTTTTATTGTAATTGAAATAGAGGTTAACTAATTAATTATGTTTTATATTTAAATTGTAATTTATAGTTATATGTTTTCACTGGTACGCATAATGTGTCATTCAGATGAATTATTGTTTTAAATTTGTATTGTAATAATTGTCTACCCACATGTCTAATCAACTTTTTATGTCATGCGTATTATATAAACCATATTCACGCATTGACCAAAAGCCTATGCCATTTCTAAATATTATTCACAAATAACTTATTAAACTTATTTATAACCAATTTTTAATAAATAAATAAACTTTTATAACTGTAATATACTTTTATAAAAAATATTGAAAAAGTCAAATCAGCGAAATTAAAATCCATTGTAAATTATTAAAATATTAGATTACACATATTAAACAAGATTAAAATATTATTAATATTTTGTGCTGATATAGGTATGGTTTAAATTTATACCTGTCTAACTATTTGTTAAGTCATAACGTACATTAACGTCAATGACTAATGTACAACAGTAATATATTTTTTTTTACACGAATTTCTTCATTCATTATCAAAATATACATATAGTAACGAATAATCAACAGAATACTGTTGTTACACTCAGTTTGTTTAATTTTTTTGTAATACTTAAATATGAATTTAATCTTGTTTTCAGCATACAAACAAAGTATCTTCTTCTAAGAATATCAGGTATTTGGAGAATTTTATGATGAGGTAAAATTATTTTATTTTATGGATTTATTGAATTAATAGGATAGTAAATATTGATACGTACCCACCTATGAGATTAAATTATTGAACCCTAAAAATGTAATCAATAATTTAATTGATTAAAAAATAAATTATCTGTAACTTATTATAATTATTTTTCCCATCGATTTGTATAATTTAGTGATTGCATTATGGCTAATATGCACTGTGGATGCGTGAACAGTGATTTGGCAGAAATTATTGATACATTGGCCGCTATAGTGGACAACGAATTGGGCGCGACATCACTACCTGTGTTGGATGAAAATCATCTTATGGTGTTGGACGAGAACAGCGATGGTAATAACTCAGTTGATAGCGGTTTTATTGACGATGAAAGTCCTGAAAATACAAGTGAAGTAGAAACGGTTGCTACCAACTCAAATGAAACATTGAATAATGAATCCATTTTAGTCAGCAGTGCAATAAAAAATGATATTATCGCGAGGGTATCGTTCGTCGATACGGATAATGGAAAACAAATGGTGATCAAATACTATTATTAGTGAATGATCATCATACGAGGCATTATGGAGTACGTTATCGGATTCGGTGGACGGAACTCCCTCCGTAATTGGAGTAGATAGCTAGGTATTCTAGCTACATTGTAAATACGTTCTTCTTTTTATTTCCTATTATTTTTTATGTAGACATTGTTATTTGCATGTTTATAGTAAAATGTACACATTTCTTGTAATATATTACATGTGTAGATTTATTTCGATAAGTTTTTTTTTTTTTTAAATATAAGTGTTATTCTAATTTGTATTGAGTTTTATAACTATTTTCTTGTACAAAGTCACCCAGTGGCGTATTTTTGGAATGCTCTGGGAAGTGAAAAAACCCACAAAATCCTACAAAAGTTGTAATTTAAAATCATATATACCTCATAGGTAATTTAAAATTAATAGAAGGTAAATAGAGAGGTATTGAATAACAATTTATACAATTATGATTTCTTGCTGGTTTAACAATGAGAAATGAGGAGAATTTTTACCTAATCGTATGATATTGGGAATAAAATATTTTCATTATTTCATGACACTTACCGAAAAAACCTCAAACACGCTACTTGTAGATCAAACATATTTGTACATTATATGTTTAATATTAATACTACTTTAATCACATGGCTTGAATATAATGTGTCAGTAGATTTATTTAGAGCTAAATTTATTGCTATAATATTAGTGTATTAAAGAAATTAGAAAATTGTAGTTTTTTTTAAATATACTATAGTAGCCTAGTTAAAATACATTTAGTTGGATTAACTTGGTTTTAAACATTTATCATATTATTATACATTTTTTTTTATCTATATAATTATTCGTATATTATAGTTTTTTTTTTTTAAACATAAATTGTACCGAAATTTAAAATTCATTGGAAAATAATTTGTCTGGTATTATTTATCTATTGTTATTTTAAAAAAGTACAACATAAAAAATATAAGATAAATTACCAATATAATAATTTAATGTAACCTAAATAAAATATATCCAATCATATACTATTAAAACATTTAGAGAATATAGTTATATTAATAAAAGTGAATGTTATAAGTACGTAATTGACTGAAATATATGAATTCAGAAAATATAAGTCAAGATCTGTATGACGCTTAAATATGATTAGATATTACGAATTTTTGTAAATCAAGGCAAAAATATAACAAAATCATTACCCGGAAAAATTGAAAAATATATTTTGTGAAAAAATAACCACTTAAAAAAATATTTGTGTAAAATATAACATTTGAAAAAATATCAAAGGGATAAAAATTTAAAGGTAAAATAACGAAAAAATTAAAAAACAAAAATTATGGAGAAATTATTACTGTTAATAATATTAAAATATGTATTGAAAACATCAAGTTATTGTTTTTAAAAGGTAATTATTATTATATATTATATTAATACAATATTAAAGCATTAGTAATAGCTTCTAAGTAGTTTTTATTTGATTTAGATTGAGTTATATAGTCCTCACATAGTTATTTTGGCATTTTTAATATCCAGCTGTCTTTTTTTTTCTTTTAATTACTTTTTTGTTATTTTCTCGTTGATGAAACGAAGATTCATTAAACAAAATTTCATCAACAGCAACTTGTCTAATTTTAGATTATGAGCGAAGCAAGGAATGTATTTGTTTACAATGTTTTTTTTTGTGTGTATGAAGACACATTTTTAGGTAGAAATAATGGTACGTTTACCACAAATATGGTATGCTTTGGGTAGTAAATTGCAGCTATTTGGTACTTTATTTAGCTTATTGTTTAAATTTCTCAAAAGTTTTTCTTTGGGAGAAGGAAAACTACCAAAAAATGACGAAAAAACGGTAAAGTTCACGGAAATTGTATTTTTAACGAAATTGATTTTAGATTTTTACTGTTTATTACTAGGTGATTTATTAAGTAATGAATATAATATTAAGATAACAATTAAACAACATATAATAATATTACATAATGTATTGTTTATGATATTGGGTAGTGTTACTAATATTTTTCCTTATACATTTTTTTTTTTTTTTTTAAATTAAAAATTATCTACTTAACTAACACAATATTATTTTAATTTGATTTTATATATGATAATTTAATTTTACAAATGATTACAACTTTTTTTTCAAATACTCAATTTTTACATATTCTAAATCTCTTTGTTTTTTTAATTGATCTGCCAAATTTTTTTATTACAGGTGTAGGAATATTGATTCTTCTGTGTATCTTTTATTTGATGCGGATAAATCAAAACTAAAATATGTTCCTTTTCTTATAGGTAAAATATTTCTTCTATATATTTTACTATTTTCTAATTTAATTCTTAGATCTAAGACTTTTAAGTTTCTCTACTACTTCTTCTTTTCCCCAATATTAATTTTATATTTTTGTACATAAACTTTATTCACTTTATTAATTCTAACTTCCTTTTTTGATGCATTTCTAGCATAATAGAGTTTTTGTTGATTTGTAATCATTTGTTTATGTGCTTTAATTTAAGAATTAAATTATCAAATATGGTGCGTATTATACCTGTACTGTTTTAGATTTTTCGTCAGTTTCTGTAGTGATTATATAAATTTCAACTTGCTGCTTGAAAAGTCTAAAAGTTTGTGTCAAATTACCAGTCATTTTGAGTAATGCCGGTTTATTAAACTTCATTTTTTTTTTTTTTAAACTGGTTTAAATTAAGTTAATTTTTAATTTTAATTTTAGATTCTGAGCGAAGCGAAGAATGTATGGTTTTACAAAGATGTTTTTTAATTTTTTTTATTATGTATGAAGACACTTTTACGGGTAAAAATAATGGTCCGATTACCCATAAGTAAAGTATGATTCCGGTAAAAAATTCCATCTAGTTGGTACTTTATTTAGCTCATTTTTTGAATTTCTCAAAAGATTTTCCTTGGGAGGGAAAAAACTACCAACAAATGGCGGAAAATCGGCAATATTACGGTATCTGTTATTTAAATTTTTTTTTACTTCGTGATAACTAATTAAGTTTTGATCATAGGGACTTTTTTTTTAATATTTACATAGGTAATAGGTACAGGTATGGTACAATTTTGGAACGGATTGGTTGATTATTTGGTCAAGTATAGAACTTTGGACTTTTTTCCAAAAATGTTTATATTTAATATTTTTTTTTTTTTTTAGTTTGTCGCTTTGAAAATGTTATTGAAGTCTAATCATATACTACTTAATCTTTCGTGACTGACAATTTTCTTTTATTGGCTTTTAAAGTTAAAATTCCCGAGAATCGGTAAAATAATAGTTTCTGTTATTTTATTTATTTTTTATTTCATGATAAATAATTAGATTTTGATCATAGGGACTTGAATCTCTTTTTGAATATCAACATAGGTGTTCTACAATCGAGAACAATTTTTTCAAATGATTGGTTGATTCTGTAACTAAATATATAGATTGGAAATTTTTTCAAAAATATTTAATATTACCTGCAATTTTAGGTTTAACAGTTTGAAAATTTTATAGAATTCTACTCATATAGTACTTTATCAATTTCCAAGGTATTTTGAAAATTGTAGGTCACAATTTTCTTTATAAGATTTTAAAATTTAAATATTTTTGGTAGAATTAAATATTATAATATTTTTTTTTTATGTCTGAATACACTTTTTAGGTATAAATAATGGTCCAATCATCACAAGTAGAATATGCTTTCGATAGAAAATTGCATCTAGTTGGTACTATATTTAGCTCGTTTTTCGAATTTCTCAAAAGTTTTTCTTTGGGAGAAGGAAAACTACCAAAAAATGACGAAAAACATCAAAATTTACGAAAATCGTAATTTTGATGAAATTGATTTTCTTCATGATAACTAATGCAATTTTGGACGTAGGTACTTTAATTTTTTTTGAGTTTTCTCATTAGTATTTTATTTTACACACGTGATAAACTTATGGAACGACCTATCAGTATAATATATTATATTATATTGAGTTTCGCTCAGAATCGAATTTTCTAATGCAATATCATTGTATTCAAATCTTAATTATAAGAAACCATTAATTCCTCCAAGGACCGAAGGGATGAAGAAGGAACGTCCAAAATCGACCTTTCCACTTTTTTACATACGTGTTTTTGTATAAAAACGTTTGGTACGTAGTATTCGTCTATTATTTACGACTGCGCATGTTTTTTACTAGATGATTTATTTAGTAATGAATTTGAATAAAAATATACTTATAATAATATTACATAATATGTTATTTATGATATTAGGTAGTGTCTCCAACATTTACTATGATAACTAATGCCATTTTGAACGTAGGTACTTGACATTTTTTTGAGTATTCTCATAGGTAGTTTACACAAGTGGTAAATTTTTGGAACGGCTTATCAATAAAATTTATCATATTATATTGAGTTTCACCAAATACTATAAATTATTTGTGATCAATTACATATGATCGTATAAAATTTATCACTAATCGTTTATAGTATTTGGTTTCGCTCAAAATCGTATTTTCAAATGCATGATATTGCTTTTTTTCTACTCAAACCCATAGACTAGGATGAATTTAATCTACAATATCATAAAATTTATGATTCCACCTTTCTTATTGGCTCTATCTTCTACATTACTGTAGCATTACACGAATGAGATTTATATAATACTTAGCACACTTCAAGCGTATTAAATTTTTGAAATTGTAATGATCAGTATAAGTGCATATCCTCATTAAAAACATTTTATTTTGTCTTATTTGATTTTATAATTTCCATTTTAATTAATAATATTTTAAATTTGTTTAATTAAATTATACGCGTGATTCTATAAAGATGCACTAAATAGGTACTGATATTTATTTAAGTTATCATCTCGTATATTTGACCTACCATATTTGATATTAGTTGTAGTATAATATTAAAGTTTTACAATTACATATTAACAAGGTATTTCATTATGGGCAAGTCAAAAATACTAAAAAGCAAATTAAATTTAAAAAAAATAAGACGGGTCAGATAAAAACAGTACGCTAACCGACAGTGAATCACATGTAACATTTATACTATATAGGTTCAATAGTCTAATTTCTTATTATTATTATGTTTTTTTATAAAAGATCCTTAAAAAATATTTATTAGATCATATACATTTCAATTAATATCTATCTACATTTATAAAGATGAAAAATTATAAATCATTTTTTTCTTTTTTCAAATAAATAATTTATATTAGTTACTCCTTATAATCAAATAATTAAATATTATAATATCTTTTTTATTTAAACATTATTAGAAGTATTAATTTATTAATATATATAATAAATGTAATAATAAACTATATGATTTTAATTTTAATTGTAATATACTAATGGGTATTAATAGGTATTAAAATAGTTTCGTATTTGTATTATTTGCTTATTCATATATGATTATTAATGTTTTTTTTTTTTTTTTAATTAATATTATTTTAGATTCTGAGCGAAGCAATGAGTATATTGATTTTATAAAGATGTTTATTTATTTATTTTTTTTATATTTTTTTGGATAGAAATAATGGTCTGATTACCACGAATAGGGTATGTTTACGGTTGAAAATTGTATCTAGTTGGTAATACTTTATTTAGCTCATTTTTCGATTTTCTCAAAAGTTATTTCTTGAGCCAGGAAAAAATATCAAAAAATGGCGGATAATCGGCAAAATTACGGCTTCCGTTATTTTGATTTTATTTATTACGTAATAAATAATTGAGCATTGAAATTTTTTTTGTGTGTTTACATAAGTGTTTTACACATGAGAAAATTATTTGGAAGGGATTGGTTTATTTTCTGACTAAATATAGAGCTTTGAAATTTTTTACGAAAATCGTAGTTTTGACGAAATTTATTTTAGATTTTTTATGATAATTATTGAAATTTTAAACTTAAGAAATTAAAAAAAATGTTTAGTGTTCTCATAAATAGGTAATATAATAAAAATTACGAAGGGATAAGTTTAATTTATGACTAAATATAAACTTTTGAAATGTATTAAAAAATGTTAATTATTACTTGTAATTTTAGATTTAACGATTTGAAAATTTTATTGAAGTATAACTATATACTACTTAAAATACTTACAAATTATTTAGAAAATCGTAAGTCACATTTTTTTTTTTTTATAATCTTTAATAGAATTGAATATTATGATACATTATGTGTTTTTAAAAGTCTGAAAACATTTTTTCGTTCAGAAATAATGGTCCGATTACTACAAATATAATATGCTTTTAATAGAAAATTATTATCTAAATAATAATAAACCACTACTTTCTCCGAGGACCGAAGTTTCGAAGGAGGAACGTCCATAATCGACATTCCCTCTTCTTATTATTAACAAAAATAACCTATTTGTAAATCCCATTAACACAAAAATGTCTTTATTCATCTAACTTTATGCAATGAACGATTTGAAATCAAGAATCATAAGTACAGCATAGATAAATTAATACACCGATATAGATACCACATTAAAACAATCGTATATATTGACTCCCATTATAAAATTGTGATATTTAAGTTGGTGTATTAGCAATATTAATACTTACTTACTGAAACCTACCTCAGATAAAATTATGACTATCACATTGTAATCCAAATAGTTATGTGACCAAATACTAACCATACGTAACGCTTATTGATGATAAATAAGCAGTTTACGTATAATGTACATCAAGAAAAAATTACAGTAAAGCTCAACTTTAGAAATAATAATAACTAATTAATTTAACATTGGAATTAAATATAATATATTATTTTACTATACCACAGCCATAATAAATTCGGCAATATCACAATGTCTTTAAAAAATTTTTTGCGGCAAAATATATTGACCTACCTGTAAGGCTGTAAATAGTATTTTATTAAGAGTAATATTATAAATTTCGTATTGAATAGATAAAGATATTAAGACCTCAATTACCGTATTCCATGATTTTGATATTTTATTAAGGTGCTAAAGTAATATTATTTCAACATTTCAATCTTTATATAATATCAATTTTGATCCCAACGTTGAATATAAAACAATAAATTTAGAGCTCAAATTTTCTTCTTCGAATTTTGGTTCAACACTTCGGATGTGACTTAGGTGGTTCACTTATTTACATATAATTACTTCAGTAACCTAATGTGTCATCTAAGTTAGTGTATTGAGATCGAATTGGTCATTCCTGCATACATTGGCGCCGGTGATGGTGTGGGGAGGGGGCATTCGGCCACCTGATAAATATGTCGGAGAGCAAATTATAATTTTGCCCCCTTGAAATATTGTCGTCATAGTTATACACTTAATACTTAAATGTTTTAGAGTTTTAGTTTATATTTAAATTAAATTTTTATTATTTTTAATATTTATATAATATAATATGTCATAAAATGAATTTTGAAAAATTGGATAACAAATAAAATTAAAATAACAGAAACCGTAATTTTGCCGATTTTCCGCCATTCTTTGGTAGTTTTTTCCCTTCTAAGAAAAAACTTTTGAGAAATTCAAAAAATGAGGTAAATAAAGTACCAACTGGACGCGATGTGCTACCGAAATCATAGCCTACTTATGATAATCGGATCATTATTTCTCCCGTAAAAGTGTCTTCATACATAAAAAAAAACATCTTTGTACATTCTTTTTTTCGCTCAGAATTTAAAATGTAAAACATTAAAATTGTTTTTAATTTTATATTCAAAATTAAATTAGGTAAATAAGACTATTAGTTTAATCTACAAAATAGTAGTTAGTTAGTTAGTTCAATAAATATTTGTATTTTATTTTAATGTACTATATATCGTCTTACTTAAATTTTGCCCCCTACGCTCACCCTAGAAGATAAATAGTTCCTGCGCATCTGCCAGCATAAAATAGATAAATAAAAAGTGGGAATGTCGATTTTAGGCGTTCCTCTTTCGTCCCTTCGGTCCTCGGAGAAATTAGTGGTTTATTATAATTAAGATTTGAATGCAATAATATTGCGTTAGAAAATATGATTTTGAACGAAACTCAATATATTACAATACACTATACTAATAATTCATTTCAAAATTTTAACAGAAACCGTATTCAAATATTATAATATTCAAATTTTAGAAGCTTGTAAAAAAAAATTATCCGTTACAATTTTTAAAATATTTTGTAAAAAGATTAAATTGTGTATAATTAGACTCTGATAAAATTTTTAAACCGATAAACCGAAAATTGAAGGAAATATTAAACATTTTTGGAAAAAAATTCAAAATTCTATACCTAGTCAGAAAATCAATCAATCGTTTCGAAATTTTTTTCTCCAAGAAAGAACACTCATGTGAATATTAAAAATAAAATTTCAAATTCTACAATCAAAACCTAATTAGATATCATGGAATAAAAATTTAAAATAATGAAACCGTTATTTTACCGATTTTCGGGAATGTTAACTTTAAAAGATTATAAAAAAAATTGTCAGTCACGATTTTCAAAATATTTTGTAAAAAGATTAAGTAGTATATGGTTATACTTCGACAAAATTTTCAAAGCAATAAACCAAAAATTGCTGGAAATATTAAACATTTTTGGAAATAGTTCAAAGTTCTATACTTGTCCAAATAATCAATTAATCCTTTACAAAATTTTTTCTATAATGTAGAACACTTATTTACCAATCCATTCCAAAATTGTATCACACTTGTATATTACCTATATTAATGCTTAAAAAAATTTCAAGTCCCTACGATCAAAAGTTAATTAGTTATCATGAAATAAAAAAATTTTAAATAACAGAAACCGCAATTTTGCCGATTTTCCGCCATTTTTTGGTAGTTTTCCCCTCCCAAGGAAAAACTTTTGAGAAATTCGAAATTGAACTATATAAAGTACCAACTAGACATGATTTGCTACCGAATGCATACCCTACTTGTAGTAATCAAACCATTATTTCTACCCGAAAAAGTGTTTTCATACATAAAAAAAAAACATCTTTGTAAAACCAATACATTCTTCGCTTCGCTCAGAATCTAAAAATTATGATTTTGATTACAGTAAACAATATTTCGATACTAAAATCTTATATTACGTTGGATCTTATATATATTTACTTGAACCACCTTTTGTGTTTTTGGGGTTGATATTATCAGTCAGTCATCCGTTATACAAAATAATAAAAAGTAATCATGACTAATTTATATACCCGTTGTAATCACTCATATTTATTGTGATATATATATATAAATACTTCAATTACTTAATGTGTGATCTAAGGTTGGGTATTGAAGTTCATTCATCATAAATCATAGATTTATGATTATCTATTTCATAGATGGATAAGTCATGACTTCGAATACAGTACTTAATAAATGTACTAAAATTTTAATTGTCCTGGTCGTTTTTCTACCACAATTAACCACACTTTTTGTAGTTATACATTTTATGTATTTAAATATGGTGGTCTCAACTGGCTCAAGTAGGTGTAATTTATACAAAAATTACTAAGGCCTTTGTTTCAGTTAATCATAATAGTCTCACATGAACCAGCTTTATAAACATTTAGTTTTGGTAAATCAATTATTTCTTGGTTTAAATAATTTTTAGCAAATATTTCGCAATAGGTAAAAGTGTTCAATACCAAATCTGAACCTATTGGTTCAAATCTTGGTTTTACCTTCGCACCATATTTTTATCTTCGTACTAACATTGACAATGCTATGTAGAAAACATTAATGGTTTTAGGATATATTGAAAGAGAGTATGGGAAATTTAATGTAATTAACTTTCTTAAATCAATACAACTTGAGCATACACAGCGTAGTTATGTATAAGGCTACGGACTTCATGCCTTAAAAAACCTTAAAATATGCAGGTAATTATACCTTAACACATTAACTAAATATGCTATTAATATATTATTATAATAATAATATATAATATATAATATAATAATATAATATATTATTAACATATTAATATATGCATTAAAAAAAAGTAATATTTTATAATATAATTTTATTTTAATAACTAGAAAATATTATTTAATATTTATTATTTATAATAAGAAAAAAACCTGTAGAACCTTAATTAATAATTTTATTCTCCACCTTGTTTTCTTATTTTTTTCAAACAATGCGTGTGATCGATGAGGAAAACACAAACACTAATTTTATATAAATAAAATCATTAAGCTAATATCTCAGACCCAAACAATTTATTTATAAATATGTTTTTTTTATAAATTATTCATGAAACTTACAGTTTTTTATCAATAATATTCAAATAAGCACTTTTATATCAAATATACACTTATAAATTAAAAAATGATAAAATATGCAACACATTATTTAAATATTAATACGCATTTTAAAAAATAATTATCGCTCACCCATGATAAGGATAGCCAATGAAACTTCATCATTTCTCCCTTAGCTTTAAGTTTCTAAAATATTATTTTTAATTTCATATGTTACTTCACATTATGAATTTGTATATCTTAGGCTACGCCTGGTATTTCTATAAACAAAATAAAATATACAGGTTCAAAAAACACTTTTGATGTTTCTTATATTTATTTACTTGAATTATATTTTCTATTTTCTAAGTTGAAGTGACAGTGTTTTGGAATAAAAGAATAAATAATGATCTCGCCTAATCTGTGTGCCTGCTAAGATCACAAAATATTATTTATTCGTATAAAATTACTTCAATCACCTAATAGATTATTTAGGTTGGTACATTGAGAGCTAATTCGTCATTCCCGTATAAAATATATGAAAAAATCATAACATTTATTACAGCAATTAATCAAAGTACAGGTTCAGAAATTATTTTCAGTGTCTTATAAATATTTACTTGAATTACCTCTTGTATTATTTAAATTTTTGTACTGAGATCTCGTCAGTGGGTACTCCGACGGTCAGAAGAATAAATTATAACCTCAATTAATCTATATATCTACTGAGAATATGCATTGTGGTGATTCGTATAGTTATATAAACATCAATCATTCAATGTGTATTCTAGTTAGATGTATTGAAAGATAAGTCATCATTCCCGCATGAAATCGATCAAGAAGTCATGAATTAAATTACAGTTATTATACAGTAACTAGATCGGTTTTAAACAAAATAAAGTCGTCTCTTATATATACATTTAATTAAACAAGCTCTTGTGTTTTAGAAATGAACTATTGGGAATTCATCAGTCAAAACGCTGCAGGACAAAATGAAAAAATATTATTCTCGACTAATTTATATACCAGCTGAGATCACACATTTATAGTGATTTGTGTATAATTAATTCAATCACCTAATGTGTGATCTTTGTTGGTGTGTTAAAAGTTAATTTATCTTTCCTACGAAAAATTGATGAAGAGATAATGACATCGATTATAGTAATTAAAGTATAGTTTCAGAAATCACTTTTGGTGTTTCTTATAAATATTTAATTGAATCGCCTCTTGTTTTTTCTGGATTGTTATATTAATATCTCATCAGTCGGTACTCCGGTGAATAGAAGAAGAAATAATAACCTTAACTTACTAATCTATATATCTACTGAGAATATGTATTGTGGTGATTCGTATATATTAACGTCAATCACCCAATGTGTATTCTATCTAGGTGTATTGAAAGTTAATTCATCAAGTCTGCATAAAAAAAAAATTGGAAGAACTTCGTTTACAGTAATCAATATATATATATATTTAATTGAACAAACATTTGTGTTTTAGAGATAATATATTTAGAATTGATATATCGGTAGGTTAGTACTCCAATTGAAAAAATAATATTTCTCGGGTTTAGAAACTAAGAGTTCTAAAGTCAATCTTTTCAAAAATGGTTTTATTCTATAAAAATTAATTGTTATGGAATAATGTAAACATTTTAATTACAATTTTTTTTTTTTAATTGGCATATTAATTAGGAAGATACAGAAAAACTTAAAATTGTATTTACCCCAATAATCCATTTTGTAACTACTCTAATTTTAATGATTCCTTTTACTTTTAAATGTATCTATGTTTCTATTATTCGTTCCCATTTTAAAATAGATTCAAACCAGATATACATTTTATATAGAATCCATGCTTCTATTATATGGGATATTTAATATTGGCCATTCAAACCAAACTGAAGAAATCCAAAATAATGTACTTCGATTTATTTGGTTTAAGATTAATTTCAATAGACCTCACTCTGGTTATAATAAGATCTTAAACTTTTTAAATTTAAAATCATTAAGGTATAGGATAAATGAATCATATTATGTAACATTTCTAATTAAATTGCTAAATAATTTTAAATTTAAAAAACAATATGTCCGTAATAATGACCTTTTTAATACTCCACACTATACTAAAAAATACATATTTAGCTTTACTGTAAATATTTTATCATCTGCTAAAAACAAGTCATAAACGCAACTAGAAAGAATTTAGCAACCCCAGACTCAAATTAGTACCACCAAAAATTCAAAGTCCAATACTTGATTTGAACGTATAAAATGTTAATAATGTATACTCAGTTAAAATTTTTTGTTCTAATATATTTTTGTTTTCAAATATTTTATTTTATAGCTAATAGTTTCAACTGATTGAAAATAAATAATTATGATTATTTAGGTAAGTAAGTATAGTACAAAAACAAGATAAATGTTTTAAAATCATACATTAATACATTGTTATTTACTAATATTAATATTTTGTTATTTTTAATTGTTATATTAGTTGTAATTTGTAAAATAATATAAATAAGGAAATATTTACTTTCTGCATGCAATTTATTATTAAATAATATTTTATTTATTAAACAATAATTTTTATACAAAGAATAGGTAATGTTGTATTAATACTATATGTCTAGTTGCGCCTATGAAGCAAATCACATATAACAGATATATTAAAATAATATTACAATTAATAATTATATACATATACTTTTTATTTTAATATTAATGTCTGATTGTTATATACCTGTACCTATATATATTATTAGGACCTTAAAGGGCTTGTCAATTTTTTATAAATTTGTTACTAATTTTGTATATTATTATTAACATTATATATATTATTTTGTATCACATAATTTTAATATTGTTGTATATATTGAACGTTACAAAAACGTTGACTCTTATATATTTATATACTTAAACTAC
Source organism: Eriosoma lanigerum (assembly GCA_013282895.1). Taxonomy (NCBI): domain Eukaryota; kingdom Metazoa; phylum Arthropoda; class Insecta; order Hemiptera; family Aphididae; genus Eriosoma; species Eriosoma lanigerum. Next base: position 13,510,569 of record CM023361.1, read on the forward strand.
CTCTCGTGTTTTCGTAAATGGTGTTGAGAATTCATTAATCCATATTCAAGTGGACAATAATTTTGACTAAGAAGAGTAACCTGAACACAACTCTATGACACGCTAGATATAAATCGGTTTAGGTAACACATTATTGGTGACAAGCTGACAAGTATTAATTTAAATCAATTAACTTTTGTGTTAGTAAAATGCTTATCAGTCAGTCCTCGGATATAATCCAATAAAATCAGTATATAGTAATACATATTAATATTTTATTATATTTTCTATAACATAGTTACAAAATTGTAATAAAAAATAATTCAGCTATATTTAGTTAGAAAAATAATTTAGATTTTATTTCTAATACAATAGAATACATCATATTGAGTTCTTTAAATTTATAGTATTCACCTATATTAATTTAGAACTAATTTAGTTATTAATTAAAACGAATAGAAATTATTATCAGGAAATAATTATAATTGTGTATTATATTAATAATGGAATTTAAATCATAAATCATAAAATATAAATTCTAATACAGAATGATTCAAATTACTTACTTATTACACTAATTGTCTTAGTCAATTTATAAGATTTAAAATATATTTTCACACAATATTATTGTTAAAAATTAAAAATATAATTTTTACTACATTTTTACATTTAAATTATTACTACTTTATTGATATAGAAATAAATATAGCATCAATTTAACATATTATGAAAACAAAAAAAATTCAATGAGGAAAAACCATAGTAAAGCTTATATTTTTTGCAAAAATGTAATGTTGTAAATTTATAATTAATGAAAATTATGAAAAAAAAAGTATAATAAAATAAAAATGAACAAAATGAGTGCGGTAATTTGAGTTAAATGAGTAAATGAGTTAAATGAATCACTCTGTACATTGAAAAAAAAAATAATAAGAAAAACTGATTAGTATATACATTTTTTTTTTAAATTAATAACCATAACCATTACGAACTCTAAGTACTATTATACAATATGTGAATAATTTATGAAAAATTATAAACACGGTTTATTGAATATTCAATTATCTTAAAAACGAAAACGACACCTAACAGTTAATAGCGTTTAATGTTTAAAGTCTGTGGCACAGTATCAATTAAATTGGAAATAAAAATAATACATGCATGTCTACAGCTTACAGACAACTTACTAATCGAGAGCATCACTGGATATATTTATATGGAATACCATTTTTACCATTTTGTTTGATGGTGACCAAAGGGGGAAATAGGTGGTGGCTTGGGGGTACTCAGCCCCCTAAATGTTAATTAACCTTCCAAATTGTTGAAGAAAAGATAACGCAAAAGTAAAAACTTATAACAAGAACTATATATAAAATATATACAATCTACTTTTGCAACAAATATAATTTGTATTTCATAAACATAATGCAATGACGATAATTGAATTATAATTCAAAGATTATGCTCCTGATAAATATAAAATATAATATTTTTATATTAAAAAAGTGACAAGGCCGATTTTAGATGTTCCTTCTTCGTCTCTTTGGTCCTCGGAGAAATTAGTGGTTTATTATAATTATATAATTTATATTATATTATTAATTATTATAATTAAGGTTTGAATGCAATGATATTGCATTAGAAAATACGATTCTGAGCGAAACTCAATATAATATACTGGTAGGTCGTTCCATAAGTTTACCACTTGTGTAAACTACGTATGAAAAACTCAAAAAAATTTAAAGTACGTACGTTTAAAATTGCATTTATTATCATGAAAAACCTAAAATTTCATCAAAATTACGATTTTCGTAAATTAAGACGTTTCCCGTCATTTTTTGGTAGTTTTTCTTCTCCCAAAGAAAAAACTTTTAAGAAATTCGAAAATGAGCTAAATAAAGTACCAACTAGACGAAATTTCCTACCGAATGCATACCTTATTTGTGGAAATCGGACTATTATTTCTATCCGAAAAAGTGCCTTCAGACAAAAGAAAATATATTATAATATTCAATTGTACAAAAATATTCAAATTTTAAAAGTTTATAAAAAAATTGTCTATTACAATTTTAAAAATATTTCAAAAATAAATTAAGTATTATTAAAATAGCCTTCTATAAAATTTTCAAACCGTTAAACACAAAATTGCATGTAATATCAAACATTTTTAGAAAACATTTCAAAACTCAACACTTAGCGAGAAAAGCAACCAATCATTTTCAAAATTGTATTCTCTAATATAGAACACCTATGTTAATATTCAAAAAAAGTTTCAAGTCCCTAAGATGAAAACCTAATTAGTTGGCATGAAATAAAGAATTTAAAATAACGAAACCATTATTTTGTCAATTTTCCGCTATTTTTGGGTAGTTTTTCTTCTCCCGAGGAAAAACATTTGAGAAATTCGGAAAATTAGCTAAATAAAGTACCAACTAAATGCAATTTGTTACCAAAAGCATACTCTATTCGTTGTAATCGGACTATTATTTCTATCCAATATCGTGCTTTTAGATATATAAAAAAAAACAACTTTTTAAAACCAATACACTACATCGCTTCGCTTAGAATCTAAAATTTAAAATATTATCATATATTACAATATGACGGGAAAAGTTGAATTATTTAAGTTAATGAATTGAAGAATATGTTGATATATATTATGAGCATGTAAACGTTTTGTTAGATTTAAGAGCTTGTAAATTTGTCTCGTTTCCGCCTACGGTGGGGCCGCGAATAGACTCGTTCAATATACGCAGCCACACACATTGTGTCCTTCCCAGGGGCGCCATTTGGGGTGGGGGAGCAGGGTGGGCCACGGCTCCCCATTTTTTTTTAAAGTATTTTATCGCGCCAATATATAATATTCAAACGCCATACGCCACCTTCATAAGCTACAATAACATTGTGGACGAACTTATTGTAAATTTGTAGCATTTTTTCGTTTGTATTTTGTGTCACTATGGTTTGTTGAGCAGTGAATAATGTGAATAATGTTTAATAAAATTAGGTATAATTAAAAAACATTGTACATTCCTGAAGAATGCATCGCAAATGAAGTTGTCAGTTACTAACATAATTTTAATATCAAACAAAATTGGCCCGGTCGGCGTAAAACTTGGCCCGTTTCAATTTTCGTTCCCCCTATTAAAATACTGAAATGGCGCCCCTGGTCCTTCCGATGAACATTAATAAACGTCCGGATGCAGAAATTTGCGACGTTGATTTAATTGTTGCGTTTTCTACAATAATCTGTTGATATGCAACTACTGAAAACACTTAGTACATCGTAGTTATTGTCATTGTTGATGTTAGTAGTATGTCAATATAATAATCAAATTGAATAATGGATAAGAAATAATATCAAGAAAAAAAAAATATATATACGCGCGGGTACACGCGTTATCGCGCCTATCGTCCGTCCGATTTTACGCTCGTCCGGTCGCAGCAATTGCACACCGTCCCGCAACGGCACAAGCACTTTACCGAGCCACCGTCGCCGTCGGCGAACGCCGTCGTCTGCGCGCGCGCGCATCCGTCGTCCGGTGTCGCGTGCACCTGTTGGTCCGCAGATATGTTGGAGATGTTCTCCGCGCGCGCCGGCATCTTCTTCTTCAGCGACAGCTGCCTCGAACGGTCCGACTGCCGTTCGCGCAGACTTGTCGCGCTGCTTTTGCTACTTTTGCCGTCCGCGCTGTTCGGCGGCGTAACGTCGGCCGCGTGCGGGAAACGCCACAGAAATATGCCGCCGTCCGCGCTCGTGCTCACCACCGACAGTCCGTCCGGGCTCACCTTCACGTTGGTCACCACGCCCGCGTGGCCCATACCGACGTGCGTGGGCACCCCCTGGTCGTAAAGCCAAACCTTAACCATCTGATCAGAACTTCCGGTCACGATGTACTTTCCTGTAATGAATGACACGTACCGTTAATGTATATTTATTATATTATTCCAATATAATGATAAGAAACGAATACGCAAAAGAAATGATAGATAAGATCGGCTGAGATCGGTTGTGGGGGGGGGGGCGCGCGTGAAATAATTCAGAGGCCGTAGGAACGGTTAAGGAAATAAATGTTGAAGGTAACAGGGACAGAAGACAATTGAATAGAAAGAGTGATAAGAAGTGTCAGTAGACGAGATGTAGGAGTTTGAGATTTGTGGTAGTGTAAAACCAGGCAGACTCCATATAATACGGTAAAGAGATAAGGTGACAAGATTATTGTAACATACATTTATTAACTGCTATAATTACATTAAAGACTAAAATAATTTATTTTTGCATGCAGATGAGTTGGGAAATTCAAATTATAAAAAAAAAAAAAACGAGAACGTCAATTTAGGATGGTCCTCGGAGAAATAAGTGTTTCATTATAATTATTAACATTTGCATTTTGAATGCAATGATATTCCATTAGAAAATACGATTCTGAGCGAATCTCAATATATTAAAATATATTATACTGATAATCCATTCCAAAATTTTACCACAAATGTAAATTACATATGTAAGTATTCAAAATAAATTTAAAATCCCTACGATTAAAATTCAAGGAAATCATTTTATGATAAAAATTGTCAATCACGATTTTCAAAATATTTTGTAAATAGATTAAATAGTATATGAATAGGCTTCTATAAAAATTTCATACCGTTAAACCAAAAATTGCAATTAATATTAGACATTTATGAAAAAAACTCAAAGCTCTATCTTTAGACAAAAAATGAACCAATGTGTGCCAAAATTTTACCAAACGTAAATATTATTATAGTATTAATAGTACTCAAAACAAGTTTTAAGTTCTTACGATGAAAACTCAATTAGTTATCACAAATTAAAATTTTTTAAATAACAGAAATCGTAATTTCGTCGATTTTCCGCCATTATTTTGGTAGTTTTTCTTCTCCCAAGGAAAAACTTTTGAGAAATTCCAAAAATGAGCTAAATAAGTACCAACTAGATGGAATTTGCTACGGAAAATATACCCTTTTTGTTGTAATCGGACAATTATTTCTACCCGAAAAAATTTTTCATTGATAGAAAAAAAAACAACTTTGTAAAAACAATACATTTCTAGCTACGCTCAGAATATAAAACCGAGTCACTGATTCTGACCGTTCCTTCGAGAAATTAGTGGTGGAAGAATATTGTATTTTATTATAATACGATTTAAATGCAATAATGAATTGTAATATTAAAAAAAAAAAATTCTGAGCCAAGACCGGTCGTATATAAGTACTTAGTAGTTAGTAATTATTTTTAAGTAATTATTTTATACAATTAATACACCTATTACCTATTATAAGTGCAATTTGGGGGAACTTTTGGAGTCTTAGCCCCCCCCCCCTAAATCCTCTGTAGCTTTCCCAAAAAATAGGAATTACATGTAGTGTGGAAGGGTATACTTTTCACGGATCTGTTAAAAATAATGTGTTAATTTTCTAAATATTTTACTCCAAACAAAAATACAAAACCTGTAACAAATCTAGTAATGCAACCTAAAGCTATCAATTTGTATTTTTTAATAATTACAGCTTTGGTATAGTTAAGTAATTGTTACAATTATATTATAATTATGTACATTTTACATATTATATTTAATATATTAAAGAAATGTTATATATATTATTTAATAAATAACTCAAAATATAACGTATAGACATATTATATACAATATTAAATATATAAAATATAAAAAACTAACGTCGAAAAAAAATCGTGTTTACACTGAATTTCAAGAATTTAATTATTTTAAATAGATATGAAACCATGAAAAGATATGTGTGTAAAAGGTGTGTCAAATTTTTAACTTAATAAAATAACAAAAAATAATAATAATACAACAAAAACCAGTAAAATTTTCATTTTGCCAATTTTACTGAAACTTTACAAGAACTTTATTACTTTATTTTAAGACCTTATAAATAAAATGTTAAAATTATAAAATATAATTGTTATCTAGTATATGTTATGTTTTTGTCCGTATATGACTGTCAAATACAATTAATTTTGATAAAGTTGTATTGGATGAATAACATCATTATGAAAATTTAACAATTTAAAGATAATTAGTGTAGATATACCGCTGCACGGAATATCATTGAATCATATATATATTTTTTTTGAGATTACTGTTCATTTCGTGTATACGTTCATTAACGTCTTTCAGGTATAGGTATAATTTAAATACTAAAAAGTTACATAAAATGTTGAACAAAATTGTTTTGCTTCAGCTAAGCATAGTAATAAGAAATTAAATTACATCTTTATCAATCATAATATGTGCTATTATAAGGATAAGAAAATCCTATTCTATAATTTTTAATATAAAATATAATATAATATACTTTTATACAAAATATGTTTATAAATTTACATAATAAATAAATAATTAAAAAATTTCAATTTAAAGTAATATACATAAAACTTAACTAACCTAACCTATGCATAAAAACATTGAAATTAATTTTTAGTTACCAAGTCGACTGAACTCATTGTGGCTTTATTACATTACTAACTAGTAAATTATTACTTGTCTAAGGAAACAATCAAACTAGCAGTATATTGTAATTGCTATTCACACGCTTATTACCAAGCTTTGTTGATAATATAAGTAACTAATAAGTATACGAACGCACATAAATAAAAATAAATGTACCTATATTATATACGAACCGTTGGGCGTAACGTCGAGCGAGTTGAGAGCAGAAGCCGACGATCCTTCAATCTCGCGAATCAGCGATCCATCGAGCGCTTCCCAAAATCCAATGTACCTGTTGACACTACACGTGACTAGTTGAGCGCCGTTCGGGTGGTACTTGGCACTGGTGAATATCGCGCTCGTAAACATGATCGATAACCGCGTGAACCGGACAATGTCCCAGACGACGCACGTACCGTCCGCACTGGCCGTAATCGCCTCGTTGCCCAGCTGATGCACATCGATCGCGCTTACCGGGCCCTTGTGCTCCTTGAGCACGGCCAGTAACGTGCCGTTTAGATTTTCAACGCGCCAAATTCGAACCTGACCCTCGCCACCGCCGCTCAGCAATTTTTTCCCGTCCTTGGACATGGCGATAGCCGTCACCCCCTTGTTATGGCAATGGTTTATGGTGTACAGTAATCGTCCGGTTTCCGGCGTGAATATCCGGATGTTGCCGTCGTTCCACGACGTGACGATCTGCGAACCGTCGAACGAAAACAGCACGCCGGAACACGTGAAATTCCTGACGGTGATCCGTAGCAATTCCTGGAGCGTGACCACGGACCAGACGCGTACGTCATTCCTGCTGGCGGTCGCGAACACCTTGCTGTAATCGTACGGGAATGCTAGATCGTATATCACCGACGTATGGCACGTGAACAAACGCGTGACTTCGAAGTCGTCAGTTCTGATAGTGTAAAGTTCACAGTTTACCGTTCCCACCAGTATTATATTTTTCATCATCTGTATGCTGGTTACGAACGAATGGACGTTGGCCGACTTGAGGACCACCAGCAACGGGTACGTGGGCGTGGCCAATTTGGTGTCGACCTTGCAACCTTTAACGTTATTCCCGTCACCGGTGCGAACGGAATGTTTCTGACACACCAATTCCACGGTACCGTCCCCCGAACCCACGACCATGGTATCGTCCGCCATCAGGTATAACGAAGTCACACCGTTGCTGTACAGTTCTACACCGGGAGATTTACCATGATGGCCGCCTTTCTTGATCTTCGGATACTTGGCGAAACATTGAGCCAACATCGGCGAGTTAGATGGTGTCGTGATGGAAACATCGGTCGGGAAGTTCAATTTAATTTTCATGATGTCACCCGTACTGGTACCGCAGTATGCATATTCGTCTAAATAATCGATTTCGGAGCATAATATTTTCCGTTTGATCTTGGCGAACGAAGCGTCGAACCATTGGATGTTCCTTTGCTCTTTGTTCAATGTCCAGAGTCTTAACATGTTCTCGCCTGCCACGATAAAACAATCACCGCGCAAGTTCGTTGGCTTGAGCACCGTCATGTAACCAGCCGTGGACTTTGCCGACGACGATCCGCACAAAATCTCTTTTTTTTCGATATCGTACACAGTGATTGAACCATCGTCGAGACCGCCCAAGGAAATCAAGAAATTTTCACAACAAGAAAACGCAACGGCCTCGACGCGCACTTTGTGTGGCTCATATTTCGTAATCATTCGACGTGTATCAAAATCCCATATGATTATCGGAGACATAAAACCCATGTAATTCACTTGACCGGAAGCCACATATTTACCAGTCTTTGATACGGCCACTGCCGATATAACATTTGTGTGTCCTTCAAAGAACCGTTGATTCTTTAAAACATAATTATAAGCCGTGATACTGGTCCCGAGTGGATAAACTAAATGAACACCATCAGGATGTAATATGAGTCCATTCATCGGATTACCATCAAATCCAATCATTGACTGTAATTCAAGATCCTGTACAATAATCTCATTGTCCATCTTGTGTTTTTGTAGAGTGATAAGTATATAGTAAAACGCTATATTACTTAATATATGAAATATATAAAGAATATTATTAGTTTTATTATTTAATAATAAAACTCAAAAAGCCCCCAACGCAATAAACAAGTAAGATATTAAAATGTATTTAGATTTTTTAAATCTGCGTAGCAACTAGAACCATAGAAACTAAATGATTAAAATAAACATATAGATAAGATATTAATTTGGTTATTGGTCCGGTTGTTACTTTTAAAATAATACATTGGATATACTGAAAATATAATATTTTAAATACGAGACACTAATCGGTAAGCATTTATATTTTAAATAATGAAATTATATAAAATATATTATATTTTCATTAACTTCAAAAAATAAATGAAAAAACTTTAAAAATAAATTTTAGTATTTATTTTTTCTTTAAATACAAATCTACTAAATGGCTATTTTGAATTAAAAAATTGAAAAATAGATAAAAAATATTTTTTTTTTATTTTTTTATTTAGAAACAAAAATACAAATTAATATACCCTCTAATTGTAATGCCGAAGTATAATAATAATTTTAAAAATAAATTTTAAACAAATTTATCGTAGAACCAGAGTTATTTTATTTCTTAAATTTTCGAGCTCGCCCTTGTATATTACAAATTATAAAAGATCTAATCTAACATACAAATATTCACGTTGGAATAAATTAGTATTATAATATATATTTATTGTTTTAAAAGCAATAACACGGTAGGTTTCTATTATTGTCATTATTATATACTTTACATTATTGTAATTATTTTATATGAACCTATGGTATTACATGAGTTCACACCTAGGGAAATAAAATTACATAAAACAAATAAAATTCTCTGATTGTTAGTACTTTGCTAACTTTACTAACCTAATCTAACCCAAAACCGGCCTTAGACTAGAGCGAGGCCTGGGGCAATTATTTGGTTGCGGTTCTTAGTCTATTTTCAAAATTTTTATATAATATTAAATTTAAAATTACATATATAATTATTAATTTTTAAACTTTTAAGCTACATTTATATAAAATGTAGTATAGCGTATATAAAATAATATATTATAAAAGTGCGAGGTCTAAAGAAAGTGTCTCGATAGTCCCTGTCAAAGGCCGGCACGGCACTAATTAGGTATAGGAAAATATCATACCAAAATCGTTGTATTTTATACAATGAGTAATGTGGCAAAAACAAGTTAGCATAGATAAGTTATTAATTTGAGAAGAATTTGGTCTTTAAAATGATGTAGTCCAAAAAAATGTTTGGGTACACGCCTAAATGCCAATACGTTTACACGTAAGGAAAATTCATCCTCCCTACTCCTACTCCTTCATAAAAAAAACCTTTGGTTTACCTAGTACAAAAAAAAACAAATCATAGAAAATTTACATTTTGCGCACATTATATTGGTTTATAATATTAATCATTATCAGTTGGGCAGAGGACTTGTAGCATTTGCATATTGGTTTTGCACAATTACAAAAATAGAAGAGTACGAAATAAATACGTTTCATACTTTTTCAAAGCTAGTTTTGAAATTTTATTTTGCATATAAATGAGTATATTTTGAGTACTTTTTGTTTTTAGGGCATATTTTACATTCTATTTTATACTTTTTGAGTCATATTTAATTTAATTCAATTTTTTCCACACCGACGTTTTTATTTTAAACAATACAGTCAAAATGTTTGAATAAAAATGTATTTACTTTTAATTTTTGTCGTAAATTATTGTTTTTGACTGTTCGTGGACACACGTATTTTCTAGAAGCGCTTGAGGATCACCAATAGGGCAATAACATTAATTTACTGTAATTAATTTTATTAATAGATACCTACATTTAATAGTTGTATATAGTTTACGATCTAACGTCATACCATTTGACAATGGTATAAAATATATTTAAATTAAGTAATTGTTTTGACTCATTTTAAAGCCTATTTCTTTTATTAATACTTTTAAATTAAATCACAAAAAAAAATTAAGGTACATATTTTTAGTGCATAAGTGCTTGCATATTTAATGCTTTTTTAGAGCTACAAGTCCTCTGCCCTAATTATCAGCATCGATCGACAATCATTTTCGCATACTAGAATAAGTATTTACTATATAAATACATATTGATATTATACAATAATAAATTATAGAAAGATAAGACGTGTCGATCACATGCAATGTGTTAATTTCCCGTAAATGTCAGTATTGATACAAAGATTAAAAAATTTACAATTCCAAAATAGGAAACATTTAAATTTTTTTTCCTAAATTTCTTCATTTTATAAAATTTTAAGCTGCTTAAAACTAAAATTGTGAGTACACATAAGTAAGTTTACCCGCGAACTGACTTGTATTCAGGTACACACATATATTTAAAAATAGGAAGTGGGTACACGCTGTACTCTCCACTACACCACTGTTTATAATGCGTTTTAAAAAAAGAATGCAGTGGATTTTGTGACAAATGAACAGTTTGAACGGTGAAGTCAAAATAACAATATAATCTGTATATAACATTAGGTATAAAATATAGACACTCGATATCGATGACGATTCCGCAACTGTTATGTCAATTAGATTTATTACGATCATATTAAAATTTATATAAATTATAATACGAATTGTATAAATATAAAGATGGGTTCAGCCTACCATATGATTTTAAAAACCTGGTACCAATGCTGTCTATAATCGTTTTGTAAGTATTTTTTTAAAAATCTTGTTTACTAAGACTGTTGGTGTATTGCCGCTCGACGCTCTCATAATGAGTATTAGAGTGAATAATAATGGATTTAATAATTTATTAACATGTTGTCGTGATTCTTCTTGTTCCGTTATTGCTAATCTAAATCGTTGGATTCTTGCCAAAGTTCATTAACGAAAAAATATAGTAATTGTTAAAAATTCAATTTTAAAGTTTTCAAATAGTAAAATTTTGGTTTTTATCCTATATAATCATCAGATTTTTAGATATTTTTTTGCAAAAAAAAAAAAATATATTTAAATCAGTAGCAGTTTACCAGATAGTTAAATACAACTTAACACAAGTCATTCATTAGGAAAGTATGATATATATAAATAAATTAGCCATTAATGAATTTTTTGCTAAATAGAAAATAATAATGATTGTTATTATTTGTGTTGACTGTAAAAACTTATTATTGATTTAATATTATTATTAATTTTCATAGGTTCTGTATAAATTATCATGTTATAGCTACGTAGGTATATAAATATATTTACATAGCTGTGAATTTTTTTAAAAGTATAATTATTAAGATGACATCATACTCGCATGTTCTGTCTTTGTCTATCCAATGGAAAATTAGCAAATCACAATTTAGAAGTTAAATTGTGACATTTAAGTTAAACATATAGTAAAATCATATAATGTTAAATTTAAAAAGAATCATATTTTGAAGGGAATATCATGTCAGTTTTATAAAATATCAACTATTTAGCTGCATGTTAAAAAAATATAAAATTTAATGGGTACACTAATAACTTCTTTGTTAGATAATATGTTAAAAAACGGATAAATAATTAAAAGTAGGTTTCTACTTTAACCTTTCTGCCTGCCTACTAAGTACAAAGTATTATAATATTATAGATTAATAATGACACAAACTAAAATAAACATAAAATAATAATGTAAAGAATCTATTAAAACATAAATTAATAAAATGATGGGTAATTGAAAAATGTAATTTCAAAAAACATTTAATTAATATTGAAGACGTTGGGTATTATACTAATAATGATTTTTGGCTATTAGTGTTCTTTTCTGTACCTACAAGTAAATACAATAATATTGGACCATGATTTAATATTAAATCATTTATTATTCAAATTTTACTCTCAATAATTTGTTTTTTCAATTTAAGCAAAAATTTACTAAAAATTTTTGATACATGGATTTCTTATATTTGTTGTTAGTTAAAACACAAAATTATTACATAAGATTAGAATGATTAAATTAATTTAAGAGCCTCTTGTCAATCGAAATAATACTCGTTGGCATCTTATAAAATAAATAACTTTAGCAAGAAGCTGACAAAAGGTGGTAAATTAACCAGATCTGTATTTAAAGTTGGTATAGGAATGTCATTTCATGACAATCGCTAAGTCCATTGAATTTTTAGAGAAACAATCATCATATTTATTCAATAATTATTTTAATTTGTTGCAATTTTGTTAATTTTGAGTTATTATAAAATTTGAAGTTTCTTGTTCTAATTAATAAATTATTCATATTATATAAACCAGTGGAGTAATTATGGTGGGGGGGGGGGGGGGGCAAGCAGGGGCACTTATCAGGCTTTATCAGGAACAGGCAAAAGTATCATTTTGCCCTCCTGATAAGTCAACAGTTTAAATTTTTAAGATAATTTACGAGTTTTTTCACATAATCTACATTCAACGTTAATGAATCCTAAATATGTAATAAGTAATAACAAACAATTAATATTTTATAACTAGTTGTTATACTTAGTATTTCTGTGATATTATTATTTATTTCATTACGTATTAGGAGTTTAGAACTTATTAGTATAATTATTAAAACTTATTATTATTAACTAAAATAAAATAAAAGTAATTCCGATGAGTTTAAGGTTTGTGCCTTGTATAGTAGTGTCAAAACAAAAAATTAGGTATATTTAAAAAGAAAATGTGTTTACTCCCCCCCCCCTATTTTTTTTACCCAGTTACGCCACCGGTATAAACTATATGTATTAACTATTAAGATACATAATCATGTATGTTTTTCAATGCTTCCAATTTATTCATTGTAATAGTATAAAAATAATTTATTGTATTTATAATATTATCACATTTTTTATGTTTAAAATTGTTCTAACTCGGTGATATTATTATAATAAATTAATACAGGTTATATAAGGACATTTATTACAAATATGACTCACAATAATAAAATTCAATAACTTTCTTATAATTTTATTGAAAAATGATGTTAATTACATTTTTATATAAGTAAGATAAAATAAAACACTAAGACACTATTTAATGTAAATATATAGGATAAACATTTTTGCATAGAAATAAGTTTAATCATCCCTGAGCCATATGTTGAATGACCATAATCTGGAATCTCTAAAGCAAATGCAATCCTCTCTAATACTACCATGTTGTTTTAATTCTTTGATAAAATTATGATACAATATTTTAATATCAATTAATACAAATCAATCTGTGAACCACTAATCAATAATACAACGTATCATAACACTCATATTCGGATTTATTTCTGTTTAGGAGTTAATAGAAAGTCAATACACAGTTTACTGTCTGAGCCTACTTAATATGCATTATAAAAAAATATTCATACACAGAATAAAAATACTATCGCTTAGGAAAATATTTAGAACTCAAACAACTATTAATAATTTTAAAGAAAACAACATTTATCAAAGATTGGCATATCTAATTAGAAAAATTAATGATATTGCATATCTTATTAAAGAGTGTTAATCTGTTACTTATGTTTCAATACATATTTTATTAAATAGATATTACTTCTCAAAAAATTCCTCCACAATTTTTGTTCTATGTAAAATTATTTTGATGTACAATTATACAATTTTTACCATATTTAATCATGTTTTAAAAATAATAATTTTCTGGAGAACCAATCTAGAATCTTATCATGACTAATCATGATCTTTAAAAGCAGTGATTTTTATTATTTAATAACGTACGTTTATAAGAAAGTTTTAAAAATGTGTTCATTCACATGTATCTAACACATCAGTAATGCCATCAACCTAAAACTGTTCAAAATAAAATCACACTGGAACACAAAAAATATTGAAAACACTGTTGTGTTTTGAGAATTAAGCACTCTTTTCTTTCTTAGTACAACTAGATTTGTTTTTAGAATTACAATTATTTTTCTTTTCCAATATTTTGCACTGATTGTATAAATTATTTAAGTCGAAAGCTGATTTGAAATTAGGCTGAAATACATAAATAAAATGTATCTAATTATTTATTTGTACTATTTAATACATTTAAAAACATACATACCTCAGTAAAAAAAAACTTATATACTTTTCCATTGGTATCATACGAAGGCCTTCTAAGTACTTCAATTCCATTTTTAAACATAATTACAGTTGGTAACTGCCGACTAAGAGATGCATCACTTATATTATATTTCTGAGCAGCATCTGGAAATCGACTTATATCGATTTTACCAAATTTTAGATACTTAGTATCATACCTTAAATAAAAAATAAACAAATATACATAAAAATATAGAAACTGCACTTGAGGTGAGAGGAATAAAAATTAGTAGTTGTAAAACTGTACAAGATAAATAGTATAAGATTTTGAAGGAATTAATTAAGAAATTTATAGAACAGAGCCTATATGATGATCAGTGATAATGTTGTATATTATACTGATAGGTTCAGATACTTAGGATCGGTAGTACAAAAGAATAGTTAGAATAGTTCTGAGGAGGACATGAAAAATAGGAAAAGTGTGAATGGATGAAGTGCAGGAAAACGTTGGGTGAGACAAGAAAATGCCGATCAGATTGAACAGTAGGTATTATAAGGCAATAGTGAGGCCAGTAATATTATATAGATCAAAGTTGGGTAATGAACAAAAAATGGGAACGATATGAATATGAGTATAGCAGAGATAAGAATGCTTAGATAGATATTAGGATTAATCTTTATTATTTTAATTTAAAATTGTATAAATTAACTTTTGAATGAATTTGATGAACTTGCCATATTAATTTTTTTAATTTCTTTGTCAATTTCAATATCTTTTTCTACAGTCATCACTACTAACCATGGGCATATTTAGAATTGTAATACAGGGGGTAGAGTAAAAATATATATATATATATACTACACATATAGATAAAAATAAATACATACTCAACAGATAGTTGTGAAAATATTGGCGCAAAATTAGCACATAGAGGATTCCAAACCGTGTAAAAACATATGAGCCATACAGTGTCTTTTTTATTTTCTTTTAAAATTTCTTCCAACGTAGCTAATGATCTGAAGTATAATACATTTGCAGGTCCAGAATAAGTTGGCTCTGGCAGTAATAAGCTAATAACTATAAGTTAAATTAACAAATTATATAATATATACATTTTATCAATTATTATTTTTTATATATATTTTTTTTTTTATTGAAAATAAAATAAACATATTTACTATAAAAGACAAATAAAATAAAATAGAAAATGTATTACTGGAAGTATTTTTACCCCAAATAAGTAAGACTTAATAAATCACACAAGTGCTTATAAGTTAATTTTTTTAATATATTTATATAAAAAAAAAAAAAATTGCTCAAAAGGATTGATAGTATCTATAAAGTAAGTAACTATCAAGTGTTCATTTATTCAAAATTCTTTTTTTTCATTTATAAATATATTAATTATACAAGAAAAAAAGTTGAAACTTTTAATTTAATTTATTATTAAATAAGTAATAAAATACTATAATATACATACTAATAACAACAGCAGTAAATAACAATCCATATCGAACATCTGCATAAAACCACAATAATGCATTTGCTGCTTTTGTATACAAAAAACTGGAGGAAAGATATGCTATCATAGTAACACTACCAGCTTTTCTGGTGCGTATCATTACAACAATCATTAGAAAAAGTAATATTTCCAATTCTTTCTAAAAGTAAAAGGAGCATTTTTAACAAAATTAAATATGATCAATGTTTTCGATTAAACATTAAAAAAAAATTACTTACTGTATCTAATTCGCAAGTTTTTTCGGTTGGAGTAAAAATATAATGACAAAAAATATCTGTTTTTTTGAAAAATACATATGAACAAGTAAGAACTATGTTAATCCAATAATAAGGCTTCAATAAGAGCATCAACTCTTTTTTTTGTATTAAAACCATTGTATTATATTATTGCTTTTTTAGGCTTTTTGTCGTTTATATTTAAGCAAGTTCAAATAAATTAGTTTGGTAAATGCTATTTTATTATTATATAAAATAAAATTTAATATGATAAAAATGAAGTTTACGAATTATGATAAATTGATATTTGATAATATAGCCGACTATGATAAGTTATCATGTAAGAATATATTCCGTGATATCAGAATATCGCGAATCACGGACATTATACAACCGTGGTATAGAATACTATGGTCGTGGTATAATCGTAAAATATTCTATCTTGTGATATAATTTTGAAGATAATCAAAAAGGCCCGACTTCTACACGGATAAATAATTAAGAACCAAACGTCTTCTGACGTTCCACTGGAACGGAAAGGAGTTTGAAAATTCAAAAAGCCAAAGAAAACGCTTTGACAATTGATAAGAGTCGTTGCAATACCGGAACGCTTACGCGTTGTGACGCCGGTGTTAAGTTGGTACAGTTGTCGCGTCATCTCGTCATCGTCAATATTGCCGACGATCGATCTACTTGGCGTCCGTCGCTAACCCAAACAAAAGCCGACCGAAGAAATTTGCCGCTGCGCCGTTTTCTGTACGAACAGTAGTACAGTACGGCAATCCGGCGTTTTGTGTTTTTTTTTTTTTTTTATATTACTGTTAAAATTTTTTTTATCGTTTAATTATACTGTGTTTATGTAAACTGATCTTGTTGTCATTTGCTTATACGCGCGTGCGCGCTCATTAATTCTGCTACTTTTAACGTCGTCCCGCGGCCATTATCGGTGTTTTTGACCCCTTCGTCTGCGAGCCACAACTCTCAGTCATATGCAGCTATCATTACGCGTCCCGTCGAATACGAACGTCTACCACCATGGCAATAGTTATCGAGACTAAACCTAATTTCGTGAAAAACGTCGCCTGGTAAGCCCACAAATCCGTTATCCTTCTAAACAATATTAATTGAAATAATATTATAGGTACGACTAATATTGTGGGTAAAATTATAAATGTCGATAACATTCAATTTTGTACACGGTACGCTTTAATTTGTAGTAGGTTTATTTACCTATAATAGAAAGAATTGTTTTTGGTTAGTGACAGTGGACGAATATAATTAATAATTTTACTTGCCTTGGCCCAACATATTAGAAACACATAATTTACACGGAATTATATATATATTGTTAAATATTATTTTAATTATTAGTACCAATAATTTAAATAATGAATGTTGATCGCAAGTCATAATATTCATGCATATAATAAGTATTTGAAAAATTTCTATATTACTTGAGTTTAAAAATGAGAGGAAAATGTCCTCCTGGTGTCAAATTTTCTATATTTTTATAATATGTGGTTTTTGATCCGCAGTTTAAGTTATTCGTATAATATCAGTTATTTCATTATTGTATCTGTCATAAGTACCTAGTAATTAATACAATTTTGGATTTATTAACTCCATGAAATATAACATATCTTTTTGATATTGTCAAATATTTTTCATTAAATATTTATGTTTTTATTATTATTACATTTATATGCATGGAAATTTTACACTAAAAAATTTCTATTTAATTAAAATTAAAAAATACAATTTGAAAATAATAATTTTTTAAATGTTAATAGTAACTGTTACTTAAAAGTATTTCTATTTTATTGTTTTAGTTTTATTAATGATATAGCCTATCGAGAAGCTGTTGATAATTCTGTAAATTTTAATACAAGACTATGTATAGAACGACGTTTGCGAATGCCATTTTTAGACACACAAACAGGTATATTTTAATATATAGATACTTTATATTATGATTATAATAAAAAATTAATTGCCATAATTTTAATATATTTTAGGTGTAGCTCAAACACATTCTAGTCTCTTAATGCATGAACGACAGCGTATGCCAGGCTTAAACAACGGTCAAGTTTATACATATCCATCCAAAAGATGGAAAAAAAAAAGAAGACAATATTTGTTTAATACTTGTAATAGTAGTTCAATAAATTCTTCAGTATTCAATTCTGGACGACGTAAAGAATCGGGTTAGTTTATTTATTCAAAAATAATATATTGGTATTATTATAAAAACATAAATTATACCTAAATAATTTAATTAATATTTAAACTTGAATTGTTTTTAATAAGGTTTAGCAAGTGGTGGTGATTCTGGAGATGGAACAAATTCTTTTAATATTGATTTACATACTGGTGATAGCCAAAATGCAATTTCAAACAATGAAGATAGTAAAGATAGTCTTGGAACAAATACTATAGTGTCTAAAGATGATCAAACCAATCAAAATAATTCTAGCAATAAAGTCTCTGTAAGTATACTAGTATTTTATTTTTAAAAAACCTGAATATACCAAATGCTACATATTTACTTAATCTTAATGTGTATATCTGCTCTGGAAAAAATATTTTCCTAGTCTACTTATGGTTTTGACAAAAAACACAAACTTTCAATTCTATACTTAACCTATTATATTACACTGTATAATATAATTTTTTATTATCAGGAGTGGTATTATGATGAGTTTGAAATGCCAGAAATTGAAGGTTTCGAAGAACCGGATGCAGACTCTGACTATGATTACGAAGAAAGCTATTCTAAACGAAAAAGACGAAAAGTTGGAAAACCTGTTCGTAACAGTACTAATAATGAAAGTGTTGTTGGTCGTCGAAGTACCAAGGTGAAATAAATTATATTAAACTTATTATTTATTATAATACATTAGAGTTAGGAAACTATTTAATAAATACCAACTAAATTATACAAGATTATGTCATATCATTTTAGAAGGAGTTTATGACAATTTGACAATTCATTAACTTATTTTTTTATTATTTTATAAATTTCTATTTGAGTATTTATTTATTTTTTTTTTAATATTATTTAATTTGAATAATTATTTTTAAGAGTTCATCATCAAGGGGAAGAAAAAAAGGAATTAGTAGTTTTATTGATCTGCAAGACCCAGATAAACCATATGCCTGTGACCGTAAGTACATATTTTGTATTAAACTCATTTATGCTACAAGTACCTATTATGGTTTTAACATTTTGCATACCATAACTTAATGATTAACTGCAATAACTATTGTATTTTTTTTTACATTATTGCATAAAATTGTATCTAAAATAAGCATACTATACCATAAATGCATGTTGTGTTTTAAAACACAATAAAGTGGTATTATTTATTTATATGACTTTAATTCAGTGAAAGTACTCGATATATTAACTATAGGAATATATTATTAAAATTAGAATTTGATTTTGATTTTATTTTAATTATGAATTACCTACTATAAATTTATTGACTGAATATATACTATATTGGTCTATAAAGGTGTCAACAGTTCATATACAAAGTTTTTTATTATCCTTAATAGTGTTTAGGTAGAAATTTAGAACAAATCAAAACAATTTATTTAGATATAGATATAGAAATATTGCATTTTTATTTTATTTTTAAATATGGTGTTTGTTTATGTTAAAGTTAATTAACTTAATTTATTTTAAATATTTTTATTATTATTTTTTTTTTATGATTTTGTAATTTGTTATGTTGTTGTAATTTCTGGTCAGTATTCACTACTTAACTCTTGTTTGCGTTTGAGTGTTTTTGTTTTGTGGTGATGACTTATTTCGGCTGTATGAGGGTGTTAGCGTATGAAACATTTTTCAGTATGTGGAGCTCGTTACAAGACGCGTCCTGGTCTTACATATCACTACACGCATTCACATAAGGAAAAGTCTGTTGTCAATATACCTGTAGCAGATGAAGAGGCCAGTCAAGAAAGTGTTTTAATATCAACACCTTTATCTCCACAAACACAGAAGTCTCAACCATTAGAACAACAAACTACTACAGGTTGGAGAAAATTCCAGGACAGTTATGTCACATTCCTTAATGGTCCTGGTAATCACTAAATTGCTTTGAATAAAAACATTCTTCTTGCTGCACGCTCTAATTTATGTATCATAAAATGTGTTATATAAACATGTTTCATATTTATATATTATGTAGCTTATTTCTATTAATTAAAAATAATATAATATAAGTTATTTATATTTTTCTTAGAAATTTTGTTTAAGAGGACATTATACCCACATGTTCTGTCTTCTTCCATCTAACGAGGGATATAACAATCACAGCAATGTAGGATATTAACTGTGACATTTAGGTTAAACTTAGAGTATAATCATCTATTAACAAATTTAAAGAGAATTATATTTTAGGGAAAATTTCATATCCGTTTTGTAAAATATCATCTTACAAAAAAGTTACAGCATGTTAAAAAAAATATAAACTTTATACATTATAACTTTATTGTCAGGTGATAGATAAAATAAGCTTTCATCCTCCAAAATATGCTTCTCTTTAATACTCTAAATTTAATATAAATGTTACCAATGTTTTTTGATAAAGTGATTTTGCAATATTCTTCGTTAAATAGACAGCCAGGATCATTGAAAATTATGTGGGTATAACGTCCTTATTTTTCTTATATTAGCAATTATATTATACAAAAATATTTAACACTTCTATATATTTCCTATTTTCAATATATAAAAACAAAAAATAAATATTTTTCTTTAAAAAAAAAAAAAATTAATATATTTATCTAAGTAACTAATAACTGAGCTATTAATTTATAAATGTTTTTAATATTATATATACAATATATATAAATTTATAATTTTATAGAGTATTATTTTTATTATTATTATTATTTTTTTTTTTTTGCAAATATTGTTGGATATTATCAATTTTATTAATTGTTTTTTTTTATTATACATTTCTTCTTAACTTTAATTAATTAATTTAATAAATGTTTACCTAATTACAACAATACAAGACAATTTAGTACCAAACAAATTCTAATACATTAAATATAAAATTAAATTGCTCTAAAGTTTGATTATTAATTTTAAACAAGTATAAATTTTTTCTAAATTTTTATTCAACCTTATTTATAATATTTGTGATGATGACGATTTTTAATCTATTTTACCATATTCATATTGACTTAATTATTTATTTTATGTCAAAGTTATCTTCAATTAAAATGTACTAATCCTTAGGTCAGAATTCATTTAAAATATTTATATTTAAATTAAATAATATATAGTTGGTTTTTTTACAGCTTAAGATTTATTTTTATTAAACACTTTCATTTTTTTATACTTAAATTATAGTTAATTATAATACATATATTTTACTTTATAAAATTATTAACAACTTTAAATACATTAGATCTATAATGTATAAATATTTTTTTTTTTTTTTTTGTGCATTTTGCTTTGCATGTAATATTTAGTGGCTTACCAGGGCATTCCTTTCTGATCATTTTTTTTTTATGTTATGCAACCTGAGTTAGTATAATTTGTTATTCCTTATGAGTGTTAGAATTGTTTACTTTTGGTTATGTAATTAGTACATTTGCTACAGTGAATATAGAATTCTTCAGCATTTACAATAATTGTATTGCATTCCTATTAGTTACATAAAATACACAAATGCAGAATTGTAAGTGGAGTTGGTTTTTAAAGTTTTTCTAACTTCTACTGTTAAATTATATAACCCAAAAACCACTAAAAAAAGATCACTAATAAAGTGACGTTTTGTATTTCAATAACTAATTTGAAATCATTAGCATTTACTGCAAACTGAGTTAACAGGTTTTTAGGTTATATCATTTGTATAGTTAAAGTTAACTATAAGTAACTTATATTATATTCTTAAACTTCAACTGTTATAATTTTATAAATATAGTATCACATAAAGAAACAAATTTACTGCATGTGAATGTTATTATTTAATACATTTAACTATGCTCATATTGATAATATTATCAATTTATTTTTAATTTACTTAGATTTAAAAAAAAAATATTAAGTATATTTGTTTTATAACAATTAAATACATCTAAAATATGTTTATTTTATGGTTAAATAATAGTATTTATTCACTTAATAATACCACCTTATCATGTTTAATTTATATAATTGGTTCTATATAAGCTCATTAATAGTTTGTTGTTTTTATTTTATTTTTGTTATATTATATTTGAATAGAAACTTATAACTTGTAATATTTAAATAATTATTTCTTTGAAGTATAATAATTTTGGTATATATTATATTTATATAGAAAATAGATGAGTATCAAATGATATCATTATAAAGTGATATAATATTTTTTAGAACAATAGTGTAATCTGGTAAGCGTTAGTCGTTTTATGCTCCACACCAAATAAACCTTATAGCACTAGCTTTAGTAATATTCTATAATTTATTCTTTCTTGTAGTTATACATTTATGTTTTAATTAGTGCTTATTAACAACATAATAAACAGTATACATATTTTTATGAGGGGTACACACAAAAAATATAATTAATTACTATTTGGTATAATATGTTCATTAAATATACATCATAAAATTATTTCATATTCTATTATATTATATAACTACAATATTATTTGATTGGGAAAATAAGTATATATTTGTAAAAATATTTAATAAATATGGAACGTTTTCCCTGTACCTCTCATATATATGCAGAGCTGGGCATGAATTTAAATCAAAAATACATTTTAATTCAAGCAAACTTATAATTTTGAAGCATTTTTAATTATAAGGTTTTAGAGGTAGTGATTTTTTGCTCCATCTCTATGAACCAATAATATTTTAAAGTTAATATGTTATTTTAAAACGACAATGCTATACCAATGATATTTAAAAAACCAATGGTAATGAAATCAAATGGATTTTGGATTTAAATAATTTTTTTTTTTGTTCATTGAAATTGATGAATAGTTTGTACACATTGTTTTCAAATATCAATCATGATTTGTCCCAGCTCTGTGTATGCATGTGTGGCGAGTGCATATGTGCTTGAATGTGACGTTAAAACAAAACCATATACCTATTTCATTACTAATTTTCAAGGAATAAAAATAAAATAAAGCCCCTCTTTTTGTTTGTTTTTGTTTGAAGGATAAGACGGAGGTGGCAGACATCCCGACAGAAAATATTATAAAAGTTTAGTGGTGAAGGTCAGCCATACATTGTGTTCATCAATTTATACCAACATTATGATTTATGACATTATAATAATGCTGGTGGCAGTGATTTTACCACAGTTCTTAAATGAAAAAACTAATGCCACAATACAATAGCCTAGAATAATCTGATTGCTATAATTTGTTATATTGTTTTATTCAAACTTAATGTTTTTTTTTCATTGATATCAGACATTCCTACTTATAATTAGTAAATTTAAACCCTTTATTGTACTGAATTTAATCACTTAGTATAGATGTTTTGTATAAATATCTTAATTTGTACTACTAAATTATTATTGCCGTATTGTGAAAGTTAGATCAGTATTACACATATAATCTGGGACAAATCATGAACTACCCTCCGTTGTACAGTAAACATGAATTTTAAATTATTATTTATAAACAATTATTTATTTTATAATGATGTAAATTCTAAAATTAATATACATATATTGTGATATTTTATAACTACACCAATAATTTATAACTAGGCAGTTAACTTATTAAATTATTTTAATTTATAATTTTATGAATCATTTTATTATTAATTTTTGACTGGTCAGAAATATAAATTGTATTGTACAAAAATAATTATTTTTAAATTATACTTGAATTTATTCTTATATATCAAATTAATATTATTTAAGTTTGGTTAAAATTAATAAATTATTTAAAATTTAAATAATTATATTTAGTTTAAAAACAAAAAATGAATCATATGTATATATTTTATTTATAAGATAACTTCTAATATTAAAAATTCAACTTTTTTATAGCTATATAACACATTATTTTTAAAAAATAATGCATAGTTATTTCAATGTAAAATCGTAATTAAAACCATATATACATATATTCATTAAACGCGTTATTTATTATTTATTTAAGACATTTCTTTTCTCTAGTCGATTTTTAAAATTTTATTTGTTTTTGTTTTTAAATTTTTTTAGATATAGATTTTCATATTAAATTCAAGTACAACTCTTGTCAAACTAATATATCCATTAAATAGAAAATTACTATATTAATGTTATCTATAAAATCTATATATTTATTTTTATTTTATCACAAATCTGTTCAAAAAATTTGAATTCCAATTTATATTATAGTTTATACTTATTTTATATACTATATTTGTAAATGATTTTTAAATTTTACATTTTTTGAAAAATGTGTACAGTTTTTATTGTAACAAGTATTAAAAGTTATTATTATTTCTTTATTTGAATATTATCTGACTTATCAAATTAATAATATATAGTGTATTCGTATGGGTGAAATTATTGTAATATATTATTTTACTTAAAAATTCTCAGTTCTTTGAATTAGTTAAGAATAAATTCCAACAATAATTATGTTTTTAATTAGTATATACTAATTAACAAGTTTAAAATTAATATTTAATTATTTAACTATATTTACAAAATACCATATTACAGAAATTTAAACACTAAATACATATATATGTATAAATATATACATAATTATAATATTTTGATATAGTTTACATTCTAGTAATGGGTAATTTTATGCAAATATAATATTTTATATAAAGAATGACTATAAATTTATCAATTAAAATTCTAATTTGGGAATATAGCATTCATTGAACAAGTTTCATTTTCAAGATGATTCATTTAAGGAGTTATCAAATTAAAATGTTTACTTAATTTTAAATATATATTCACATTTGGTTATATACTATTGTTGTTTTAAATACATATCTCTTTTAGTTAATTTATTATTTATTGAGTTATTTTAAAATGAAAATTGTCCCATTGTGCTCAGTTCTCAGTTTAATTAATTATTTTAAGTCCGTAAAATTGAATTTGAATAAGACAAGGGTGCTGTACTATATCTTTAGACTTATTTTGGGTTTTGTATTAGCAAATTGTTTAAATTAAATAAATCATAAAATAAAAGTATATATTGTTTTCATTTTATTATTAATTTTCCTTTTCTTCTTCCTAAAACAGAATATAATATACATAACATGTATTTTTTGAAATTAATTATATTATATTTTATTCTACAACTACAATAATTGGTATTGCTATAGCTTTGAAAACAATTTTAAAGAATTGTATATTTATAATACTTAATCAAATATCAAATTTGCAATATTAATTAATAATCTAGGTTAAAATATTATTATATAATAATGAAAATAAATATTTCATCATTAAATAATTGTTGTATGTATGTTGGTTTATTAATTTTATTTATTAATTATGTGTTTATTTATAAAAGTTTATTGATGACAGAGAAACAATATAAAACAGCTTTATATTTATTTGTAGTAGTATTATTTAGTAGTTTTATTTAGTCTTATTATTATGTATAATAATATAATTTAAAAAAGTAAGGATGTGCAACTACTGTGCATCACATGTGAATACTCCAACAAGACTGTTTGAAGTATGCATTGTAATTTGTAGACCGATTGCATGGTTTTGGTCAAGGAACTATTGGACCGAATGAATGGTAATATGTTTCAGGTCCATCAAGCAGCAGTAATATTCCAGCGGTACCTTCTCCTACACCACACTCAAAAAGGGTTTCAGCTAGGATGTCACATAATCAAAATATTTCTTCAGCTGTGTTATTAAATCCAAATGAAGCAACAAGTTCAAATAAAACATCACACCACAAGCCAGTTTCTTCAAAAGAAGTAATTATAGTTTATATAATTATACATTAAATGTATATTATATATATATATATATATATATATTAACTAAAATTTATGTAAATATTATTATTTTATAGGGACATACTAAATCAAAATCTGGAGGAAATAATAAATCAACCAATCTCTCACCTTATTGTGATTTCTGTTTGGGTAATGAAGTGTCTAATAAATCTGGTCATCCTGAAATATTGATTTCCTGCTCAGACTGTGGTCGATCAGGTAATAAGTTTTATTTATATTTTATTAAATATACTAAATTTGAATTTAATTTTCAAAGGACATCCAACATGTTTACAATTTACTGCAAATATGATCATTTCTGTTGGAAAATATCGCTGGCAATGTATTGAATGCAAATGTTGTTCAATTTGTGGAACTTCTGATAATGATGTAGGCATATATGGTTTATTTATTTATTTTTTTTTTTTTAATTAAGAGTAATCAATATAATTTTTTGTATTCATAGGACCAACTTTTGTTTTGTGATGATTGTGACCGTGGCTACCACGTATATTGTTTAAGCCCACCATTGACATCACCACCAGATGGCTGCTGGAGTTGTAAACTATGTATCAAAGAATTTCATTCAAAATAATCCATCCACAAACAAGAAAATGTATAACCATGCCTTATTCAACCCTAAATGCCATTAATAATTTAACCAAATAATATTCCACAAAATGTATTTACTAGAATTTAATTAAATTTTAGAGTTGACTAGATTTTAGTATTTGTATAGTGTATGTGGATCGATCAGTATTATATAATTTAAGTTTTTTTTTTTTTGTAATTATATACTTTTTTTACAAACATTTTTTAATCTAATGTGTGTAATGATAAAGAGTGATTTTTATTCTCAATTATTTTTTTCAATACTGTGTTCAAATTGTGTTTTAATGGTAATTTGTTTTCTTTAAATATTACTATTTGATTGTATTTATAATTTTTATTAAGACACAAATTTGGAGTTCCAAATCTAAAATGTTTTTTATAAATCTCTTTGATTTATTAAAAATAAAAAAGGCCAAACATTATTTTCTTATTTTATAATATTAGTATTTAAACATTGCATAGTAAGACAATTTTATATACTTTAAAAGTTTGTATAAATGAATTTAAAAAAATATCAGGAATTCATAATATTGTGAAGTATTTGTTTATTTAAAGAAAGTTTGTTAAACTTTTATTTACTAAAAATATTAATTATAATATATTGTCTTAATAACTCAAAAGTAATTTTTATTCTTTATATAATGTTAAAAAATATGTTAATTTACTAATTATCTTCTTACTTCCTTTTTCACTTTGTCATAAACTTTTGGAAAGTTAGATTTACAGTTAAGAACACTTCTTATTTGCTCATACAAAGAATGGTCAAACATTGCTTTAAATTCATTTTTATTCAAATGAGTACCAGCATACATCATCTTAAAGCTAAAATTATAATATTTTACATGAAAAATAAATAAACCATTAAAATTATTATATTTTTTAATAATATCTTACCCTTTTAATTTAAGTACAAATAATTCTAAATCCTTCATATCTTTTGATTTATAATTGGAAATTTTGGGTTCTCCATACAAACCAATATCAATGTACATACAGTCCACTGATGAATGTGAATGCATAAGACCATTTCCTGGATGTAAAACAATTGGACATACCCATATAGGATAAATCTGAAACAATGTTTATATAAATTTAAATATACCATCAGTATTATAAAATAAATATTTTATATTTCATATTTAATTTGTTAAGCCTAAATTCTTAGGTCTGAGGGAATTCTGAAAGAATGTTTTCAATAAACCTCTCACTACAATAAGTTAACCTCATAGACACTTAAATTTCCATTATTTATAATATTTGAATTTTATAATTTTTCTTATGTTAAAAAAAACTTGTGAAATTCAAAGTGAAAGGCTCAAAACGTTTTTATAACATTAAATTTGTCAAAAGCGATTTAAATATAAAACATTTAATATCTAGATAAAATTCTCTACCTTGTGGTAATCAAACCATTAATATTTATTTTTACCCAAAAATGTGTCTTCATACACAAAAAAGCACACTTCATAATAATATATTGGTTTTAACCTAACCTAACCAATATATTATTCATTCTGCTCAGAATCTAAAGTACAATTTTTACATGGGTAATACCTACCTATATCAAATTGACGTCAAAAATAAACATCAAAACTTTGTATAATTAAATAATTATTAATTTTAATTATAATAATTAAATTATTTAAATTTATAAACTAGCTATTTTGACTTGTATAAATAACAAATTTAAATTAAATTTTTTATGTAAAAAATACAAGAATAAAAATAATATTAATTGTTCAGTACTTACATTTAAACTGTTGTGGAATTTTTCTATAGCTGTTTTCAAATTAATGATAGGTAATATAAAATCATCTATGAAATGATGTTTTTCATACAATTGTTTAATGGTATTCGTTTGTGTCAATTTTAGCAATGCAACTTTTGGAGGCATCAACCAGCCGAGCATATAACGGAAAACTGGATGATTTCCAAAAGGTATTATATCCTTAATAAATGTATACATTAATTTATTACACATTAACACATACTCGTAATGGCGTAGGTATATAAGAATGATAATTTATGGTAAGTATTTATTATACAAATTTATAATATAGTCGGTGCTATCTCTTACCTGAATTTCCCAAAATAGTGATTTGTTGTGTCTAAAGTAGTAATCTTTTAAAGGAATATATTCTTCGGCACTCATACGTGTCGTTAAAAATGATTCAACGTGTTTAAAAAACCACGGTTTGTAAAATCGAGAGATTTCATTCACATATTTCTATAAAAAATATTTTTTAAAAAATCTATTAAATGTATTGTACATATGTATCTTTAAATACAGTGACGGATTTAAAGAAATTTCATGCGCCATTCACAACTTTTATATATTTAAATTAAAATTTTGTTAGTTTTTTAAAAGTTGCATTCATTATTAAAAATAAATCAAGTCATACCTAGCTGAATTTAATTTAAATTTTTCATTAAGTATTATCTAATCGTTAAATATTTACACTCGATTTCATTCTAATCAGGTAAATACCTACCTACAATATTATACACAATTATCAATACAGCTATTAAAATGTTATATTTTTACATTTCTTAAAATTTTTCTTCTTAATCCGCTCTCGTTAAATAAAGTAGATATTATATTATAATATTAATAGTTACATTATTGTTTTCGTCGTCTGTCATTTTACCAGTCATCAGAACACCCTCATTTTTATTGTACATCAAAAGTTCAACAAAATCATTATTTTCTAAATCACAAGTTTCGGATATAAGTTGTGATTCTATCTCCTCTAAAGATAGAATTGGACGATAATTGAGTTTTACATATCTATAATAAAATTATTTAACATATTTGGATAGTTTAATGAATATCGTCTACCTATAAACATTTTGACGGAAATCAAAGGGGATTATCCCAGATAAAAAGTAAATGTCCTATAGGTAATATAAACTTTTATATCATTTTATAAAAAATTAATATATTAAATAGAAAATTCGGTACTTTATTTATGTTAATTAATATAATTTATTGATTTCCGCCTATTTGTGTAACTAATCGTTTAATAATATTATTTTATATATTATATATATTAATATCCTACTTTCTTGCTGGTATTATTCTGATGTCGACTGCGGTTAAAAATCCTAGAGTTCCATATGAATTTGGAACGCATTCGAATATGTCTGTATTAGTGGTCTGCATGACATATGACAATCGTAAAATATTCAAAAGTTTAAAAACACGTTGTAAAATTGTAAGAAATAATTTAAATAAGTATATTGGATACTTACCTTCGAACAAATGATCAAATCACCATTGGCGGTAATCAATTCGTACCTTGTACACGTCTCGTGAAACAGTCCAAATTTGTAAGATGACGATTCCAATCCAGTGCCCGAAATTAATCCGCCTAATTATAATAATTATTATTCAATTCAAAATGTTGAATTAATAATGTTTTATAAAGCCGCTCGTTTCACTCGTAAAACGATACATTTTTTAACTATTTCAAAAATTACAGTAAAATTTTACAATATTGGTAAAAAAGAGTTAATACTCGTATAAAACTAAAAACTATTTTATCAGGTAAATTGTTTTTCCTTGCTTTACTTAAAGCCAACTATTTTAGTAATTTATTTAAGTCTATTGATTTTAACAAATCATTCTAAATTATTGATTTAAAATTCTAAATGTTTAATTGAAGCGAGGAATGTATTGATTTTTTGTAATGATGTTTTTTTTATGTCTAAAATCATGATTTTGAATAGAAATAATAGTCTAATTACTACGAAGGATACTTTATTTAGCTCATTTTTCGAATTTTTGAAAAATTCGGAAGTTTTTCCTTGGCAGAAGAAAAACTGCCAAATAATAGCGGAAAATTGGTAAAATTTGGTTTCTGTTATTTTAATATTTTTTATATTATGATAACTAATTAGGTTTTGATCCTAGGGACTTGAAATTTTTTTTTTTCAGTAATTACATAGGCAATATATACGCGCAGTAAAATTTTGGAACGGATTGGTTGATTTTTTGGCTAAATATGGAGCATTTTACATTTTTTAGTTAAGTGAGTTATAAATAAAAAATGACAGTATCACAGTATATAAATAACATTAATAATCATTGATAATTTAAATGAAAATAACAGTAAAATGTGTCTTTTTAAACTAAAGTAATTTTGTATGTATTTAGTTGTTTTTGTCGATAAAAAAATAGTTATTTTAAAAATATAGGTATAATTTAATATCACAAAATATGTATGAGTCTAAAATCCTAAAATTGTATGAACCTTTATCACATTTGTACTTAAAAGGGGTCCGGAGCTTCTGCGCCGGCTAAGCCCCCCCTTTAAATCATCCATGATAATGATAATTGATATTTGTCTTATAGACTTCATAATATATTTTCTCAAATATTACCTACAAGCGGTCTGACATACGTATACCTATAGTAAGTAGTGTTAAAGTACAAAATGTCAAAAAAACTTAATACCTACGTTTTTTTTTTGATAAAAATATTAAACCGAGTTTGCAGTTAGCGATAAATTTCTACTTTAATTGAATGTTTTATAAAAAAATTAATTTTGTTTAGACTAAATTGAATTAATATTGAAATTAAAATTTAACATTATGTACACAGCAGTGTCGTATTTAGAAAGGCCACCCATGGTATTTATATATAGTAATTACTTATTAATTAATAATGTGTGTTTTACAAACGAAAATAATATTATGCTGTTTTACGATATCAATGATGCAACGAATTATTACAAATAACGAATAATAATAAAATCACCTGATATTTTTAACTTATGCGGACAAAAGATTAAGATTTCCGGTAGGAGTGACCACGATTTTCGATATTGAATGTTTATAATAATAATTGTTATATTTTATTTGTTCAACAATGATTTATTGTACGCGGAGAAACTTAAAATTGTATATAAACCTATATATAGTAGGCAGGGGTGGATCTAGAAATGAAAAGGGGGGGGCTAATCCAAAAAATTTACTTTAAATACATATAAACAGTAGGCACTGAAAAGCAAAACGCAAATATTTATTTATAAGTAGGTACTTAAGGGGAGGGGGCTTTAGCCCCCAAAACCCCCTTTGTATCCGCCTCTGATAGTAGGTATTTAATTTTAAAAAGTTTAAAATAAACTTGACTGATTATTTTATTGATATTATAGATACATTTCAATTATATTATATTATAGATTTATAGGTATAAATAAATGTATATTTATACGTAGGTATTTATTAGAAATTTAATTTTTTGTGCCCTCTTCTCCTTTCGATATTTCTAGCGATGTCACTGGTACACGGTACAGACGTACACTGCAAACTAAAGTTCAGTAAGTATACTGTATACAAGTATACTTATTGATCAATGAAAGAATAAAACAATAAATAATATTTACCGACGGTCAAATCTTCCATGTCTAATGCAATCTGCAAAGTCCATCCGGATTTGATCAAGATAGATATTAATCTGCCCATTGTTATGTCAGGTTCCACTCTGACTATCTATATAAATAAACCTAATATTTAGGAGTGTCAACATAAATTAAATTTTATAAGACAGGTGATTAAACAATTTTAATTACTTAATAGAAATATTAAATAGGTAGTATTAAAAATGTACGTACCCCTTAAAATAATAGGTTATATCATAATGTACATAATGTATTTTAAATGTAAAATAGTTATACTAATTTTTTTTTTCCAGAACAACATACTTATTTCAAATCGGTTTCCAATAAACTTACTCGAGTTTTACTGTCGATTGAAATTATTCCGTCCAAATGAACATTAATGTTGAACATATATTTTTTGTACGTCATTTCAGATAGAGTCATACTTCTCCAACTGGGTTTAGCCGTGCACATTTCTTTGTTAGGCGCATATTTATTTTTCGATCGTACCTGTGCAGATATAATAAATCATATTTGTTTATAAGTATAACACAAAAATGATGTTAATATCGATCAACAAAAATTCCAATTTAACTAAATTGGAGAAATGTCGAAGCAGTGTACTTTATTGCCAATATTAGTATAGTGACACTATATGTATTAGTAATTAAGTAATAGATTTAAACCAAACTAGGAGGGTTAATGATTACAAATAATTTTTATTTAGAAGTACCTAGTTAAATAATGAGACGTATTTAGGAATTTATAAAGGGGAGGATCAGATTTTTTTTAAGAGCTTTCATGAAGGTTCTCTCCTCCACGTTTAAAAATAAAAAAATATATAAATTTTTTTTTTTAATTATGTCACCTACCCCTCAAATCTACCACTGCATAAACTCGTAGGCACTTATGTCTAATTTAAACAGAGAAATGTTTACATATTATATATACTTAAAAGTTATAACAGATATAGGTAAGTATCTATCTAATATCTATAGTATTATTGTAGGTATACTAAAAATTGACTATTGTGGTATGAACAAAGAATAGTTCTGTAAACTACTGCAGCGGTAAAAGTTTTTGATATTTAATATTAAAAATATATATAGGAGTAGCTTCTTTAGATTTCTAAAATCTATATAAATAAATATACATATATATTTATAACATGAATTTTTGTTATTATGTATTATTTTTAACAATATACCATTTATTACCTATATATTTATAATAGAAAAAAGTGGAAAGATCGATTATGGACGTTCCTCCTTCGTCCCTTCGGTCCTCGGAGAAATTAGTGGTTTATTATAATTATTAAAATTTGAATGCAATGATATTGCATTATAAAATACGATTCTGAGCGAATCTCAATATATTACAATATATTATACTGATAACCCATTCCAAAATTTACCACGAGTGTAAATTACATATGTAAATATGCAAAATAAATTTCAAATTTCTACGATCTAAACTTATTTAGTTATCAAGAAATAAAATAATGAAACCGTAATTTTACAGATCTTCAAGAACTCTTACTTTAAAAGCTTATAAAAAAAATTGTCAGTCACGATTATCAAAAAATTTTGTAAAGAGATTAAATAGTATATGATTAGGTTTTTAGAAAAATTTCAAACCGTTAAATCAAAAATTACAAGTAATATTAAACATTTTTAGAAAAATTTCAAAGTTCTATATATTAAAATCTCTATATTTAGCCAAAAAATCAACCAATCCATTCCAAAATTTTACTAAACATAAATATTACCTATATAAATACTCAAAAACATTTTCAAGGCTCTACGATCAAAACTCAATTAATTATCACGAAATAAAAAATAAAAAATTATGGAAATCGTAATTTTGCCGATTTTTTGGTAGTTTTTCTTCTTCTAGGGAAAAACTTTGAAGAAATTCGAAAAATGAGATTAATAAAGTATCAAGATGATACGATTTGCAACCGAAAGCATACCAATTTGGTAGTAATTGGACAATTATTTCTACCCGAAAAAATGTTTTCATACATAAAAAAAAACAATACATTCCTTGCTCCGCTCAGAATCTAAAATAGATTTAATAATTTAATAATTTGATTACAATGTTATTAATATATTATGATTGATATATATAATTGTCAAAATTTGTGTTGAAAAATCAGAATTATCCCCCCCCCCCCCTATGACAAAATCATTTGACCGCCTCTGGTACCTATCTACCTATTTAATGAAACAATTTAAATTCTGCGATAATATTGCTATAGCTACATGGCTACATTATAATAATATACGCAGGCATGTATTGGTAAATAATGTCTTGAGTATACGTCATATTTTTTTCAAAATTACATTAAAAAAGAAAAAATTACTTAAAATGATTATTATGACAGTATAATTTTTTTTATTTTTAGTCAAATAATTAGTTTTTATCCTTAATAATTTTATTTAATAACTATAAATAAATTATATCTAGAACTCTTAACTTAATTAAATACAAATTTTTTTTGTTTTAAATGCTATTAATTTTAAAACGTAGAGTTATATAATTCATGAATTAACTAATATATTGGGTATATAAATATAATACACTATATATATGAATTAACTAATTGAAACATAATACCTTATACATTTATTGTCCTTAAATGTACAACAAATTTATAAATTATAAAATATTATGGCCGTATACCTACCGTATACTTATACAATTATTATTTTTATTACATATACGCACTTTTATACAAATATTGTTATGAGTATACGCCGTATACTACCGTATACGCTCCAATACATCACTGAATATACGTATTATAGGTATGTTTATATCGCATTATCGCACATATTTCTGGTAGTTACGTAGTACTATCGGCATACCTATATGGCTATAATATAGATACCTCATCGACAACGAATTACATAATTATTCCATAATTATATCCATTGCATATCATTCATTAAAGTCACATACAATCAATGATATTATACCTATATGTTGTTGTAGATATATGTATATATATATTTATTACCTCGCGTTGTATGTTTTTGACGTTTTTCTCATGATCTAGTCCAGAATAGGATGACCACAAGCTTTTTTCATAGACCATCCATATCTTTCCCAGTACAGTACACGGCAGTAAGAAAAACACCACAAACACCCATCTAAAGTTCACCAACGTGTATTCCAATAACGATTCACAGTGCATATTGTTATTATACAAAATATCCGATACCTATATGCAGGTGATTTTTGTTTGACACGAATATTTTTCCAGTATATCACAATACGAACTAAAACGTAATTGACTTTATAAGGTAAGACATTGATAAACAATACATATTTTACATATTTTGTATGATCTATAGTTTTATGTAAACGAGAGCACAACTTATCTTAAAATTTTATTTGATTATGTCGTATATATGCGTAGAATGTGGATAATGTAGGTAACACGTACACCTTAGCCATATTCTATAGGTACTTGTACAATATTATCAATATTATTGACATAAATTTGTTAAGTATCATTACATAACGTAAAAGTAAAAATTTAGAGCAATTTAAGTTTTTCAAGATTAAACAACACTATATATACAAATATACAATATACCAATCTGGCTGTTTGCCTGATTGTGAATAATGTTCCTACACTACTATATGTTAGTATCTAATTATATAGGTAATCTTATATCTGGTAAAAATTATAATTTAATATGTAAAATACTATAATAGTAGGATATATTTAATATTACCTAACTATATTATGTTAAGTATACGCGTAATATAAATAGGTACTAGGTATAGATAAACCGTACACTATAGGACATAAGTATAAGTATTACAATAATTATGAAATCATGAAACTAAATTTAGTACCTATTTTTATTGCTATTAGTGAAAAATTAGAATTTATTTTAATATCTTATTCCTCATTAGAAAAGTATAATTTTTTTCATTCAAATAAATAGGTAATGTTAATTTAAAATATATAGATAAGTTATCTCTTTTACTAATTTTAGTAACTTTACGCACTAGTACATGTATGATGTACCTACTTGTAAAGACGTATTTCTATATATGTACCTACTTAGAGTCCTAGCTCCTAGAAGATGATCAGAATAGGTACTACCTACCTATCATTGATTATAAATATAAGGTTAGATTACCTAGTATATTAATATTTATAATTATTAATCAATTGTACCTACCATGTTATATATTTAAATAACAATTTCTACCATTTTCGTAGATCGTAGCTCGAAATTATGATCATATTTTACAATATTATATAATGATTCAATCAATTTAAAATATGTTTATAAACTTGGTTTACGTTCACTTATTATATTACAAAAGTTGATATTCTATTTTGAATTGTTTGTACCAACATTATTTTATTATACATTACAAAAAAATTATTTTTCGTACACTTTAATGCCTTTAATGCCACAAATCCGTTAGTTTCCTTTCAATATTTTATATTACATATGTTATAACTTTTTAAGTAGATATATAAATATATTATAAGAATATATAAGTATATTCGTATATTGCTATTTAACTATTGATACTTTTCCAATGTTTTATCTATATACCAAAGTTATAAAATATAAGTAAATTATGAATTACAGAAAGAAAATTAAATAAATTACACTAAACAATAATTAGTTAGGTACTTACCATTAATATATTATATACAAAATGTAAAAATAATATAACATATTTTTACATTTTATATTATTTAAACATGTTTAACAGAGACTAGAGACAATATTACAGTAAAATATTTGTAAGTACCTAAACCTAATACATGCACGATCTCTTAAATATTTTTGTTTTAATTAATAAATCTTTTCGATTAAATTAAACATTTGTATATTCTATCTAGGTACTTAAAGACTTTAAGACTTACCTATCTATATAGTGTACCTTCCTACCTGCAGTATTCTGTACAATTGTATATCGATATTTTACTTAATAATTAGTAGGTACTTATCTATTCATGCAAATATTTCACATTTGGTTTTATAAAAATATAAAATATGAATTAATAAGAAACAAAATTAACTTGATATATATTATATATATTACTGTTAGTAGTGTTCTTACCTAATTACAGAATTTACGCACCTAATTTACATAAGTAGGTATAGGTAGGTACTTAAAAATTGTTGTTTTTTTTTTAATAGTAATTAATAATTAACCTACAATACTAAATATGTAAAAACTAAATATTAAATGTTAATAAATAGTAATTAGAGAAAAATTGTCGATTTCATTATATCAGTCATTAATCAGTAATCTATATAGACATATTTTTAAAAACTATTTTTAAAAGTTTCTCTATTTCAAAATAATTTTTTTTTTATTTATTTAAATTTGTATTATATTTTTCGATTTGTGAAATTTATATAATAGTATAATACATATAATCACCAATTAAGAATAATTTTATATGAAATTGAATAATGTCAATAATAATATCTTATATAGAATTAGATATTTAATGAAATATTTAATATTAATTAAATGAAAATGAAAAACGATTTAAACTAAAAATGTTGTTTGTATTTTATCGGAATTGAAATTTATTTCTGGTTACGCTCCTGACTAAGATATTTAAAAATGTATGAAACGTAATTCATCGTAGTTAGAAAATAAATAGTACCTACCTAACATTAAAATATCATAATATTATTTTAAGTGTTTTTTGACACTCTTATTTATATTTTTTTGTTTCTTTTTGTTCGTTTTTGGTTGTCATGGAAATATAACCAAACCAATATATT
Organism: Eriosoma lanigerum; assembly: GCA_013282895.1. Lineage (NCBI taxonomy): Eukaryota > Metazoa > Arthropoda > Insecta > Hemiptera > Aphididae > Eriosoma > Eriosoma lanigerum. The sequence goes on from CM023361.1 coordinate 13,548,518, forward strand.
ATGAAATTATATAAAAACAAATTTTTATTTTTTTCGGTGAAAAGAGATTTTGGAAAGTATACTCTTTTGATTTTTTGTATGGCCACAAAAAGCACTACTAACCATTATGACAAATGTCAATGTGAAAATACAAATAGAATTGGGTATACTTATAATTAATACGTACGCTATTATAATTAGTGTTTATCATATACTGCGCTGCCATCTAATATTTATGTTTAATTTCAATAAGTAATAAAATATTTATTTTGTCATGATTTATCCTATAACAAAAGCCAAAGATTTAGACTGATCAGTTAGAATGTTTAACTCATAGAAAATGAACCAAATGGGCAATGGATAGATTAATATAATGATCCTTTATGATTATTAACCGCAGTCTGGTAACAACAACAGTGAACCAATATTATTTTAATGTAAATAAAATGTCATTTATATATGACGCAGGGATTAAAAAAAAGTTATTTCTCTGTTCACCACTTTCCGTACCTATTCCTTTTTCTAGACAGTCCCCACACTTTCCTGTCTGTTCGTTAACAGTCTTGTTCATACTACGTTATCGTACGTGGTCTTCACGAAATCCGGACGAATTACAACTTACTGATAAAAATTACAGAGCGAATACAATATTATTCGTTAAGCGTGACCAACTTAAATTATAATATTTCTTCATAGATAATAAATACAATAAATGTATATAAATGTATTTATTATCTATGTATTTCTTACGCTTTACATAGGAAACACGATTATAGATAAATCTTTATCTTTTTATCTTTAATCGTGATAGTAATTGTACTTTTCTAGGTTAGGGTATTCTGGATGCGGGAAACATTCCGTATTCTCATTTCCCGCCTAATTAAAGTCAATGGGTTTGTTATTGTTGTCTGTTGCAATCTCTGTTGATAATCTTATATTTCGATTTGAGAACTTTTCGTTTACCGTCTTGTCTATGTCTAAAACACTATGTAAAACACTTGAACTGGATGATTTTTCTACTCGAATTATAATTTTGTGTTTAATATATTATTTCATTTTCTCCCGATATTAATTTATTACATTAACGATACGTACGAATCATTAAACTGAAATTCAGACGATTCTCATATTATTTACGTTCACTATTCTACGACTGTTTTGTGTGATTTTTCGCCGATAATAACAAATTGTTGTCGTATTTGTGATCACTTTCAAACCAACAGTCATGGACCGTCCACTTTTTGTGAGCGAATTCGAAGATATGGGTTTGTCCATCTCCGATGATATGATAGACGAATGTAAGTATAATTTGATCAATGGCCGATTGTATTTGAATTATTTGCAATGGTTTATATTTATTGTTTATGCTGTTGTACTTTGTACAAACATGAATAATAATACCTTATGTGTTATATTAGCTAAAAAAATATGTACATGATTTATTAGTGACATAATTATATGTTAAAATAACACAGTTAGGTAAAAGTTACATTATATGTAAATAATAGTAATTATGTTTACCCTATATATTTTTTAGTTATTTTTCTGTTTGGAACAGTAATAGTTTTATAGGTATTACTAAGTTACCAATTGTATGCGGGTTTTAAATTTTTTAAACATTTAATGCGATTAAAATTATAATTTATTACATAAATTAGATAAGTACCTACTTAAAATTTATTATTTTCTATAGAAATATTTGTAAGAAAATTATATAATAAATGTAATAATTTATTTAATTATAATAGAATAAACCTACATAAAATTACTAAGATTGACTTGAAAAGTAAAATTTTTAAAACAGAGTGTCTGTTAAGTAGAAATATATATACAAATATTTATTTGTATTTATCTATAATATTCTTAAATACATCACCAATGTAATTATAATTATAATCAATGGTATTGTTAATCCCAGTTGATAATTAAATATAGACGTCTACATATATCTACGTAAAGTTTTATTTACAATTTGAATGTATTAAAAATGAATTTATTAATTAAATTTTAGTATTAATAAATAAAGGTATATTTAATTTATATTTCTGTATTTTGTGATAAATGATAATTTTTTTTTCAGGTGTCATTGCATGTCATAGTAATAAAATATCAGCATCGGATTTTGTTGGATCTTGGATTGCTTTCTGTGCATCTCGTCAAATTGATGCAAATAATTTAAATCAAGATAATTTCAGTACATTAGTTAAATCTATCAAAACAGAAAGAGATGAATATAAAATTGAAGACAAGTAATTAATATGTATTATTAATTAATAATTAGATGTTGTGTACTATAATCACCAAATACTTTTATTTTAAAATTGCTAATTTCTTTGTTAAACTGAGACATAATAATATCATGTTCTTTTAACATTTGCTTTTATAACATAATACTCATATAAAATGACAGAATAATATCAACAATTTTGTGCTAAGGCATTTTATATACTTTTATTTATCTCTTAAGTCTTATTTATCTTATTTAATAAAATCTTAGTAAAATCACAACCTTTTGAGTATCTTATCAAACATAGTTTATTTAATTAATATTCATATACGATGTATGATTAAAAAGTAATGGGAATTTTCATATTATCAAAAAAAAAAAAATTATTTATCATTACTAATATTGTTCTCTTCTTTCCTTAGATGTACCTATGTCAATATTTTTTTCAATTGTCAAAACATTTATGGGATGCACTTGGAGGTATAGCCTTAAGTTCAACTAGTGATTTTTCTTTTATCTTTTGTATGAAACATGTCTGATAAATACGGTGGCCATGATATGACGATGGTTTGATTTTTAATTAATCAACAAGTTTCTTCAGGTCAATTGTTAAGAATTTAATTTAACATTTATTTCAGTTTTATAGTAATAAACCCATATTTAATCTTATAAGATGATATGTTTAAGCATCTCTGGATTGTCAGTGACTTTAACTAAAATTTATTCTACAATGATTTTACTATTCCATTTTGGTTTAAATTTTTACAATTTTGTAACAAATTTGGTTGCTACTCGTTTAAGTGATCATAAAAAATAGCTAAATGAAATATTAACTTTAGCAACCTTCTCATTGTGATTTGACAATTTCTGAGCACTTTTTAATATATTATTGTCAATTATTGATTTGTTAGGACGCCCAATTCTTTTATCATTATTATTATCACAGCCCTCTATAAAACTTTTGTACCATTCATAAACTCTAGGTGTAGGTATAGAAATTTTTCAAAAGTGTCATTAACATTTGCACTATTTCATTTTACTTAATTCCATTTTTAACACAAAACATGATAGCCTTGTTCCTTCATTTTTAAAACACAAAAATGTCATATATTCTCAACATATACCCATCAAACACATACTAATTGTTCAATTAAGCCAATTCATTAAATATTGTAAGAAATTAATCTTAAACAAAATATTATAACAAACATAGAAGAACTAAGTATACATTTTAAATGTATAATACAAAAATTCTCATTATTTTTTGATAAAAAAATTTTTAAAAAATTGAATATTTAATTTATTCCATTTATCATTCATTACATTTTAAATGTTTAATATATTTTATTTTTAAAAATATTTAATTTATTTTTAATGTATTTAAAAATAATTGGTCAACCAATTATATTGAAAATCAATTTATAATTTGTATGAAGTATTTGTAAGAATTAATTAAGAATTTTGATATTATCATAATTATGTATTTATATTTTTGTATCCTATAAGTGGTATTCAGTGGACTTATAATTTTTCTATGAGTAGAGTAAAATAATATAAATATATATTCTATGAAATCTGGTGGAAGAGTTTTTGACAGAATACGTTGAGTGATTGCTTTACCCTTTATACAGTGATGGATACCATTATCTATAAAATATCTTAATATTATTAATTTTGTTTTGTAGGTTATTAGTTGAAAATAAACAAGATTTAAATGAATCAATTTCACACCAATATATAAGTAGTCCAACATCTTTAAAAGTAAGTCATTTATTTTTCTTTTATTTATGGCCCATACCAAATAGTTCTATGTAACCTATGTTAATATAAGTTTACGTTGATTTAGTATGTATTTGCCTATTAATATTGTTATTGTTAATAATGTAAATAATTTATAAATATATACATTATAAATAACTTTTTTGGATGGAAGCAAAATACTGTACTCTGTACTACTATAGTTTTATAGTATTTATAGAAATTTTCAGAAACATCCTGTACACTAATTAAAAATTTTTAGAAAACTAAAAATGTTAGTTAGTTTCCTTTAATGATTAAAGGAAACTATTACTATTATAACTGGGTAAAATCTTAATATATTCATTAGAAAATGAGAGTACTTATTCAATATTGTTAAGTTAATAATAATGTTAAATGCTTCTTGGTAAAATATTGCATATTTAAATCATTATATGTAATCCTTTATGGTTTGACAATAAATGGAAAGGAAAATAGTTCAACAATTATACTATCTTAAGTCCAAATATTTTTAACGTATTAAATGACATTATTAATTGTTATTAATGATTATGCTGTTTGCTATTTTATTATATTAAATACTTACCAAAAATTTTCCAATTTATTTTAAAACATAAATTCTGTTCTTAAAAAGTTAAAATATATAGAAGCTAGTGAATTTTTTGAAAGCGTATGATGTAAAGTTTAAAAATTGTATTATGTATATATTAATTTAGCAGTTTCAAATGGTTTGGGGGAAAGGAGAGGCATTTTTAGTTCTTAAAAAAATTAAATATTATTATAGATAAACTACGATAGAGCAAAGACTTAATGCCCTTGAAATATTTTATATTGAAGGAAGGTTTGTTAAAAAAAAAAATTTCATGATACTGTTAACCAGTATAAAAAAAACGATAGAAATATATTTTGTATAAATAAATTTTAAAATATAACATACGGTTATTTTAATTTTATTTTAATACAGTATATAATAATCTATTTCCTATATTTTAATTTTTATAATTAAAATAATGTTAATTGTATACATTTATAGTTGAAGTTATCACAAATTTTAATATGTTTTACTATAAACCTATGAGCTTATTCATTTTATCTCATGCTCATAGTTTATATAATTAAACTGTTACTATATAATGTGTGCACAGTGGCGTCTGTTATTATTAAAAGAATCAGTTTTCGTTTAAAAGAAACTTTTCATAGTCTATAATAGTTGGTGAATGCATAGGGTGAATATCATGTAAGATATAGTCATTTAGGGACCAGCAAGGAGGTAGTGGCATAGTCTACCCATTTTCAATCATTTTAATCACTGTAGTTATATTTAAAATCTGTATAATAGAATATTTTTTTCAAAATTTGTATTAATTTTTGTTAAATATATAGAATGTATTTCACTAATACAGATAATAATATCAAAATATTAATTAGAAATTTTTCTTAATAAAACCTATCAGACCTACTCCAAAAAAAAAAAAACATTTCTAGCTATGCAACTGCAAGGAAAGGTAAATGAAACATTTCGCCTCTGGGTTTTGATTATAAACTTTATATATATATATACAGTATATTGTATATATAGTACATTGTGATTTAAATTTGAAATTATACATAATATATTTAATATATATTATATTAAATATAGCCATATAGACGTAATACACTTTCCTTTCCACTAAAACCTATACTATATTAATATATTATACAATGTAAAATTACATAGATCTGGTTGCATAAAAATCTGTTTTTAAATGTATTAACTTTTCTGTAACTTAGTCAAGTTAAAGTCGTAATAATAGCTGTATAAAATAAAAACGTGAAAACAATAAAGACAATTTATTTTATTGATAACCATGTTTACTAATTAAATCTTTTCACATAAATTCATTGTAGGTATTCTTTTTACAATTTTTTAACTGTCTTTTTTTAAATATACACCTAGCAACATTTAAAAAATTATACAGGTAGTTTATCCATAATAATAATTATAAATCATGTTTTTTATTATCCTATCAGTAAAAAATTTCAGATCTAATAACTGACAATTTACATAGCCGTTAACTATATCCGTCGTTTATGCAACACTCAATTTTATTTACAGAACTGTTATCATTAATGTGTTAAACGTTCTGCAAGTTATTATTGGATATTTATGCAAACCGCCTGCACAGTGCATTTGTATGTCAGTAATTATTATACCCTTTAGAGTATATGAGTATAAATACTGAGTTTACCAAATCTATATATAATACTATTATACGGACGTATGTTTTTGTATCTTTTACGTGTCTTAAAATATTAACACTATTTGTCCAAGTGGGTGTGTGTACGTTGATATTTCTAGTTTTCGTATAATAATTATTGTTACGTGTACTTCAGTGGATTACTTGAAAAAAAAAATACTTAGCACAATCATAAATTAATTTAAAATATAAATCATGATGGGCGCTAGAAAGCCAACTTCAAATTGGAATCCAGCGATTTACCTGCGCCGCGACTCCCTCCCCTGGTTATCTCATTGGTAGGTTTTATTATTATTTTTTCTTACCTATCGATCGTGATTTCTCTTATGTGTACGTCACATTATAATATTATTATAATTATCGTTATGTGTGCGTGTATTATTCAAGGCCATAACGCCTTAGTCGATCGTTCCCGCTTCAGCGTCTCTCCCTCTCTATCGTAAGCAGCGACCGCGCAATTCTCATTACGTTTCAGCTCCTTTGCGTGGCGTCGAGCTGTCGACGGTTTGCGACGATTCTTATTTCACTTTCGACGTCGAACAGTTTGCGTCGTTGTCGTCCGGCCGAGTCTTCGGTCTTAAAAAAGCGTACGATTTTTGTACGGTATATTTTGTTTAATCTTTCTTCATTTAAACCGTTTAATTATCAAGTACACAGCATCCTATTGATAAAAAAATGTATAATAAATTACAACTGACTTCGTTTGAGGTTTTGGGCGGACATTATCGTCAACAACGTATCATCTTTTATAATTGCCGCCGCTGTAGTCCCCGGTTAATTGCTTGTTGTTACCGCCACTTCCAACCCTAACCTCGTTGCGTCGTATTTGCTAATCGAGAATAATAAAAATAATTATTATCGTGTTTATTGGAGGGAAAGTAGAACGTTGTTCGTTGAAAAACTCGTTCGACTATGTATAAAACTATTAAAATGTAATAAAAATAATAATATTATCTCCTTGCGCGCACGCATCTAGTCGTCTTATGAAATAATTTGTTTTTGATTTTATTATGTTTATTTTCGTAACGATAAACCAATCGTAAATATTACTATTTTTAATAGTTACCTTTAAATATATTTACTAACAATGTAATGTAGTTAAAACTTTTAACCCATTTTATTATTGTTTTTAAATGATTTTTACTGGTGCGGCAGTGTTCAATATGTTAATTTTCGGTGTAACGACCTACCACAACCGTTAAATATTGCTAAAACTATTCGCGCATAATTATAATTATTAGGTATACTCGTCGTATTTGATCGTTACATTATAATATTGTTATCGAATAACGATGAACACAAATTTAGTGCGCGTATAACAATGTCATGTGATTTTGTTTTTATTTATTTAATATAATAATCATAGGCGTAGTACGACTCAAAGAATTAGGAGGACTTGAGCCCCATTGATTCTTTGTATACATATTTAGATATTTTTTAATAAATTTAATTAAATAATGGGGGGATTATAGTCCCTAAGACATCCCTTGCTATGCCTATGATAATAGTATCATACTTCCATGGTTAAAAATGAGCCATTTTTATCGTTTTTGTACGAATATTTGTAAGTACCATTTTAGAATGATAATTATAGAAATTATTTTTTTGCTAATTATAATAGTTACTTATATTTTAAAGTTTAAATACATATGAATGATACGTAATGTACAATGGTTAGACGGTCCGTGGGTGTTTTTCTAGTCTACACTAAATGTTTAAAAGATGTGACTAGATCTACACTCATCAACTGCTTACCAGTTTTGTGACAACTTAAACGTTTTTTTTTTTCAAAATAAACATCTTTTATGTACAAAATATAAAATTTTATTTGCCTCTATTATAATTTTTTTATATAACTGTTGGTTAAATTTACTGTACAATTTGTGTTTTCTGTCGGTATTTTTAACTTGCTTTAAATACAGAATTGTATTCGAATTATTAAAATAAATTGTAAATTATTATATTATTAAACATAACTTGGCATATTGAATTTTGTTCAAATAGTTATAATATATTTCTTCATTTCATAATTTGAAATATTATTGTACCTCAGTGGTATAATTTAAATTTTTATTTGACTAGGGCAGACCTATCCATTTTCGGACTGTTTTTAAAAAATAGAGAGGTGGGGTAAATTTTTTTGTCAAATATTTGATTTGAAATAATCATTTTCAAGGGTTTATGATTAGGCAATTTTACGATTTATTCATTTATTTACTTATGTTTAACAGTGATCAAGAGATATTTTAATATTTTATAGGCTGTAATTGTAAAGAATAAATCAAATTTCAATGCATTTGGTTATTTATATATTATTGTTCTCCCAGCACAAGCTCTGCTTATTTGTATAGGCGTAGCGTGGGGGTGGATAAGATCCATCAAATAATTTATATTTATCTACGCTTATGTTTATTGCGATGTTGCATATAAATAATAAATAAAATTATACTTATAATATTGTTATATAGATAGAATATACAATTATTAATAATCAAAATTAATAACATTTTGATTTAATGAATAAAACTTTAAAAACTACTAACAAATAAACATAGAGTGTGGTATTTAAAAATTAAATGTAATAACTTTAATGGATAACAGCTATCTTTAGATGAGGCAAATTTATTAACTGTGTCATCTAAGTTTATTTTAGATTCTTCATAGCTTTCAACATTAATTATTAAAAGATCCGTTAACTGTTCATCTCCTATTGTCTTATCTTAAAAATGTTTTCATTTTTTTTAGGAAAGTGAATATTGAATAAACTGATAGTATATATATATTTGTATATGTAATAAATTATTATTGATATTGGTACTTTTAATAGTTTCACCTATGGTTATATAATATAGATAATAAATAATAATTCATAATGTGGTTTAATAATTTTTAAAAAAATTATTATTAATTGATTATAAATATTAAATATAGATATGAATTAATTTTAGTTTATTTTATAATATACATAAAAAACGTTGGATAAATATTTATGTTAAAATGATAAAAATATGCTTGTTATGTTTCAGAGTACAAACCGGATAAATGATATAAATATACAAGTCGAAAACGATATCAGTGTTTCTGATATTATTGATGGAGATGATTTAAAGGAGTATGTATAATTTGTTTAGTTATGGTCTTATAGTGATTTTTTTTTAGAGATATTTAACTTACTTCACAGCTATTATTTTAATATTCAAGTAATAAAATATTTCTTTCCTGGTAATTAAAAAAAAAAAAAAAAAAAAATGGGAAGTTTGATTACAATTAAGATTTGACTTGTATTCGAAAATAAGATTATGAGCGAAACTCAATATAATAAAATATATTATACTTACTGATAAATTGTTTTCAAAAATTTTTAATTTTTAACCCAACGCATGTTTTACTTCTGATAATCGGACATTATTTCTACCCAAAAAAGTGTCTTCAGACTTTTAAAAAACACAAAAAAAAAAATATTAAATTATACTAATCATTCTAACTTTATAAGCTTATAAAAAAAAATTCTGACTCACGATTTTAAAAATATTTTGTAAATCGGTTAATATTATATTATTGCTTATACTATATTATGCTTCTATAAGATTTTCAAACCATAAAACTCAAAATTGCAAGTAATATTAAAAATTTTTGAAAAATTTCTAAGATCTATATTTAGTCAGAAACTCAACCAATCGTTTTAAAATTTTTTATTTATGTAGAATATTTATGTGAATAGTCAAAGAATTTCAGGTCCTTATGATGAAAACTCAGTAAGGTACCTCGAAATATAAAAATCTAAAAACAGAAACCATATTTTGCCGATTTTTCACCATTATGGTAGTTCCTTCAAATTGAACGTATTATGTGTTTCTTCTAACCACAGTATTCTTATACCATGTTTTTTTGGAAAGTGTTAAATTATATTGATGATATCTTAGTATAAATTCTTTTAAAATTGGTTTTCACAATATACCTACCTTTTTTATATTTTATATTTGTTTTTTTTTTTTTTTTAATTTGGCAATTGGCTGGTAATACATTATTTAACGACAATTTATTTATGTGATCTTGCCCTTTTTGTATTTTTCATTTTTTATTTAGATGACATATTGAGATTTATTTGAATACTTATTAGTAATTTTAATAAACTCATCTTTTTTATCATTGGTACTTATTATAATTTGAACTTGTGTTCATTAGTTATAAACTGAAGCCTTTTCAAAAATTCTATTATTAAAAATTAAGTTTTACCTAACTTTGTATTTGTATTTTATAGTTTTGAAAATGTTCACAAGTAATGATTTAATTCATTATGTATTCATAATAGCTTAATTAAATATATATATATATATAATAAATAAATATATATCATTGTTTAGTACACTTAATATTAGTCCATCCATATTTTTAAGAATATTATTATTATTTTATGGTAAAATAAATTGTTTTTAAATGGAAAGGGAGTTGTGATAGATACTATGAATGCTAATATTATTTTGTTACTATTCACCTATTGTAATTTAAAGATCCTCATTATATAAATCATTTTCTATAATTAATATCATTGAATATATTATACAACTTGTAATCGCCTATTGGAAACAGTATGAATCTGTGTATCGTTATTAAATGTAAGTACTAAGTTCTATTTAATGAAATTATTTTTCTATTTAATAATTAATAAAACATTTCTGTGCTATTTATTTTTATAATTGGTTTTGCACAATGTGATGTTAATATTAAAATGTTCATTTCATGTTAAAATTAACTATTTTTTAAATGGCAACCATTTATGGTTTCTATTAAAAAAAAAAAAAATATTTGCATAAAATCAAGTATTCGAATTTGTATAACATGACAATGTGTCTTATTATGTATAAAAATTAATGATTTCTTAAAATAGAATTTAAATTTAATAACGGTACGTACTATCATTGATTATAGAATACACTATTTTATAATCAATTGTACTATACAGACATATTTTCAGATTGTTTGTTGATATTATTTTTTAAATTGATCTGTTAAGTTATGTTTTAATTTAGAGAGAACACATCTTCTACTTCTGGAGATATTGTGTGTTCTTTTGGACTGGAAAATATTGACAAAAATAATTTTTCCTCTGATGTGGAAACTATTAGTTTATTTAAACAAGAATTATGGAATAATTTTATTTTCGGTCACGTAAATTATCAAAAATTTGACAACCATGTCCAGGAGTTGGTTAATTCAATCATAAAAAACAATAACTTAAAAACTGTAAAATCATTGTCTGAATTGTATTTTAGCAATGATAATGTGAGTATAAACAATTAATAAACTATGTGTTTGTGTTTATTATTCTTAAAACGCTACATTTTTTGGGGTTTTATAATTTATCATCCCTAATCAGTTTAAAATTCCAAAACAATAAGTTTTGTTTTATATTTTATTGTTATATATATGTATAAAAAAACAATAATTTGTATACAATTTTTTAGGTAGAAATCACTGTTTTTGGCAATTTAAAAGTGATTAAAAAAGAATTATATCTCAGTTCCTCAAATGGTTACATAAAACTTGATCTGTCTGAAGCAATAAAACCAATTCAGGCTTTATTTATAAATCAAATAATAGTTGTAACGGGTACTAATCCAGACACCAAATTATTTAAAGTTAGAAAACTTTATACTGATGCTTCATTATCACTGCCAAAAGAATTACCTACTTTTTCCCAAGGTTTGTCCTTAATTTTTTTTTCTTAAAAATAATGTTCAGACATGTATAACATAAATTTAAAACTGTACTTTGATAGAAACATTGTTTTAAAATATACTTGGATATTTTGTAATGTAAAATATTTTTCTTAGGTAATATCAACTTAATGGTTGCAGCAGGACCTTTTTTTAGTGAGTCGTCTCCACACGGCAAGTCATTGAAATCCCTGATACAAAAAACCATAGACTTAGAAGCAAAGTTACTAATGCTATTTGGTCCAATATTTGAAGCAGATTTTGGAATCCAATTGAATAAAACATCATCAGAAAATATTCAAGAATGTTATGATAACATATTAGAAGCTATACTGAATCCATTATTTAGGTTTGTAAATTTGATAAAACATTTTTTTAAATTTTATAAATACAGTATAATATCTTTAAAATACTATTATAGCAATCCACGTACTCAAAATACAAAACTAGTGGTATTTAGTTCATGGAAGGATATTAACAATTTTGCAATTTACCCAACACCGCCAAACACAGAATCCAAGTTGCCAAAATTGTATCCTAACAATATTTTTATGGTGTCTGATCCATGTGTTTTTTCAGCCAATGGTATAATAATAGCTGGCAATACTAGTGATACATTAATGGATTTACATACTTCAGCAATATACAAATCACAGTAAGTGTAGTGTTATTTGATACAAAGAGCTTTTTATTTAATTGTTAAGACATAGATGAAAAAACAATACACAATTATTTTATTCATTATTAACTAAAAAGTTTTTAAATCTACAAAATCTATAATTTAAGTAATATATTTTTTATTTCTATGTTATAAATAGATGTCAACACAATATTATTTAATATTTTTGTCTTTGTTTTTAGGGAAGAAATGTTTGGAAAGCTGTCTAGACAAATCATATGGCAGCGTAGTTTACATCCTTCATTCACATCAAGCCCAACAGTACCCGTAGATCAATTATTATGGTTGAATCATTGTACACTACAAGAAAATACTCCACATATCATATTAACATCTTCTCAACTACGTACATTTATTAGGGTAATAATTGTATTATTGGTTTTCATGATTGGGTTTACTCTCCATTGAAATAAACAGTTTTCTTAAAAATGAATGTTTCTATTGTCAGATATTATAGTAAAATATAAAAATGAGTAAGGTTAGGATTTTAAGTGGTGGCATCTGTAATAGTATTCAAGAGTACCATATTATTTTATTTTTATAAGGATTTATTAACATTTATTAAAATGTTTACTATTAAATGTATTTGTATATTTTGTCATTTTGTTAAAACAAAATGTTTGTGTACCAATCATGAACAGTTGATGCATACTCAAAATGTAATTGTTTAATGCATACACTATTCATTATTAACTCCAGCTTTCCAGTACACGGAATACAAAATGATATAAATAATTAACTTTATTTAAATTCTTGTGTACAAATGTTTTGACTCATAAATTTAATATATTATATTCATTACGTGCATTAGTGACTAGTATAAGACCTTTACACTATACTCTATTCGAAATAAAAACAGGGTACGGTGGCCAACTTGTGCGCAAGGGCGTGGCTTCATTATTTGCACAGACCTTGAACAAAAATGAAGGCGATTTAATTAGTCAATTGAACAAATAACTTAAATTGCATTGTATATTCTAAAACTGATGAGGTGCAGAGCGGTACGTTGTGTTGTATTTTTCCGTATTGTCACTATCGCACCACATAATCACATACATATCATACAAATATGTGGTTAATTAAGTAGGGATACAAAAAAGCGATGCCTAACTGCCGCCCGACATAAACTGGTTGCCGCCATAGCCTGTTCTTATTTCGAATAGAGTATATTAGAGTTATAGAGTATATTAGTCTACAAATTGCTAATATATATAAATAAATATAATATTTATATAATTAGTCAAAGTATTACATACATGATTAACTACTGAGAGGATATATTAAAAATTATCAATTAATTTAATATTTATCTAATATCTAAAATCTATTCATATTAAAAAAGAATCTACATTGAGTGAATCTCTCAATAACAAAGTATTGCGGTAACATAATGTATTTTAAATTGGTCAATATGAAACTGATGTATTGCTTCCTTTAGAGGCATTACGCGAGTCAGTGTGTGTAGCATAGATACGCCTACTGCACAAATGTTACCTGAGGTAACTTGTTTTCCTGAAGTGCTTTTTTAACATGAACAAAGTATCGATATCTAAATACTTAATAAATTATATTAATTAATTTATATAATCCGAATGTTAAAAATATTTAATTTATTTTAGGTTGTAGAAGGTTCAATGGTTATCAATGTTGGGCAACTAGTTAAACACAATTCTCAAAAACAGGCAGTTTCTGGTACTTATGGTAAAATTCAAATTGCTTCCTCAAAAAACAATTGTTGGTCACCTCAAACTCATATTTCAGCTGAAGTTATTCATATTTAAAATAATCAAGTTTTGTTCATTTTTTCTGTTAGTTGTAAACCAACCTTTGTAATATATATTATACAACATTTATTAATATTATAAATAATCATTTATTAATGTATGTTGTATTAATTTTGTATATTGTCAAACAATAATGAAATAAAAGTATATAATTTTAACTAATAATTTGTTGTTAATTCTTAACATTAAAATAGTGGATATTATCAGTTATTAATACAAATAGTACAAATTGAAAATGCATTAATTATTTTATAAACACATTATATTATATAGGCACTTATACTGATGATAGCTCAATTTAAGTTGTACTAAGTAATGTATACTCTATGACCTGTCTTTCAATATTATTATTGTCAGCTTAACCTCTTGTCAGACTGAATTACCTGATCTCCATTTTATCCATCCATATTCTAGTGGTATCTTTATACACATATGTGTGTGTGTGTTTGTGTTTTCTGTAATTTATTTTATAAGTGTATATACTTAATTAAAATTATTTTTGTTATATAAATATAATAATATTATATATTATGTAAGATCCTTGCTAACATACTGGAGAAGACATATAGGTGTAACCATTATAAATAAACAATAGTGTTAACGAGTATCGGTTAGGTAAGTTATTCAAGTTCAAGCTGCATGAGCATGATAAAGCAGTAAAAAACACTGATGGTAGTTCAGACACGTATTAATTTTGAATTAGGGTATTCCAAACTACAAATAAGAAGAACTAGTATTGTAACAGTTGAAGTATTGTTTAGTCAACATATTTATTATAAATCTGCAAATACAGATACATAATACATCGAGATGAACCAAAAATCAAGGGTTGTGTTGGGGATGGTTAAGTGGTATCCCATTATTATATACAAGAATATGTTATTTATTTTATTATTTAATATTATATTATAATAGTTACAAATTTAAAGATAGTTTTTAATAGTATCTTATTAATCGTGTCTTCAAAATAGAATCGGTGACAAAGCGGGGGGGGGGCGATACTCTGTACTCCTGAATGGCTCGTCGTGTTAACATAGCATAATATAAAAAAAAATTATTTGACTTTCAATTTTTAATTTAATTAATTAACTTACACACTGATCTTTACAAACACATTTGTCTGCCACGCGCACAATGGTCTAATATGCGATTTTAGTAGAACATATTTATATTTACCTATCAAATGTTTTTAACATTTATTTAAACAACATATTATGAAATATAATAATAAAATCCACAATGAAAGTACCTACCCAATTTATGATAATAATTTCCAAAAATAATAAATAATTTTATATGATAGTGTAAATGGCCATAATATACTAATATTTAATACTTATATTAAGTAGGTATATCATTACATATTTATATGTAAGAACGTCTATTTCAATTGAAGTTTATAATTTTTTTCTAAATCATTCTAGATTCTGAGCAAAGGGAAAAAAGTTTTAGTTTTCAAAGATGTTTTTTTTTGTGTCTGAAAATATTTTATAAGTAGAAATAATTATCGGATTACCACAAATAGGATATACTTTCAGTAGAAAATTGCATCTAGTAGGTAAATTGTTTAGCTTATTTTTTGAACTTCTCAAAATTTTTCTTTGGGAGAAGAAAAACTACCAAAAATGACAGAAAATTGGCAAAATTACAATTTTTGTTAATTTTATTTTAAATATTTTGTGATAACTAATTTAGTTTTGACTGTAGGTAGTTGAAAGTATTATTAGTACTCACATAGGTGTTCTACATATGATAAAATATTTTGGAATAGATTCATACTCAATATTACTTGTAATTATGGATTAAACGGTTTGGAAAATTTATTTAATGCTACTTTTTCTTAAGACTCATAGTCCACCTTCTTTTATTTTTCCAGCTCAAGCACTGTTTTTATTAATACAATTCAAATGTATGTAAGAAATATCAGTTTTATTATTATTATAATTTCTAACTACATTTATTAAGATATTACAGCACTTCAAGGAAAAACAAAGGTCAGAACTATAAGTATGATACTATGAAAGAGTGTCAAATTGTCAATGATTATATATTTTATAAATGTATAATCAATGCTAATGCCTATTGGCTATTATACAATTTTAAAAAGCAGGAAGGTTGATTCTGGACGTTCCTCAGAGAAATTAGTGGTTTATTATAATTCAAATTTGAATGCAATTTCATTGCATTAGAAAATACAATTCTGAGCGAAACTCAAAATAATACAATATAATACTAATAATATACTGGTAGGTCGTTCCATAAGTTTACCACGTGTGTAAATTACCTATGAGAAACATAAAAAAAAATGTAAAGTACCTACGTTCAAAATTGCATTAGTTATCATGAAAAACCTAAAATCAATTACTTCAAAAATACGATTTCCCTAAATTTAAACGTTTTACCGTCATTTTTTGGTAGTTTATCTTCTCAGAAGGGAAACTTTTGAGAAATTTAAAAAATGATTGGTTATTCGTCTAATTGGTACTTTATTTAGCTAAGTTTTCGAATTTTTTAAAAGTTTTTTCTTTTGGAGAAGAAAAACTACCAATAAATGGCGGAAAATCGCCAAAATTGTGGTTTTTGTTATTATATAAAAGGGTTTAAATTTCGTGATAACTAATTGAGTTTTAATCGTAGGGATTTGAAAATTTTTTTAAGTATTTACTTAGGTAATATACAAGAGTGGTAATTTTGGAACGCATTAGTTGATTTTTTGGCCAAGTATAGAACTTTAAACTTTCTTATAAAAATGTTTAATATTTCCTTCAATTTTTGGTTTATAAGTTTAAACATTTTATCGAAGTCTAATTATATACTATTTAATCTTTTTACAAAATATTTTGAAATGGTGACTCACAATTTTTTTTTACAAGCATTTAAAGCTAAATTACCGAAAATCGACAAAATTACGGTTTCCGTTATTTAAAATATTTTTATTTCATTATAACTAATTAGGTTTTGATGATCGTAACAACTTGAAATTTTTTTTGAGTATTCTAATAGGTGTTCTACATTAGAGAAAAAAATTGGAAAAGATTAGTTGATTTTCTGACTAAATATAGAGACTTGAAATTTTTTCCTAAAATGTTTAAGATTATCTGCAATTTTAGGTTTAACGGTTTGAAAATTTTATATGAGCCTATTTAAATAATACTTTATCAATTTCTAAAATATCTTAAAAACGTAAGTCACAATTTTTATAACTTTCTAAAATTTGAATATTTTTAGTAGTAGAATTAAATATTATGACTTTTTTTATATATGAAGACATTTTTTTAGGTAGATATAATGGTCCAATTACCATAAATAAGATATGCTTTCGGTAGAAAATTGCATTTAGTTGCTACTTTATTTAGCTCATTTTTCGAATTTCTCAAAAGTATTTTCTTGGGAGAAGAAAAACTACCAAAAAATGATGGAAAAACGTCAAAAACGTCGGAAATATTAATTTTGATGAAATTAATTTTAGGTTTTTCATGATAACTTATGCAATTTTGTACGTAGGTACTTTAAATTTTTTTTGAGTTTTCTCATAGGTAGTTAACACACGTGGTAAAGTTATGAAATGACCTATCAGTATATTATTTTGTATTAATTGAGTTTCGCTCAGAATCGTGTAAAAATAATTTTTAATATTTTTAATGGGACATGATTTAATTATAAGAAAATATATCGTATTTTTTTCTTTCAAATTATTTGTACGTACGTTAATAATATTTTCAGCTGTCTTACATATGGAAATTACACTTTCTACTGTGTTAACCTACTTGCTAACCCTATTTTTTTAAACTTAATAATATAAAAGACCTATTATTGTGTAAATCAAACTATTGAACAGTGTTTATAATTAATGATTTTAATAATTTTTCTTACTAAATAACCAGCTTCATTTTTGATTACATCATGCTACTGTATTCAATATGGACTATATCTATGGAATGGAAAACGGAAGATAAAAATAATATATACCTAAACGAAGTCCAGAGAAAAAATACATTTTATTATAGCATTTAATAGTTATTACTAAAATGTTTAAAAATTATTTTAATATCAGGTAAATATATTATACCGTGTCATTTAATGTGAGAAAATGTATTTTTTGTCATTATCAGTTGCTTGAATTTGGGAACCTTTGTTGGACAACTAATACGTAATGTGTCTTAAGGATCCATTAACTTTGTTTTATACATGTTTTTCAAAAAATTAATTTTGGATAATGACGCCTCTTATATGTATGTCAAAACAAATATCGTCGCCAGGTTAATTGCCATTCTTTTACAGATGGAATACATGATCAGACATAAAACTTAACAATATTTCCGTACCGTATCTAGATAAAATTTCTGTTAATTATTTTTCTTTAAGTACTGTGGGAAAATGAATGAGGTTATTGTGTTCAATGTCTTGTTTAAATATAATTATGTAGTTTTCGATAACAGGGTTTATACATTTTACTTAGATGTTACATTATACAAGAAACAAAATTATATTGTATTATAAATCATTTTGATATCTTGTCTCTTTATTTTCATTATATTCTACCTAATAATTAAGTAAATAAATAATATGTATGAAATATTGATATTTATCCAATTTTTATATAATTTTGTAACGGATCTGGTTAGTATTAAATTGAAAAATAATTTATTTTTTATTCATAAAGTTTTCATAGTAAAATTTTAATTTTATATACGTAATTTATTTTTAATTGAAATTGTGGATCATAGTACTATAGTAGCTATTATTTATGTAACTAATAAAGAATATTGATTAGAAGAAGATATCTCCTATATTATAGTACTATAAATTATAATATTATAATTATTATTACCTACTATAATTTTATTGAGATATCTGGATATATTGATTAATGAATATTGAATATTGGCAAAATAAACGAATTATAAGTTTCATAAATTATATTACATTCTAAGCGTAGCGAGTAAATGAAATACCTACCTATAATTTTTCTTAAAAATCATAAGTCATAATTTGTTTTGGTAAAACCTTTAAATTGGAATTTTTGTTCAAATTATGATACGAGAATTTTTATGAGTTTTGATTATATTATTATTTATTTAGAAAGAATCAGAATATAGGGGTATGAAATTCTCTTAAATGTTGGGATAAATAGATTTTCTTCTCCTTAAAAGTATTGGAAGTGACGATTTTCGTTCTCCGTCTAACAAACGTGAATGATAGGGATTTGGACGTTTTTCATTTCCAACGTTACGATAGATCCCATGATGCGATAAGGGATCTAAAAGCTGATTTGAATTCGTCATCAAGTATACTTTAGATCGATTTTCTCACTTCTTTGGAATTTTCTTCCTAGGTCTTCTCAATATAATTAAACAAATTGTAAATTAAAATGTAGTAAATATTTAATTTTTGAACAACCTTGTACGAAAAAAAGAAAAAAGTGAAAAAAGTCGATCTCTTGTAGGAATGTACAATCTTGTATGGAGAATTTAAATTTGTTTTTAAAATTCTTATCGAATAACTAAATCCATCGTTACGTAGGAAATGCGTTGTTATACATTTTTGAAACAGTAGCTGAACTTTACATATGCGTGCGCGTGCGAGCGCTGCCTGTAATGTCATGACACCGTACGAGTGTGTTGTGAATTATCTAGATAAAATTTATATTTTTATCTTATCTAGATAAATAAATAAGCTATCTGATAATAATCATCTAGATAATTATTCAATTAACAATTTAAAAAAAATTGGCACAAAATTATTTCAAAACGCGCTCTGTAAACACAATAAAACTGGAGCATCGGATAGTTTATAATTAGTAACTAATACTAATATTTATATTTATTTAATATATTAAATGTTATAAATTTTTAATTTTAATATAACTATTTAAATAATTTTATTTTAAATTAACTTATGTTATCCTCGATATTTTTATATATTATATTAAATATTAATTATTTGTTTTTTTATCGAGATAAAATAAGTTAGTTATCTTTTATCACATCTAAAGAAATTTAAAATCAATTATCTGTCGTCTTAGATAATAGATAAATTATGGGTTATTTTTGTACAATACTGCGTACGACTGATTACAAACGCATTTATTCATACTAA
The DNA here is from genome assembly GCA_013282895.1 of Eriosoma lanigerum. Classification (NCBI taxonomy): domain Eukaryota; kingdom Metazoa; phylum Arthropoda; class Insecta; order Hemiptera; family Aphididae; genus Eriosoma; species Eriosoma lanigerum. The sequence goes on from CM023361.1 coordinate 13,569,001, forward strand.
TAATAATTTACGTTTCACACAAATACACTGTGTAATGAAGATAATTGTATTATTGCTTATACACAACTCCTTAATAAATAAACGCTTCCAATCCTCTAAATTTTTATGAAAATAAAATTAGATTTTAGTGAAAAAAACTAATAACAATACCATGTTCAATTAAAATATTCTATTTAATAAATATAAAATAAATAAACTACAAAATATAATAAAAAATATTTTTATAATGATTAACATTTAATTGTTGATGATACAACTGTGCGTCTGTGCGTCATATAGGAGATAGGACTTACTGATTTTTGTAATTCCATAAAAGTTTCTCTAAACAAACAACACACGTCAAATATATATCATAGTTTTCTTCATCTTAAAACAAATATAATAAGTAAAAATTATGTAAATGTAAAACATTTTATAAATATTTTAATAATAAATTACCCAAAATGTTTATTTAATTAAAATTAGCAAAATGAATTTGCTAAAAAGAGCATTGAATTTAACAATCTCACTTATGGTCATCGCAAACCTTTACGTTTTATATGAGTCATTGAAATGCAACGTAGAACTAAGACCCACTGCACTGCGGCTTTAAATAAACATCTACCAAAAAAATGTACACCGAACAGAACGAAAACGGAAAATGTGGTAAAACGTAAAAATAAAACATATTTTTATAATAAAATAAAAAATGGTAGAACATCAGGACCAGTTTTTTGTAACGATGATTTTCATTTTTCTACCACAAAACTCTATTACCTTAGTTACCAACAAATAAGTTATGCCGTATAACCATAGACATTATAGACATAATAAATTAATAAATAATGAACTGGGCTTTTTACCCCCTTTCCTATCGTATTTTTGAGCCAACAACGACAAAGCGTAGATAAGAAACCATGGGATAATAATAATAACATTTCTTTATCCATATATCCGAAATACTTTTAAAATAATATATTTAAAATAGTTTACAACTATAATACTTTTTAATATTTATACAGGACAAAAAAATATTATTTAAATTTAGAAAAAAGCGAGAAGTCCTCAGAAAAATTAGTAGTTTATTATAATTAAGATTTGAATGTAATGTTATTAGAAAATACGATTATGAGCGAAATTCAATATAATACAATATCTTATACTGATAAGCTGTTCTAAAAGTTTACCACGTGTATAAATTACCTATGTAATTTCAATTCCAATTCTAAGTTCCCATAATAAAAATTCAAAGAGTTATCATGAAACAAAAAAATTCAAAATAACGAGAATAACAAAAATAAACGTAATTTTGCCGATTTTCAGACATTTTTTGGTAGTTTTTCTTCTCCTAAAGAAAATGTTTTGAGAAATTCGAAAAATGAGCTAAATAAAGTATCAACTAGATGTAATTTTTTATTGAAAGCATACCCTATTCGTGATAATCAGATCAATATTTATACCCAAAATAATTTTCAGATTATTAAAAACCATTAAAATATTATAATAAAATATCATCAATACAACTAAAGATTATAAATTTAAAAGCTTATAAAAAAAAATTGTAAATTACGAATTTTCAAAGTATTTTGTAAATTGATTAAGTAGTATATGATTATGCTTGTACAAAATTATCAAACCGTTAAACCCAAAGTTGCATAATATTCAACATTTTCGAATAAATTTCAAAGGTCTATATTTAGTCAGAAAATATAGCTATCAGTTTCAAAACTTTATGATGTATGAAAACTCAATTAGTTATCACGAAATAAAAACAATTTAAATAACGGAAACCGTAATTTTGTCCATTTATCGCTATTTTTTGATAGTTTTTCATCGCCTCAAAATCTTTTAAGAAATTCAAAAAATGAGCTAAATAAAGAACACTACTTGTGGTGTTACCATTATTTCTAACTGAAAAAATGTTTTCAGACACAAAAAAATAAATAAAAACATCATATAACATCAAATAACATCAAACCAATATACATTCCTCACTTCGCTCAAAATCTAAAATGATACGAAAAACTAAAACTATTGACATTATAATTAGCTTACATATGCTTTATTTACTTATATGTTATGACTATAATATTATGTTCGGCACTCCTAAACAATGTAGATTTATATAGATATGGATAACAAAGTCTCGTTATCCCTTCCTATTAAATAAGGAGGATTGGTTGTCTAGACGACTAGGTACACATTACACGATCATAATACGTAATCGAACCATTATTTCTACCCGAAAAAATGTTTTCATATATAAAAAAAAAAAAAACATTTTCTAAAACCAATACTTATTTCGCTTCGCTCAGAATTTAAAACTGCATTCAAGAATTTAAATTTTTCGTGAATTTATTACAATTAGTTAGGTAGGTTCTAGGACTAAGACACCTGTATATTTATGATTTGTTTTTTGAACTTATTAACAATAATGTATGTACAAAAAAACTGTTTTTGGGCTCCTACAAATTTTTCACCCAAAGGTCATCACATACCTAAATACGGTCCTTCTAGGCACCATTTGCTATAATAAATTAAGGGCCTAAAATTTGAAAATCTCCAAAATTTAATACCTCGAAAATAAAATAGTATTTTATGTTTTATTTCCCATCAATAAACGTACGTCTCACCAGCCCCCCATTTTCGAATTTCAAAAAAAAATTTAGACCATTAATTTGTACGATAACCCTTTTCTTGCTATTACAAAATTATCCTCGAGGGACTGGTGAGACGTCTCGCCAACCTCCCATAATGGAATTTCGGAACTTTTTTTACATCATCGGTTTCTGCTCGATTTGTATGAATTGGTACGATTACTTCCAGAATTTGTACAGTATCCCTTATTTGCTGCTATAACAAAATTATCCATGGAGGGGAGCTGGTGAGACGGAATTTTTTTCACGTTATCTTTTTCTGTTCTATTGAATTCTACTGAATTTTTAGGATAACATTTAGAATTTGAACCATAATAAAATATTCATAACCCATAGATATACGAGTACATAATATCAAAATAATGTGTTTATATTTATTCTTATTTAAAAATTTGTATATTATATGTATCATAAATCTGACGTATTGTATATAAACAAAATCAGAAATATTATTTAAATCATTCTATTATGAATTATAAGTAATTACATTTTAATTTACAGTAAATAAAATTATATTATATATTATAATAAAAAGTCTCCACATTTTTTTCCCCTTTTACCGGTATTTTTAAATTGTCAAATATTTTCTATTTTTTAACACTTTTACAGTAAACAAAAAAATGTCCAACAGATTTCTGAGTCTTTTCAAACATTTTTGAAATGAACAATTCCCTTTTCAATAATATATTGTGATTTTGTTTTTTAGTATAGGTGGAATTTGTGACAAAGTTAACTTAATGTCATCATGACATACCATTCCAACCTAGCAAATCAATTAATAAATATATTGATGACACAATAGGTTTAATTAATTTATCTCCCTTGAATGGATTATTTTCTTTATTGACACGACCACAAACAGATTGATTGAAATAAATCTTGTGTCTAAAAAACCTTCGAGACTATTTATATAATTGCCGACGACACTCAAGGTTATGTATTTTGAGTTTATTGTTCCTGTTTTTGGAAATTAGGAATAGAGCATTTGATTTTATCTAATACTGTTGGTAAATAATTCAAATATTTATTTATAATATTTCCTATAGAATCCCATATTGCTTTTGATGTTCTATAATCTAAATATTCAATTTAGGGTTATAGATGATTAACCTTTATAAATTAAAACAAGTTGTTCATTGAGTTATAAATATTTTATAATTTATAATCATAATACATAACAATATAACTAACTTATTTGATTAAGTAAGACAAAATAAAAAATATCATGAAAAGAATTATAGCAAAAACAATGTGGGAGCTAAAATAACGTTATGCCAGCCTCCCTCGATAAAATTTTATAATGACCGGAAAATGGGTATGTTATTAATTCTAATATTGTTATCCTACAAATTCATACAAATAAAGCAGAAACCAATGGTGTAAAAAAAATCCAAAATTCAGTTAATAGGAAAATCAAAATCAAAATCTAGGATAATTTTGTTATAGCAGGAAAAAGGATATCATACATATTCTGAATGTTATCGTACAAATTCGTATAAATTAAGTACAAATTAATGGTCATATAGTTTTTTCGAAATTCAAAAGTTGAAGGGCTTGTAAGATGTACGTTCTCAATAATAAAGTGATTTTAAAAATATAACTATTTGTATATTATAGGGGAAAAAGTGTTGTTAAAATGTTAAAATACATTGTCTATGTAGCACATTATTTAATATATTAAAATATCTATACAAAAGAGATAAGAGATGAAATCTAACCTATCCAAACTTAATATGTAATAAAGGCAACTCTATATAGTGTGGGTTTAATAAATTGACTAAAAACAACAAGTCAACAAATAAAAATATATTATATATTTACAAAATATTGTTATTTTAAACTATTCGTATTATCGTATCACCTCGGATAATGACCTGGATAATAGTATAAAAAAGGGCCCATAAATATTTGAGGTGTATTCAGCATTAATTTTCAAGGCGGTTTTTATGAAGATGTTAATTATGTATATTAAAATGAAAATCTTGTTATATCTTAAAATATATATCATTTAATATGTCGTCAAATTTTCAGGGGGATTTGAACACGGAAAACCCCCTGAATACGGCCATTACACCATCTGAAATTAATTTCTGCACACGCCTATAATGTATACTCGCCTAGCACTATTATATATATTAATTAATAAATGAACCTGTGCAACTGTTGGTCCGTTGGTCGTATAAAGTTTGGAACATAATTAACAATCTTTTAGCTGAGTATTATTGAAAAACTTTATATATGTATATATATATATATATATATATATTGTTATTATAAAATGTTCGCAATCATAGGTGATATTCTAATATAAATATATTAATTATTAAGTATATGAGGAATTTAGAGATTCAGGGCCTATTTTTGTTTGTACATACATTGTGTAGAACTGTAGTAGCAAAATACAAATGTGCAGTAGCAAATTCGTGTGTGTGTTGGTATTTTAGCTCCTAATTAAGTATTTATACCAGTTACGCCCTATTATTCACCACCCTCCCCTTTATTAATACTTAATTCTATGATGTACAGTAGCAAAAATAATAAATAATAGTTCCTGAAGTATATATTGATATAGGTACCCATATAAAATATCATAGACAATATCTATGATTAATAATATAGTTATTTTTTATTCTACAGAATAATAAACCGAGGAATTTATAAGAAATAATAATTATCTATCTAATATCTAAATATACCTCATTAATATTATACATAATAATCATTATCATTTATTACAATCCTATGCAACTCATGTGATTGAGTCAATTGATTAATCGATTTTTAAATTAAAAGTTTTTGTTACGATAAATTTACTTTGCCCGTAAAAGTTTACACGGACAATTTACCGAACTCACATCTATTAAGGTATAAACCAAGCAAATATAGGTACTCGTACTTCGATTACCACAAATTCCAAAAAATAAAAACACCTTCAAATATTAAGATGTTTGATTTTTGTGTTTTTAAAAATCTGAAGACACATTTTTGGACAGTAATAATGGTCCGATTATAAAATAATAGTGTTTGCTTCCGCTAGAGAATTTTATCTAATCGTTACTTTATTTAGCTCATTTTTCGAATTTTCAAGTTTCCTTTGGGAGAAGGAAAACTATCTTTGAAAAACTTTTTTGAAAAATGTTCATTACTTTATGATAACTAATTTTTTGTTACACGTTTAAAATATTTTGTGGGTCCGAACCTCATGAACTTTCCCCACCAATAAATCATTGTATGTACGACGTACATATTAAATTATTGTAAGTATTAAAATCAATGTCATGTTTAGAATTTTAGCGCCCCGGGTCATATTTTTAATTCCTTTCCTTTTTGTGGTGGATGGGGGAGGATGTTAAAAATAACCGAAATAATTTAACGCCCCCAAAAGCCCACCAGGGATGGAAATTGCTCACCATAAATACGGGCCTGACTAATATATTTATCATTAAAAGTATATGTTTATTTATTTATTTTAATTTTTAAAATAATCTGCGTAAAAGGGTCACTGGTTTACTAAAATGGTATATTTTAGTACTATTATTATTATTATTTATTTATTTACTAAGAATAATTATTTTTAAGGACTATATTTTTTTGAGGTCAATTATAAAAGAAACACATTTATTAGTAGAGAGCTGTAGACACAATGCGGTATGAAATTATAAACATTTTTGTCCCCGAACAACTCCGCCCATGATTAAAACTTCGCATAATGTATAGTACAATGAATTAAAAACTATGATATTCGCACATGTAGGGTACCATTATAGGTCTTCTGCTATTCTATAAATTATACTTTCTAATTAAATGAAAGATGCAAGATTACAAATCGAATGTCGTAAACTTCTAAACATAACAATATAAACAAACGTTGAGGGATTTCCTGGAAATGACAAAAAAAAAAAAAACTAAACAATATTGAATATATTATAATCGAAAGATCCTTTTATTTCAATATTGTTTTCGCGTCCAAATGGAAATTGCAAAAAATTTAATAATTTTATTACTGAACGACTTGATATAAAATACACATACTTATATAATATTATTTATTATTTCAGTTGATTATTAAACAGACTGCAGGAAAACGGGAATATTGAATATTTTTATATTATTTTGCTATGCTCACGTAAACCGTGAACACTGAGCGGCGTAAATTGTATATGTTCACTAGGTCTATATTATACGGGACTAAAGGAGACAAGAGCAAAGAGATACCCTTATTATGAAAATGTTTTTGTCACTGAATTCGCTGCGATTATTTTTCGGACAATATACCTGCATACGATAATAATAGGTATTTCTTTAATACGAATTTAAAGACTTGGTTACGTGTATAATATAGGTTCGCTAACTAAACAAAACGAGCGCGTCTTAAATGAATCCTCGATTCTGGTAATAGCGCTTGTCGCCCACTCGTTCAGCTACAGTCTTGTACGTATTGTGTCAACGGCAACAAACAATTCGCGCGTCCCGAACGATAATATTACCTATGTATATTAATATTATAATATTCACTAGCGCGATGTACGACGATCGTTCGACATCTACAAAAATTTGTGTTTTTTAGTCTTCTGTTGAAAAATGTTATACTAAAGTTATAATTATTAACCGTTAACTACATATATATACATACAGGTGTATTTGAGTACTAATAAAGTACTAACATCGATATTAATTTCGAGTTACTTATACGCGTAACGCCTGTTTATCGTCCTGTCGTGTCGTCGTCGCATTGATAGTCGAGGTAAATTGTATTAATTTTTAAAAATCAAGTTAGATTTATGTAATTATATTATTATATGAACGAAACAAGCAAAGATAATAAACCAGTAGGCAGTGGCAGCGTGATCAGTGTTAAAATTATACAGTTGTGCCATTAAAAATAGAGGTGGGTGGGTCAGGTTAGGACATTATGTGTTACGAATTATAATCATTGTTTTTAGTTATTATTTAGTTATTTAGTATATTGTTTAACACTATTAAATATAGAGTTTGAGAACAAAATTTTCAATAAAATGGATTGAAAAAACGTGTTGCGTCGTCAAAAAATAATTTCACGCCGCCACTGCCAATAAGTACTTACATAGTACTGGAATAGATGAAAAATATTTACAATGATGAATTATATTTCAAAATAATATAATGTATTTAACGGAAGTACTCGTAACTATTATAAAAGTAAAGAAATTTACTGCATTTGCAGTGTAACCTACACGATGTTATACGTAGAATAATGAGGAACTATGACTAACTAAATATCGGGTTAAAGACGAAAATGTTTTAAATTAATACGAGATAGAAGTGACATAGGTTATAGGAGTTCAAGTGAATCAAATTTTCTAGATAAAAGGGAGGAAATGAATGAGTGAACTTTTTAAATTTTTTGAGTCGTTTATCACTTAATTTTGTTTTATATTTATTTAATATTTTTATATTAATTTACTGTTTATATTTATTGTCTAAGAGGATGGAACTATACATATATAATTTTCTGTTGTGCTATTTCCAGAACCAGATTTACCTAAAAGGTGCCCCTAAGCTAATGAAGAACAAGTGGAGTGCATGTTTGATCATAGATGTAATAAGAGCTGAGACCCCCCTCCTAATTTATTTATCAATTTTTCATGTCTATATAAAAATGTCTAATGAATTAATTCAAACATATTTTAAAGTCAACCTAAAATAATTAAATTGGTACCCGTTTAAATTTTGTGAAATAAAATATTACAAAGGCCAAAAAAGATATTTTTTATGATGATATTGTTATAATTTTAAAGAGTTTAACACATAACAAGAACCTTCTTTGATTCCTTGACATATGATGATAGTTATTAATCAGGTAGCAGGGAATTAAAGGATGTTAGAAAGGAATAAAACATGAAGTAAAACTGTTAATTTATAGATTTAATTTTATCATAAAGTCGTTACTCTGGCACCCAAAATATTGACTATATTGACCTAAATCTCATATTATGACATCGCGTAATAATTTATATTAATATTTTTATTTTTCATTTGAAGATACAAATTCCGAGGTAGGTACCTAACCTTACAAAACTTCTTTGTAATAGCCATAAGTCGATAATTTACATTATTATTATACAGGGTGTATATTTAGCAAATCAAGTTTACAAGGTATTTATTTTAACGAGACGAAAAAATGAGAAAATTGTTTTCCATTTTTTTATATGCTTTAAATTTCCAGGCTACAGTAGATAATATACCTACTCATATAATTACTCATTAAATAATAATACAATTTAAAATAACCCATTCTATATGATTTGTTGCAAAATTATACCCTAATATCATAGGTCATATTATTTACACTGAAATGGTATTAAGTACTGCTTTAAATCGTATTTATGGTGTGACACATCTTTTTTGGTGAACATTTTACTGGAAATTCACTGGTAATATTTCTTTTTTTTTAATTACTAATTATATTTCTTAATTAAATTTAAAATAAAATTATTTTATCTTGCAATTATAATTTACCCACTTTTGTGAAATAATAATCTTATATTGTAACAGGTAGATAAAATATAGTTGGGTTTATATACAGGTACTCGTATACAAAAAAACCATAAAAATCAATTCTTTCTAAACAAATAATTTTTTTAGTATTTAAATTCACAATTTTTATTCATAGTAATTGTTCGAAAAGTTGTCCCTCAACTTCGATACATTTTTGTAACTGACGGCGATTTAAGGGCATGCGTACACGAACTGGTGTTTCTCTTATTATATTAGCTACTGTGATAATTTTTGCCAATAGGTCCTCCTATTAAAATTAACGTGTTTGGCGTTTTTTAGTATAAATAGGTAGTATATTTTTAAAACTTTCGGGAAGTTAGATAAACAGGATTACAAACTAACATGGCACAAATACTATGAATTTTAAATCATTATAATTTGTCTATATACTTTTTTTTATTATTTGTTTTTAAATTAATCATGGAATATAATTTCCAATAAAATTCTCACTTAGATGATGTGTTACACCATAAATACAATTTTAAGCACTATCCGTACATCTAACATCATTTTGGTGCAAAATAATGTGACCCAACATATTAAGATAGAATTTTGCAACAAAACACATGGAATGAGTTATTTTTAATTTCTATTATTATTTTATATGTAATTATACTATGGCCGAAATTTCAAACCTTAAGTAATAATAAATGGAAAACAATTTTATCAATTTTTCGTTCTACTGAGTACGAGTATACGATTCCTTGTTTTTAATAAAGATACACCCTGTATTCCTATTTACCAGTATAAAAAATATTTTTAAATACTTATCTAAATTTAAAAAGAAATTGTATACTTATTAGATATATAAATTTAATTACGACACGTTGACAACAGTCTAGCATTAGTTGTTTTGTATAAAATATTTAAATTGGCATTTAAAAAAAAACCTATTATAAATTATAAGGATAAACTGATATTATTTTATTATATTATATTTACTATTTAATTAATTGTGTTAAAATGTTTACATTTTTTAAAAATAAACTATACTAAAGTAAATAATTAATTAGAAAAAAAATACAATTATTTAATAAATAACATATGAATGTATATAAGTTTTACGGTAACTTCTAATAATCTACTAATTGTATTACTTTTACTGTGCGTTTGTGTTTTGTGACAGTATATGGAATATAAAATATTATATATATATATATATATATTTTAATATTAACTTACACTTATACCTAATATACAATAAGAACAAATAATACGAGTGTATAATAAAAATCTGTATATTAATCTTATAAGCATTATAAAATCGAATCGATATAACCATAATGTTATTAATTAAATGAGTTTAGCATAAAATATCTATTTAATATATCAATTATCATATGCATCAAAAGTTATCGTTCGAGAAGAAAAATATAATTTGCGATTGCTTATATAAAAAGTATAGAATTTTTCAGTATGTCTATCTAAAAACTTAATACAAATAAGATAAAACTAATATAAATCATGGGTCAATACTAAATATATATATACAGACGTATTAAATACAAATAATATCTACCCAAACATAGAAATACTTTTTGTAGTTAAAAACATGTATAAATTATAATTGCCCTTAGTTCATTAATTACAATAACATAAATTATATATATATATACATCTATATATGTATACATACATAATATTATCATTATTAACAATTTTTATTTTCGATAACCGTATAGAACTTATATCATATTACTTGCAGATGTTATTAAGTCGTGCATCTATTCGAATGCATTTAACAATCATTAAGTTCGTGTTCTAATATGTACACGTACTTATACAACTCAAAAATATATATACAATTTATATAATATTGATTTCTTTTTAATATTAGGATAGGTAATATACCTATAATATATTATATTATATATAAGGTAGATTAGACAATTTATAATTAATGGATAAATCATCGTCCGAACATGAAAACATTGAAAACAGCGAACGGATGACAGCGGATGCAATAAATAAATTGAAGAAGATGGTGAAACAAAAAATTAATGTAAGTATATATTAATATACAATAAAGGTACGCTAGTGCAGATTTTTCAATATTATAATTTTATTTCACCAATACTCTTTATAGAAATATAGAATAGTTATTATATTTATAAATACTTAACTTTACCTTTTTACAATACCTTCTACCTACATGATACATAGGGATCAGTGGTTCATAATTCAATTTACGAATTAGTTATATCTACACAGCATATTATGTAACATTTATAGCCTTATAGGTTGTATAGGCATCATCCAATTTATTATGGATAGTTAAATAATGATATTGGTTTAGACATTTAATATTTTTTAATTTATATTATTTTAAATAAAAATATTTAACTTCACTTTATCAGGATAAAAAACTAGCTAACTAGTATTATAGTATATTATTAAAAAATAGTAATACCTAGAACCTTAATAATAGTAGTATTATAATAGTAAAAAAATACTAACACGAACTACTATTTAATACCTAATTCATATTAATATTATTATAGTTAGTCTTAGTATTGTAATAATATAATATTAATATTAAATTTCAATATTAAAGAATAAATAACATTTATCCACATAATAATATGTGTCCACATAATCGTACGTTGGTTTTTTTACATGCAGTTTTATCAGTTAATTTTTAATTGATACTTTTGCTACTTTGTGTTTAATATAACAGAACATTCATTGAAGTTTAATAATCAAATAATAACATATTATGACTTGGCTATGCAATTCGATATAAATAAACTTGAATAGTTTATTCAATAATACGTACATCAGTATTTATATATTCAAAAATCGGTTCAATCGGGTCATGTAACACCAAACTATAAACACCAAATGATGATTTAAGTTACAGATAACAGTATATTTTCTTACAATGAATAATCATATATTTTTTAACGAAATGTATGAAAATGTTGTAGGCCTTAGACTTCTACGAAAAGTATTATTACATTTAACAATGTAAACATTTCATAGGCGTGGCTAGACTTTTGCTGCGGATGTTGCTAAAACTTGTCATACTTTTAAAAGTGTTGAACATTTTTTTATTAACTTTATAATAGAATAATAATGTTTGGCATCTTTTTTCTGTTTGAACCGAGAGTCGGGAAGGAACTGTTTTTGCGATATTTTCTTCTCGGATCCCATCGTTTTTTTTATAAAAAAAAATACTCAAAATTAAGGGGGGCTAATCCTCGTCTTTTTTCTTTACAAATTCGAAGTACATGTATGAATGTAATTGTATTAATAGTAGTTTGTTGGCATAGGCTGTTGTTATCTCTTCGCAACCCGGTGCCTGTAAGGGCCAGTCTAGAATATTTCATTATATTATATTCATACTGGCTAGTGGCGTATTTATGGGGAGGGGGGTAGAACGGGTTTAAACCCGTTAAAAAAAATTGCTATTAATAATTTAATTTTGCCACCTGTTTCATTATTTTGTATTAATTAAATGTAAATTAAATTTAAATGTATACAAATACAGAACGTGTTTAATTTTATTTTTTTGTAAATTATTTTTTTATATTATAAAACTAGAGGGAGCTTTTAGCTTCATTAAAGCTTAAAAAAAATCTGAATCCCCTCCCTCTTTATAAATTGCTAAACACGCTTCTGGTGTTGGCGTCTGTTTGCGACTAGCTCCGACAGCTGTTTCGAGCTGTCTTGTGCCCTCTTCCTTATTGTTGAGTATTTTATTAACTATGATAAAATTATATATATATATATTTAATAAACCTACAATTTATAATAATAAACGTAGGTTAGGAAGAATAATATTTGTGTTCGTGAAGTTGGCCCGCCAACTTTGTTAAATCAAAGTAAAATTTGTATCCAGTATTTACAAGTTCATTTGCAGTATTTGCAAGTGCAAATATCAAAGGATATTGAGAGTTAAGTAAAAAATGAGCTAAATAAAGTAGATAAATAAACTAAATAAATAAAATAAATAAATAAACTAAATAAACTAGATACAATTTGCTACCGAATTTGCAATACCCTATACTTGAGGCAGGCACGTAGTTAGGGGGGAGCCGTGGTGGGCCCGGCCCACCCTAAAATTGCTATGGTCTTGGGTCGGCCCACCCACTTTTAATTATAAATAATACAATTTTTTCACATGCCAGGTTAATAATCTATGTATATATTTGATTGACTGTGAAAAATGTAAATTATAATATTTTGATTACAAATTTTTGACGTTCTGATTAAAATTTATTAATAGATATAAACAATGTTATAATATAATACCATTGTATAATTATTAATCTATGATAATACTACATTGGTCTATTGACTTGCTTACTGTGTAGTATATAGACGTGTAGTCCCATAAATATTAAAATTATTATTTAATCTTATATTAAATTGTATATTTATATTATATAGCTACAAGTACTATAGTGGTTGTTGTTATTGTCGATATTTAACAAAAACCTGTCAACAATAGTCTCAATAATTTAATAATAACATGGACTTATTATACCCATTTAAAGTAATCTATAAATATAAATTTATAATCATTATAATATATTATCATGTAATTATTTTATTAAGTTAATAAGTCATACAGTACTATACAAGTACAAGATTGTTAATTTAACAAAAGACGTGTTAATCCTAATGATGTATTAAAAACTAAAAATAACTATATAAGAGAACATGCCTAAACTACTCAAATTTCTACAAAAATATTACATTAATAATTTTACAAATTTGAGGATGGCTATGAGAGCTTCTGAGGGGGCTTTATCCCCCCCCAGACCACTTCTAAATTACGCCCATAAATATTACATAATTATTAGAATAGGGTTCGAGGGAGGAGGGCTTAAATTATATTAGCCCACTTAATAAATATTTTCTGGCTACGTGCCTGACATGAGGTGATTGGACCATTATTTTGACATCAAATGTGCATCATTGAGTCTGTCAATTTCCTATTTTTTTTTTAACTGATTAATTTTCATAACGTAAAACCAAAAATATCATATTATATTGAACATTATTAAGAAATAATTATATTTTTGGAAATATGTTAATGTTTTATATTTAAAATTTAAATATATACTTACTTAATCAATGTAACAGTTTCAAAATATTTTCTCATAACATGTAGAATAAATATGTCAGTAAGTACTCAAAAAATGTTTGAACTTTGAACCCCTACGTTTTGGTCATAAAGACTTTAACATTTTTTTAAGTATTCTCATAGGCGTTCTGAAAATCGCGACTAACAATTTTTTTTATAAACTTTCAAAGTTAAAACTATCGAAAATCGGCAACATTACGGTTTCGTTATTTTAAATTTTAGATTCTAAACGAAGCAAGGAATGTACCTATATTAGTTTTACAAAGATTTTTTTTTTTTTTTTCATGTATGAAAGTTTTTTTTGGGTAGATATAATGGTCCGATTACCATGAAAAGGGTATGCTTTCAGTAGAAAATTGCGTCTTGTTGCTATTTTCTTTAGCTCATTTTTCAAAAGTTCTTCTTAAAAGATTTTTTTAAGATGAAAAACTACCAAAAAATGGCGGAAAATCGGTAAAATTACGGTTTCTGTTATTTAAAATTTTTATATTTCGTGATAACTAATTGAGTTTTGATTTTAGGAACTTAAAAATTTGTTTGAGTATAACATAGGTAATAAACAAGTGTGTTTATTTTGGAACGAATTGCTTGATTTTTTACCAAGTATAGAGCTTTGAACTTTTTTTCAAAAACGTTTAACATTTCCTGCAACTTTTGGTTTATCTGTCTGAAAATTTTATCGATCTCTAATCATACACAACTTAATAATTTCACAAAATATTTTAAAAATCTTGACTGACAATTTTTTTTTATAAGCTTTTAAATTTAAAATTCTAGAAAATAGGCAAAATTACGGTTTTATTATTTATAATTTATTTATTTCATGATACTAATTAGATTTTCATCATAGACTTAAAACTTTTTTTGAGTATTTACATAGGTGTTCTATATTAGAAAAATAAAATTGGAAACGATTGATTGATTTTCTAACAAGGTGTAAATTAGAGCTTTGAAATATTTTCCAAAAATGTTGAATATTATAAGCGATTTTGGGTTTATCGGTTTGAAAATTTTATCGAAGCCTAATCATATGCTAATTTATGTTTTTACAAAATATTTCAAAAGTCGTGATTACAATTTTTTTTTAGTTAAACTACCGAAAATCAGCAAAATTGTGGTTTCCGTTAAGCTCTGGAATTTTTCCCAAAAATGTTTAATATACCTGCAATTGTGGGTTAAATGGTTTAACTCCTTAAAATTTGATCGTAGGAACTTGAAATATATTTTAAATATTTACATTGATAATTTACACACGCAGTAAAATTTTGGAGTGGATTATCAGTATAGCATATTATATTATAATATTATTAGTATAGTATAATGTAATTTATTGAGTTTCGGTCAGAATCGTATTTTTTAATGCAATAACATTGTGTTCAAGTCTTAAGTATAATAAACCACTAATTTGTCCGAGGACCGAAGGACCAATGAGGAACGTCCACTTTTTAAAATTTTTATTAGAGAAAAAAAATTGGAAACAATTGGTTGATTTTCTCTCTAAATGTAAAGCTGAACTTTTTTATTTAATTTTTTCTGCAATTTCGAGTTTATTGAATCGAAAATTTTATCGAAGTCTAATCATATACTATTTAATCATTTTACAAAATATTTTGAAAATCGTGACTGATAATTTTTTTTTATAAGCTTTTAAAGTTAAAATTCCCGAAAATCGGCAAAATAATGGTTTCGTTATTTAAACTTTTTACAAAATATTTTAAAAATTGTGACTGATCATTTTTTTATAAGCTATTAGCTAGTAAAAACTACGGAAAAATGGGGAAAATTGGAAAAAAACGGATTCTGTTATTTAAAATTTTTTTGATTTTGATAACTAATTAGGTTTTAAAAAATCTAAGTAAATGAAGGTTTAGTTTACATTAATGGTAAAATTTTAGAACGGATTATCATTATAATAATATATTGTAACTGATTATGTTTCGCTCAGAATCGTATTTTCAAATGCAATATTATTGCATTCAAATTTTAATTATAACAAATCACTAATTTTTCTGATGGCTGAAGAAGGAACGTCCAGAATCGCATTCCAATTTTTTTTATTTCATGGCAACTAATTGATTTTTGATCCTAGGGTCTTAACAATTTTTTTGGAGCATTTAAATAGATTCATACATTCGTGGTAAGATTTTGCAACGAATTGGTTAATTACTTGGTTAAGTATAAAAATATGATTTTTTTTTCAAAAATGTTTAATATTACCTGTAATTTTGAGTTTATCGGTTTGAAAATTTTATAGAAGCTTAATCATATACTATTTATTTATTTTTTATAAGCTTAAATTCTGCATTACAAATTGCTGTTACATTTCCTGCAACTTCATGTTCAATTGAAAACATTTTTAGGTAATATTTATAAATAGTAAATATGTAGTATCAATTTTAGGAATTAACTTTTACCAATTATCAAATACAAATATCAATTTATTATATGTTTATAGTGCATTACGTAGAATAAAAACATGGCTGGTTTTCTATGGATAATACGAAATTAAGTAATTTATACTTAATAAATATCCATAAACAAAATACGAAGATTTAGAATTTTTAAAAAGCCAAAATGAAGAGACAATTAACAATTTTGGATTAAATGTCAGGCGTCTTTTAACTAATTATTTTTATTATTAAAGATAATATTTTATAATAATATAATTTTTTTTAAAGTACCTAATGTAATATGTTGTTCGTAATTATAAACGTATTTTTAAAACTAATCTATTGTTTGTATTTTTGTAGGTTTTTTAAATTTTTTGTTACTTAAATTACTTAATTTTACTACTTAAATTAAAATCCTGCGGGCGCCCCTGACCTATGTTATTCTATTATAAATTTATAACACAAATAATGAAACTATACACGAAACAATTTTTTTTTTTTGAGGGGGGTGGTTATGAACATTTTAGGAGGTCTAAGTCCCCAAGCCATCCCTTATTTACGCCTATGCGTATACTCTTCGGGAACACTACTGGTTATAGTATTTATAATCAATGATAGTACACAGAGAACGTATATATTTATTGTTTTTTCTTGTATGTATTAACATTTTAAAATATCATGTTCTACAATATTATTTGTACCTATAAAAAAGAATATATGCGAAAAAATGTTTTATTAAAAAATACGAATATAATGAAAATACTCGATGTGATGGTAAAATGCATATTATGTTCTTACGAATTTTTTCTTATTTTTTCTCTCGTATTTTATTCGACATATCGACTAAATGGAGTCTTGAACGGACAAATATATTACCGCTGCAATGGCCAAATCTAATCTGTATATACTTGATCTAATAACCTGGTAGGTACCTACCTATCGTTCGCTAGTTGTTGTAAATCTACTACCTAACGATTTAAAATTTAAAAAAACATTCATTAAGTAGGTAGGTCATAAAATAAAATCGTCATTGTTAACAATTAAACATTTATCATTTATGCCTATTTCCTGCATTTACGTGAGCTAATATTAATAATAATTATTATTTCTAATCGTAAATTTACGACATATCATTATTGTTATTATTCAAAATTATCTTGTTGCCTTATCTATCCTTATCATTATATTATCTATCTCGACGTCCCTCTCGTAGTCGCACGGACACGGTTTCTACTTCTTAAGGAAGTTGGTCTTAGTATTTGGCAATAGTCAGTAAAATATATTGCAAGATACGATCACCACCTATATACCTAATATTATATATTTTTATATCCCTCTATGGCCACTTAGTTCTGAAAAAATTTTTTTAAGTATTTACGCTCCTCACCGTTCACAGCTAAGAGCTAAACCAGATTGATTTTTCCCCTTTAAAATGATGCTTGTTGAATAGACTGGAAGACAAAATTTAACTTTCTGTCTACAATTGTTCTCGACTTCTTGTTACGCTAACAATCCATCTTTACCGAACAGTTGCATTTCTTGCAACGCACACGTTCGTTACATTCCTTTGTGGTCAGTGGAATTATTATCATTATTAACGATTCTACCCTCACTCACGATTGCTTCCAGTATGAAGAAAAAGGTAAACGTTTTTTATTTATATTTTATTATTTTATTTTGTCATGTTTCTAGTTCCATAATATCATATGCAATTGATAGTTATTTTATTTTTTGGTACTTACATTCTTACATTTTGCCAGTCTGTGTTTAAGTCTAATCCGATTAAATGTTTTAATAAAGTATAATTTTGTTATAATATTACAATGCGTCAAAATTATAATCTATTATAAAATTAAGCCTACCTTAATATACCTTGTTGAACCAATGATTTAAGTTATATGAAACAAAAATATAATATATATTATAAATTAATATATAGTAATTAATATATTTATTTATAACATACTAATAATATTAATTTTTATTTGATTTGCTATTTTATGATTTAATTGTTTTTACCAATATTTAATAGGTGTTATTAATGGGTAAAAGTGGTTCTGGAAAAACTAGTATGAGATCCATCATTTTTGCTAACTACATTGCCAAAGACACAAGACGTTTAGGAGCAACAAGTAAGATTACTAACTGTTTAATCAATTAATTACAAATAACTTTATCTGATTTGTTTTTCAGTTGATGTTGAACATTCACACGTACGATTTCTTGGGAATTTGGTACTCAATCTTTGGGATTGTGGCGGGTAAATTTCCAAATAAATTATGTTATTTTAAAAATAAACAATTTATTTTTAATTTTAGAGATTTCATTCTGTATATGTAGTAATTTGTATTAAAACCTTAAATTTGATCTAAATTTATGTTCTATATATTATGATCTATTATATCTATTACTATATACTATTATATTGCTGGAAAATTGTTATTTTTACTGAATTTTGCTTTTGCTAAAATTTTATCTTCACCTATATAATATAAATATAACAAAATCAAAATTTAGTTAAACAGATCATAAAACAAACTTATAATATGAACACAAATTACTAAATATTTTAAAGACAGATTATAAAAAATTTAATGCATTTTAATTGAATTATTAGATCATATTCAAAAACTATATGTCATTGTCTTCAAAATATTCTCCTTTTTATATTTGGTAATAAATGTTAACCTATTATTTAAAATATACTAATTAAAAAAATTATTAACTAAATTCAATTAATACGTCACAACTTAAGTTCTGTATTTATATAAAGTATAAATTAAAAACATATAAACTATTGTATAAATGTTATTAATATCGTTAATTACAGACAAGAAGCATTTATGGAAAACTATTTTGTTAGTCAACGTGAAAATATTTTTCGTAATGTAGAAGTATTGATATATGTATTTGATGTCGAAAGTCGAGATGAAGAGTTGAAAAAAGATTTGAATTACTATCAAACATGTTTAAGTGCTATTTATGAAAATTCACCTTCTGCCAAAGTGTTCTGTCTAATACATAAAATGGATTTAATTCCAGAAGATCAAAGAGAAAAGGTTAGATTATATATAATTATAATTTATATAATATGATGTATCATGAACCACGTACCAAGTGCCTAACCTTAGGTCAGGTACAACAAATATTACCAGTCCATTCATCTTTATTAACAAGCCACACATATATTTTTTAAACTTTCATATTATATTACTTACTAAAATTTAAAATTAATTAATATTTTTATATTTTAATGTTTTTATACAATTATTTTGTCATAGGTTGATGGGCAATCATTATATTTTATCATGAAATATCTAATCAATCTAATCAATGACTAATCAATAAACATTATTTTATACTTATTTAATATATATTTTAGAGTAATAAAACTAAATATACACAGCCTAGATTAATTTTGGTAATTGATAATCACTTTTTTGGACAATTATCTTATTTTTATTCTTTATAAAATCATAAAGTCACTATGGACTTGTCCATCATTTTAAAATCTATAGGGACTAGCCAAAGGCTGTAACAACTCGCACTGTTGCCATTATGCACACATCTATATGATATGCTATTTAAATTTAAAATATATTTATAAATTACTAAAACTAAAAATATTATTATTTTCAGGTATTTACCGAACGTGAGAATGAATTAATTAATATGTCTAAGCCAGTAAGATGTGTCTGTTTCAAAACATCAATTTGGGATGAGACATTATATGGGGTAACCTTTTATATTTAATATTTTAAAATATGTTTAATTGACAACCATTAATTTTTTAGGCATGGTCTTCAATTGTATACAAATTAATCCCAAATGTTCAAGAACTTGAACAAAGCTTAAAGATGTTTGCTGAATTAATTGAATGTGATGAAGTATTATTATTTGAAAGAGCTACATTTCTTATTATATCATTTTGTGAACGTGCAAAACATCTTGATACACACAGATTTGAAAAAGTATCAAATATTATCAAAGGTTTTAAATTAAGTTGCAGGTAAGGTTTATACAAAAATTACTAACCACATGGTAAAAATATATACAATATAAATTCTGTTGAAATGTTTAAAGTTTTTAATGTTTTGTTTACAAAATAAATTTTGAATTTCATTTTGCTTATGGTTAAGTTTTAAAAAACTACTTATTTTTATATGTATTTGTCAAAGCATTTTATTATGAATTTATAAAGTAATAAAAATCAAAAATTGTTTAAATACATTAAGAAACTCTTTAGAAAACCTATTTAAAATATAATTAATCAACATATGTTGTTTTATATTAAATTTTACGTTTTCTTTTTAGTAAATTAGCAGCTCAATTTACTGCTATGGAAGTAAGAAATTCAAATTTTGCAGTATTTATTGATGTTTTCACACCAAATACATATATAATGGTAGTAATGTCTGAGCCAACTATTCGTAAGTATAGTTTGATGTATTTAAAACATTTTTTCGTTATATAATTTTAATTTTTGTATTTAGCTTCTGCAGCTGTGTTATTAAACATAAAAAATGCTCGAAAACATTTTGAAAAATTGGAACGTTCTAGTCAACAAGCTTATCAGACTGGCAGATTTTAAGACTGAAATTGTTCATATCTTCAATAAATAATGGACATATTTAATAATGTTATACGTTAGTTTAAAGTTAAGTTAGTTTAATTTTAAGTTTTTTTTTATATGTATGTTTATCATAAAAATATATGGTGATGGACGTTTAGAATATTATTTAGATAATGACTATTAGTAATGGTAAATAATTTAATAGTATGTATAGATTATAAAATTAAATCAAAGTTCAGTTGGTTTTTTAGTGTTGCAATACGTTTTTTAACTGATTTTTATTAATTTTATTTCATTTATATAACTACAAAAAAAAAAAAAAAAATAATAAAAAAAATTTAATATAATAAGTTATTTTAGTTATTAAATTATTCATAGTTAATATTATATTTAATCATATAGTTTGTAGTACACAAAATTCAATAGAATAATTACATACAACTAAATATATAACTTATAAGCATTAATTATAGATGGTAGAGATAAGCTACTGTTTAAAAAAATATATCTTACACAGGTATTATTATTACCCATTAAATTGGTAATGTCATTAGCAATATAGTATCGGATGACATTGCTAGCATTTTATTAAAATACTTGAATTTTTTTGGCGGATTTATATAATCAATAACTTTAATATCTTATTATATCTATTGAACAAATGAAGTAATTATTTAATTCTTATATATAGATATAAAAGTGAAAAATTGTTCTATTTTTACACACAAATAGGTAATATATTAAGGTATGTAATCCTATGTATTAAATTTTAACAAACAAAATGGAGAAGGTTAAATTCAAGAAATGGAAAGAGTTATAATTTTTTTTAAAAAATTAAACAGAAGTTTTGACAAATTACTTAACTAAATTTACTTCCTAATTATTTTGGTTAGGTAAAATGTGTAAGAGTAATTAAAAAAGTTAAATTACTTATAAAATACCTTTAAAAATGCATACAAAATACTTTGTTTTAAAATTTAAATAATATTATTTATATAATAATTTTCGGTTCTTTTTTTTTTTTATAAATTCTTAGTTTAGAATTTGGTTATGTTTTTGTGACATGAGCGTAAATAGATATCCTTCCTCTATTATTATTTATATTTTTGTAAATTGTTTTTTTTTGTGCTTTAAAAATAAATTATTTGCTTCTATAGGTTTAATTTGGTAACAATATTAATTTTGTCTTTGTAACTTGTATACATTTTTATTTTAAATATTAAACATAATAAATATGATTTCGATCAGGTGCAAATAACTTGTCCAGTTCATCTAGACACTCTTGACGTCACAAATCTGATTATATTGGGGGCTGTCAATTTTTCAGATCAGATGTACAGTTGTCAGGTGTTAAGATGAACTGGACATGTTATATACAGCTTAAAATGTATTAAATAGGTACTAAATAAGGTATTGCACAAACAATACTTTACATGAATTTCTTAAACCATACTCAAAAAGTCAATTAACAATTTATAAAATATAACATACAGTAATCCGCTCAAGTGTTTTTGTATATTCTAAATATTTGTTTCTTGCGAGGATTTCAGTGAAAAATTTGCAGTCTCTGTTTAATGTGCAGTATAAATATATTGTGTACAACAAAATAATCATTCGTTGAACAAAAATTGTAGCATTTATGGTAAATTAAAAACTTGAATATGATGTATATACTTGATTGATCACATTGACGGTCTTGGTTTGGTCTGATCGGCGATCACGATCACGAATCAATGATTTAACATATTAAATTTCTGGTCACAGACATTCGAATCTATAGTTGTCTCTAACCTAACCTAACCTTGTATGAAAAACAAAAAAAATCAAAAGACATTGAACACAGTGGTCCATGACATGACCGCATCACTAGCGTGTACTAGAGAGCTTATTTATCTAGGCTCTCTAGTGTGATCGTTCCATTAGATCAGCGACTCCTACCTTTTATTCTTGCGTACCTTTAAGCTTTATATTTTGCTAGATTGTACCTACTACTTAACCTAACCTTTGCAATTATCTTGTCAGAGAGTCTCTCATATTTATTTATAATATCTAACCAAAAATGTATAAGTTGTTTTTTTTAAACATTTTTTATAGTTGTTTCACATGAAAGTTCTATCAATTTCTCTTTTTCTACGATTAATAAAGATGTACCTTTTTGATTAGTTTGTACTACAGTAGAGTAATTTATGCATTAATCAGCCTAATTATTTAATCAAAAAGATTTGAAATCCAATTGTTTTAAATAATTCAAATTCAATATTTTTCCACCATTACCTATTTTTTTTTTCGCGTACCCCATGTTGAAACCACTGCATTAGATAATTATGCATTACCGATTTTGACCTGACCATGATTACACTGAACCGAGACCGTCGGTGTGAAACTGTGAAATGACCTTTATAAAACAAATAGATATATATTTTTATTAGACTATGATATTTAAAGTACAATAAGAACCACGATTTAAACTATCGAAATTAAAATAATATCAAATAAAATTCACAATTTTGTACATATTTTGAATTTCGAAAAATATTTAAACATTAATAATTATTGGTTATTTATTCGCAACTTTGATACCACGATACTGCGGACAAAAATTTAAAAAATGTTACTTTTACTTATATCTTTATTCTATGATATCGCAGATTAGATAAATAAATATTAAATATTTAATGCGCTTTTATCGGCATAATTTCTATTTTTAATTGTTATCTCGTAATTTTCCACATTTATATACGATCGACAATAATAATAATTGTCTGTTGAATAATATTTCTGATTTCAGTATTTCACATTTTCACTCATTTGACATTTAAAATTTTCAACGATCGTCTGTTTTTATTCTCTGAAATATTGTTTGCCATTCCCATTCGGATGTCTAGTGCATGACAAAACAAATTAACTTTCTCGTGGTTTAGTGTACACGAATAATTAATTTAATTCAGTGCCATATTTAGTAATGGACAGGTATGAGTGACAGATACCTTCCCTTGAACTTTTTTCTACTGAAATGTTTCTTAGTTATTTAGTTATTTCATTGGTATAAAATAAGTTTTTTTATAATATAGGTATCTCTGGTGGTATTATAGATTAACAATATCGAAATTATTTCTATGATTTAAAAAAAAAAAAAAACGATCAAAAAAATGTGGCCATCACACGTTTCTCTCCTTTAATAAATTCCTAATTACGCCATTGATTTAATATAAGTATATATATATATATTTGTGCTTATTAACGAAATAAAACTAAAATTACTAATACTATTAAATCTAAAGTTTCTCAATATATTAGAAAATTAACGAACGTGACAGTTCAATTTTTATTTTTGTCGCCTATGAAAAAAAACCGTGTCTTAGTGGTCTCAGTACAATACATTGCTATCAGAAAACGACGCATAGTTAAATTTAAATAATGTCTTTTCTCATCATCAACAGTTCAACACATACATCTGGTAATAGTAAATCTGTTTTTATATTAATCTTTACTAAATCTTACGGATACACCAATATTTAATTTACAAAACCCAGTTTTCAAAATGTTTTTGGAAAAGTATATCTGAGATATATAAAGAAACGTTTTCTCGAATTTGTGTTATGTTGTGTTCACCATTTGAGTGTCTATCAATAAAACAACAGATGCAGAGGGAAGGTTTATTAGAAATATATTTATCGGTAAACTATGCGTAAAGCTTACTAATCCAATACTTCTTAATTGTGAACAACTAGTCAATTTATCGAACTATAGCAAAACTTTTTAATTTTTAATTACTCAATACCCTGGGTAAATGGCATTAAATATTAAAATGTACTTTTGTTTATTAATGACATAGCTCCCTATAATATGATGAAAGAAGGAAAAGCATTTAATATTTTTTCATCTTAAAATATAATATAACTTACATGTTTAGCGTATGGTTTTCATTGTGTATTTGTGTGGCAGAAATAAGGTTTGAATGCCTTATTTTGGATTCTTGTATAGCAACAATACAATATTTTTTTTTAACATTCCCAGTTGTGATATAATTTTTAAAGAAATGTACCCTTTTCTCCCTCTACCATATGACTACATGAGCCAATCAATACAAGATGAGGTGTGTAGCTGTTAGGTACATATTGTGTTGGTGCAGGTATATATTGATTTTCAGGTAGTCAAAGACATGATTTGCAAACATCCTTCTAAAAATTTGGTTTCAGAAATTACACGCTTCAAATATGCACTGATTACTTTAGTGATAAGTCGATGTAGAACAGCATTTTGTTGGTTTTAAAAATATTTTAAGACCTTTAATATTTGAGCATATACAAGAATATGCTACACCAGATTTGAGTAAAAAATTACAAAATTTATAACTCAATTAATTTTTTTATTTATTTAGTTATATTATATAACTTATATTTTAGTTATTTTTGTTTTTTAATTACATATAATTCAGTTTCCTACTCATTATTAAATTTCTGATATTAGATATATCCATTTTGTGAAATATTTTTTAAACAAAGAAGTAATTGCTGTTTGAATTTTTTTAGTAAATATTTTAATATTTTTCTTTTCTATAAATTTGATAATAAGCTTTAAGCTTTAAATTTAACCTAACACTATAATTTATATTATTATTATTGCCATTTGAAAATAAAATTACATAAATATACAGACTTTTAAATTAAACTTGCAAGTTATGCGAATATATAATCTTATATATTGTTATAATATACAGGTGGAATGTGTCAATATTGGCATGAGACATTAACTTTTTAATTGCTTCGTTGGCCAAGTAATTAGATGTAAAGGGAAGTTGTAAAAAAGAAAAATAGATCTAGTATTTCATTAAGGGACTCTAAAGCTAATTTGATTAATTAACTCATTTATCTACATACATATTATATTAAATTAGTTTAACGAATATTTTAAAAACAGTTTTAAAATTAATATTTTTATTTCACAACTTAAATTTTGGTTCAAGAAAATATGTGATAATTGATATTTTACAATATATATTTTTCATAATTTATATAAATTTATTTATTGAATCGACTAGGTATTCATATGTATTATATGAATATATAAATATATATATAGGTATTCAATTTACAATAAATGTAAATTATAATTACAAACGTATTGAAGTTAATGATAAATTATATATTATATTATATTCATTACTCCATTCCTATATCATTTACCATACAAGGCAGATATAATATTTTTTTCCTTGAAAATAGTCCACGAATCTTTAATTTCTTGGTTTGACCAATTCATTCATTTCTATTTAGGAGATGATATTTTACTATTAATTTAAATTAATTTAATATTATTCAACTACATATTATAATACTTATTTGTAAAAACACGAATTAAATATTATGGAATTAATAACAAACAAAAAATATGTGTGTTTTAGCGTTTATATGCATATTTCATATTTCATAATCTACATAATGCGAGCATTTTAACTTTTAAATGTTTACATGACTTAAATGTGTTAAAATTTTAAACCGTTTTAACACCATCATATAAACATAGTAGGTGAATGAAATTACTTAATCAAAGTTCGGAACTTATAGTATTTACATTTTTTTGTTATTTAATATAAAATATAGCAGTCTTTGATATCAAGTCTGAAATTTAAATTAGACTATTTTTTGAATATTTTAATAAATTATCTTGTAGACAATTATAGTTTTAAAATGTGTTAAACATTATTTGTTATTCATGAAGAAAATAGAAGGAATTTTTTTAAGAATAATATAGTAACATTATGTATAATCAAATTGTATATAATAATACATTTTAATTATAAATAATTTAAGTATTGTTATGAATATTTGATTGTTTTTAGTGCATTTATTAGCAATTATTATTATGTATTTAAGTGCTTTATGTCCTGAACCTGGACCAAATCTCAAAATATTGAGAATAACGTTAAGTTAAACCTAGCGATTATGACCATTAAAAAAAATTGTTTAAACTATTCAAATCAATCATTAATAGAATGAATTTACTCTGCATATGGTTATTTGCTATATTACATGTTGGACAGTGACAGAAAATTGTCTGCTGACATCCTCTTAGTAGATTTATTATATGAATATAAAAAACTTTGTAGAAATAATAATTTATTTAATATTTATACCACATAATACATAAGTTTTGGTATGCAAATGTGTTATTAATAAAAATGGTTTACAATAAAATTAATTTCAATGATAAAAAACACAATTAAAAAATTAATAAATACAATTATCTAAAAAAATTACAATATTATTAAAGCATTTGATCAATAATATGTGGATTTAACCATGTATCTGAGATTGGAATACCATTAAACTTATAATTTTTAAAACCAGATATATGATATTTTCCTAAATACCAATCCACAACATTATTTTTGGAGAATGAATTATTCTTCATTGTATTAGAAATGGATTCAATATTGGATTCATTGTCCAAGTCAACAAACACATTAAAATCTAAATCGTTTATGTTAAAAGGTTGAGATTTCTTGGTAGTCAATATTTCTTGTGGTGGTTGGTCAAATCTTAAAATAACTTGCTTTCCTCGAAAGGAACGAAATTGTTCTTTTGGCAAACACCAATCAGTTTTCATTTTTTGACCCTTTTTTACTTTGAACATCAAGTATAAATTTGTTTCTATCATTATATTTGATGTTAATATGTCATTAAACTTATCATTGTTCAAAATATTCCTATAATAACCAAAATAAATTTATCAATAATTTTAAATTTTATCATCATTTGATACAGTTTAAACATGTAAAAATAGAATTTAATATTAAAACTACAATTTATTTGTATATTTACAATGAAGATCTGACAACCACAGATAAGATGTACCATTAATGTATTCAATTTAATTGTATTCCAATGTAATCAATTATGATTTGTTTTATTAATCTCACTTTATATTTTATATAATACCAAATAAATAATAAAATTAGAACTGAATTTTTTTGTGTTAATTACTAGGACAAATTATTATTGTTAAATGTCATTATTTTTAAAACGTTTATGGTTATATTTAAGTAGAGGGCGGATGTTAATGCATATGCATTTTTTTTTCCTTAACAGTAAAAATTGCACAGTAAGGTAGAAATTTATTCTATGACTTATTTAATACAAAGGTAGTAATTTTATATTGCATATTTCAAACTTCATTACTTAAAAAGAATATTTTTGTTATACCGATATTATTCTGTCAATTTATATTTTTTAATGATATTTTTATAATAATAATGGTTATTTTTGAAAT
This sequence comes from Eriosoma lanigerum, assembly GCA_013282895.1. Classification (NCBI taxonomy): domain Eukaryota; kingdom Metazoa; phylum Arthropoda; class Insecta; order Hemiptera; family Aphididae; genus Eriosoma; species Eriosoma lanigerum. Next base: position 13,597,501 of record CM023361.1, read on the forward strand.
GTTATATCTTAATTGTTGAAATTTATTAGAAAAGTGATCAGTCGTTTTCTGGGATTTATTTTCAATTCAGGTAATAAGTACGCATACTAAATTATCTGTAGTCTGTATTTATTAGATTTATATTCTTTTAATAGTACAGTTAATATTACTTTAATTACTTATTTTAGTATACTATTTATTTTTTTTTTTACTTAATTTGTGTACATTATTTTGTATTTTAGTGCATATTTTAATAATTAATTGGAATAAATTATTGGTTAATAAGGCATTTTATTAAGCAAATTTAATATTTTATAAAGCATATATTATAATTTTTTAATGTATTAAAGTCCGACCTTTAGTTATAAAATATATAGTATTATTGAATTATTTTTAAGATATTTAAGGCATTTATATAAATTTTAAGTCTAGGTACTTACTTAAATACATTATCTATATGTTGTCTAGTTGGATGTTGATTTTCACAATTTGAATAATTCAGTTCTGGTACATTTATGTTAAATACAGTCAAAGGATTATGTACATTAGATCCAATTAATATTACAACTGATTCTATATGGTTAACACAACCAAGGAATTCATTTTCAATACACTATAAAAATAAGTCACAATACATTTATTAAGTTTGACATTGATGTATAAATATAAAATATAATGTCAAGATGGAAACTAATAATGTAATCAGAGATCTGATTATGCATGAGTTACTAATTAGTATAAATATACAAATACATATTACCTCTAATAGTTTAATATATATTAGTGTAATTAACATTTAATTTCTAACACTTTTGAAATATACTATGTACATTAAAGTATATATAGATTATTTTTACTATTTAATGCAATTAAAATACCAGTTAAAGTATAATTAAATAGAAATTACCTGGAATACAGTCTCAAGAGTATTTATTGCACTTGATACCTTTTTATAATACTTATCAGACTCTAATCGGTATTTGCTTTTTTGTTTGCACTGATTATTTTCCTGTAACAATTAAATTTGATGAGTAACAGTGTTTATTATTAATATTAATATTAACGCATATAAAGTAAAGTGCATGTTATATACAAAAACTGTAATTAATTGTAAATAATACGATGTGTACAGATATTTAGTGTTGTACATTTTTGTTTATAAGTACTTAAAATTATTTAACTAGTTTATTAATTATTTTTCATTAAAACTATATATTAACATATATTTATTATTATATTTACTTATTATATTATCTATTTATTATATTGAAATTAGATTAGATATATTAAAAATGTTAGTAATTGAAAAATCATTCATTGCAACAATGATTTAATACTATTATTGTATATTCATATAAACAATATTTTTATATAATCATATTTGCATAGTGTACAAAACCGCATTACATTTATAACATATTATACTTTTATTAACTATGAGCTTACTTTTGAATTTAGTTCTTTGTATTTTTCTATATACAACTTCATTCTATCATACGAGTATGGAATGAGCTGCTTTTCATAAATCAAATATTTTATTAGTGTTGTAACCAAACTGGAAAACGATTGCGGTGTCATAAGATCGGATAAATGTACTTGCACATCACAAGTCGCCATTAGTAATATCTGCAAAACAAACTGTCATATAAATGAATAAAAATGTAAAAAATCGACGATTGACATCAAGAAACTAAAGTCTAACAAACATTTCTGTTTTATCTATAAAATACGTTTCTTAAAGATCGTGTGAATAACGAACTTACTTTGATAGTCACGAATTATACTGTTATGGTATGTTGTATGATGATCAGATACAAAAGTATGTTATATGATAATCAGATACAAAAGATATTAAAGGCGATCGAACAATAATTTTTAAAAGTGGTAAAAAACTTTAAAACTTATCAAAATTTAACGTTCTTTAATTTAACGTGTTCATTAGACTAGTTTTATTATCAACAAATTATTGAAATATAGAAGGGTCAACAATCTCATGGTTTTTTCAGAGATATAATATATCAGTGTGACCAGATGCTTGTGAAATTTCGTTTTATCAAAATATATAATGGATAATTTTTATCAAAAACATATCAATGTTATTAAATGATTAGTGATAAATTGATAGCAAATTTGTGAAATATAATTTGAAAAATGTTTCTATTTGTTTACTAATTAGTATTTTAGGCGTTTAACTAAGTAGAAAGTAATTAAGTAAATATTTCTCTCTTGCCTTGTGAATATTGTATAATGTGACTTCTTTTTTCTGTGTATTTTTCTTTTTATTCAAAAATCAATTTGATTATATAAGAATAATAAAAAGAAAGATATTTTATTTTTAATATGCTACTTATTTGGAGAAAAAATGTATCTCATCATAATATAATAAATTATACATATTATAATTTATTAATAACTATATTATAGTTCTAACATTAAAGGATATCGACTGGTAAAAGGCAAAAGGGGCTAAGCGTCAGTTTTACTTCTTTTTAGGAGAGCGAAAACAAAATGTTCATATTTTCTTAACTTTGACGGCGCTTTGATATTTATTTAAGTCTAGGGAATGAAGTTATTATTTATTTCCGTTCTATTATGTGTTACCTTGATGGCTTGACACTAATTATATTGAAATATTATTTTAATTTTTTAATTTTATAGTATACAATAGTAGGGATCAAGTACCATTTATTTGTCGCTTAGCACCTAAAATTTCCAATAGTGTCGCTTTTACCTTTAAAAATGTCGCTTGACTCCTACTTTTATTATAATTTTGTCATTTGTCTCAAAAATTCCGAATTCTACTTATATACATATCTCATTATTAAATGGATCAAAGAACACTGGCGTTAGTGCGATTGAAAGATCTAACTGTCGATAATTCTATAGCTTATACTATGTTGCTTAGTCCCCAAATGTCGTTTAGCCCCTTTTGCCTATTACCAGTCGATATACAGAAAAATATACAAATGTAATAAAACAAAGAATTGTTAATTAATATTTATTTTTTTATTAAGTATTTGGAGTCATGTCAGATTATCAATGACGTTGAAATATTTTTCAACTAGGTACCAATTTCAATGTAATCTACCAACAATTTAAAATAATGTATAAAGCATATTGATAAATTTCAATATGCAATGTACTCAAAATATAAATAATTAGATGCTTATAAGATAATAATTTTCCTGATTTATTGTTAATTTTGTTTTATTAATATTGAACTGCAATTGGCAATTATATCAATTATTTTTTTTTTAAAAAATTAGAATACCAATACATACTTCGCTTCGCTTAGAATCTAAAATTATATTATATCCTACATATTAAATATCTATATATCATTAATTTCATATTTCGTATTTTAAATATAGGTATGCATAGGTACATTTTTATTGTTTAAATAATTTATAATAACAAAAAGGTTAGGTTCTTAATTATTTCAATATACAATCTTATTCATATAATTATATAATATTAAACAAACAAACATATTTTATAAAGTTGATAATATTATGACAAGCATTACTATATTGTATTTCAATTATATAAGTTAGTATTAATACAATAATATATATAATATTATTTCCAAAACATTAAAAGCAATAATCTATAACAAGGACACAAAAGGTCGTCTGTTTATAATAATAACAAAAATATAAATTCTTAATACAGGCATATGAAGTTGGTCCACCAACTTTCACTAAACTTTTTGATACATATATCAATATTTTGCAAGTCCAAATTATCTTAAATTTCACTGTTAAAGAGAAGGGTTTACCAAGTTTAGGTGGACTGCCCAACTTGTCCTAGGACTTAGAAAAAGTTTCATTCGACGCGTCATATTTATAAGTAATTGCAAGTCCCCTTTTGAAATTAGTAAATCGCTCAGAACGCGTCTCCAAACTTTTAAAGTTCTTGAAGTTGGCCCACCTAATGATGTTCTTAAAACTGTTTTTAAATGAATTATCTAATACCTAATAATATTTAATTCAAATCTTTCTGAAATAAATTTTAAAGGTATTAAACATATTGCTAAAAAAAATGATTAGGTAGGTACTACTTTCAATAACAAGTATATTTGTAAACACTGAGCAGACATTTCACTTGTAAAATATTGAAAAAATTAATTCGCAGTTTTACGTATATCAACATCTAATATGAAAGTTGTTATATACAAATTAGTGTTAAATATTCACAGTCAAAAAATCACATTAAATATTTGTATACCTACTTTTTACACTCATAATTTTTTTTATTCAAAGCAATACCTATTAAATAATATAAATAATATCTATTGTAATAATTATTTTTAAAATGTTAAAATTTGTTTTTACTAATATTAGAAATTGGAGTAGGTATTTATATTGTCATATTGATATTAATTTATTCAAGTTTTAATTTGAGTCAAATTAAAATATACTGCGTATAATATATTTGAGTAATATGTAGGTAGGTATATATACGTACTATATTATTATATTCGTTTTAAATTTAGAACAACAATTGACTATTGTACTAAGTATAGAGCTTTGAAATTATTTCCAAAAATGTTTAATTTTACCTGCAATTATGGGTTTATCGGTTTGACAATTTTATAGAAGCCTAACCATATAATATTACTATTTAATCTTTTTAGAAAATATTTTGAAAATAGTAACTCACAATTTTTTTTTATAAGTTTCTAAATTTATAGTCTTAGTAGAATTGAATATTATGATATATTTGTTATTTTAATATTTTTATTTCATGATAACTAAATGAGTTTTGATCGTAGGGACTTGACATTTTTTATTTTGAGTGTTCATATAAGTAGTTTACACACGTGTAACTTTTGGAACGGTTTATAAGTATAATATATTGTATTATATTGAGTTTCACTCAGAATGGTATTTTCTAATGCAATGTTGCAATAATATATTCAAATCTTAATTATAATAATCCACTAATTTTTCCGAGGACCGAAGGTATGAAGGGGGAACGTCTAGTATCGACTTTCCCGCTTTTAATTTTAATATAATATTAGAAAAATGTTTTATATCTATTTATTTTAAATGATAAAATAAAATTTTTTTTTCATAATTATCTAATACTTTTTTTGCAATTAATAGTTAGGCATACTAATATTTGTACCTATGTACTGCTATGATCCTATAACAAGTTTATTATATTTTTAATAAATGAATAATATAAATACGTTTCACATAACATTTTACCTTAAAATATTATTTTATTTTAGATTCTCCTAATTTATAATTAATATAAGCTTTGGTTTTATAGTTTTATATTTATTTTAGTGTTTAGAATATTAATATTGGTATTTTACTATTATATTATTATAATATTATGTTAATGTTATTATTACAAATTTATAAATACAAATTACAATTTTACGCATTTTAGATTCTGAGCGAAGCGAAGAATGTATTTGGTTTTATAAAGATGTTTTTTTTTTTTTTTTTATGTATGAAGACACTTTTTTGGGTAGAAATAATGGTCCGATTACCACAAGTAGGGTATGCTTTCCGTAGCAAATCGTGTCTAGTTGGCAATTTATTTAGCTCATTTTTCGAATTTCTCAAAAGTTTTTCCTTGGGAGGGGAATAACTACCAAAAAATGGTGAAAAAACGGCAAAATTACGTTTTCTGTTATTTAAATTTGTTTAATTTCGTGATAACTAATTAAGTTTAGATCGAAAGAACTTAAAATTTATTTTAAATATTAACATTTCTAATTTACACCCGTGCTAAAATTTTGGAATGGATTATCAGTATAGCATATTGTAATATATTGAGTTTCGCTCAGAATCGTATTTTCTAATGCAATATCATTGCATTCAAATCTTAAGTATAATAAACCACAAATTTCTCCGAGAACCGAAAGGACGAAGGAGGAACGTCCACAATCGACATTCCCACTTTTTTAATTTACTTAATTTATATACTACTAGTATGATTTATCAATTGTCTTAGTAATTAAATAACAAGCGCATTTTTTTTTTTTACGTGTATAAAGAACAATGGGTGGGATGGGTACCGACAGTGAATACGCCCCTGAATATACAAGAAATATGGATAAAATGTAAGTTTTCAAATCTATGTAAATAATGCTATTTATATTTGAGATTTATAATGTTATTTATAATTCGGCTTTTTTTGCAAAATGTGTTTTTTCTTTTAAAAGATACTTTTTTTGCATATTAAAATAATGTATTTAATATAATATTGTTATGAAGTAATATGCAATAAACAAAAATATATTGCTATATGTTTTATTATTTTATTTATTTTGTATTTTATCTACCATTATCATCAACAGTCTTCAATTATTTATTTAGTAGATACAATTATTATCCTTACTGCTGAATGCTAGTACAATGTATAATTATAAAAAACTTTGTGGTCTATTGATAAAACATATTTAATGATATGATTATCTGAAGTTCATGTGTCAAATGATAATCTTAGTTCAAAATATTTTTAAAACATGATGATATAATTAATAAAGTATTAAAAAGAAATAGTATGAAAAAAAAAACGGAAATGCAGAAGTCTTTGACTTGTAAAAAATGTACACTCCTCCAAATGTAAACGCAATATCAATTAATAATAATTTGTTAAAAAATTTTCAAATTTTCAAAATATATCAATATAAAAATTTCTATACATTTTTTATATTTACTACCATTGATTATAAAATAGTCTATTCTATAATCAATGATACTATACCTATCTTAATATTTAATTATTATTAGATACAGCAATACAGCATACAGCAAAGTACCTAATGGACGAGAAAAAAATACTACTCATGATAATAATATTATATTTTTGTAGCACTTTTTGATTGCCAATAAACAATAATTTTATTTTTATTTCTGGCTATAAATGTATTTAGTTTTATTTTCAATGATTAGTTTTACAAAGAAATCGTAATTTTGACGAAATTGATATGTCTGAATAAAAACGATTTCGGGTAGAAATAATGGTCTAATTACCACGAATAGGGTATGCTTTCGGTTGCAAATTGCGTCTAGTAAGTACTTTATTTAGCGCATTTTTCAAATATCTCAAAAACTTTCCTTGGGAGATGAAAAACTACCAAAAATGGCGGAAAATCGGCAAAATTACGGTTTCTATTATTTAATTTTTTTTTTATTTCGTGATAACTAATTGAGTTTTAATCATAGGAACTTGACATTTTTTTTTTGAGTATTTACATAGGTAATGTACAAATATACTAAAATTTTGGAACACATTGGTTGATTTTTTAGCCAAATATAGAGTTTTGATCTTTTTTAAAAAAATGTTTAATAATTCCTGCAATATTTGGTTTATTGCTTTGAAAATTTTATCAAAGTCTAAATATATACTACTTAATCTTTTTACAAAATATTTTGAAAATCGTGATTGACAATTTTTTTTATAAGCTTTTAAAATTAATACTGCCGAAAATCGGTAAAATTACGGTTTCCGTTATTTTAAATTTATTTATTTCATGATAACTAGTTAGGTTTTGAACACAACGAAATAAACATTTTTTCCGAGTATTTAATTAAGTGTTCTTCATTAAAGGAAAAAATTTGAAAATGATTGGTTGATTTTCTGACTAAGTATAGAGTTTTGGTTTTTTTGCCAAAAATGTTTAATATTTCCTGCAATTTTTGGTTTATCGGTTTGAAAATTTTATCCAAGTCTAGATATATACTACTTAATCATTTTACAAAATATTTTGATAATCGTGACTGAAAATTTTTTTTATAAGCTTTTAATGTACAAGTTCTTGAAAATCGGCAAAATTATGGTTTCATTATTTTATTTCTTGATAACTAATTAAGTTTAGATCGTAAGAACTTAAAATTTATTGTAAATATTTACATTCGTAATTTACATACGTGGTAAAATTTTGGAATGGATTATCAGTATAGCATATTGTAATATGTTGAGTTTCGCTCAGAATCGTATTTTCTAATGCAATATCATTGCATTCAAAACTTAAGTATAATAAACCACTAATTTCTCTGAAGACCGAAGGGACGAAAGAGGAACGTCCACAATCGACCTTTCCACTTTTTTCATTTTATTTTGACCATGAGAACGTGATTCGTGAGTGTGTCGGACGTAAATATCTTCACGATGATTTGGGTTGTAAATTATAATAAATAATATTGGCATAGCTGTTGCCCCAATGACGCCACTCAAATCACTTAAATTCTTAGCATAATTTAAATAACCTTGTAAAATGTTCAAAAATGGCTTATCCCGTCAATTCATTGCACGTAAATTAATCATGCGGGAATTTATCGTGGTCAATTTATCGTATCGTCATTTCTTAGCATATTTTGAATACGCTATGATATTTATATAAATATATTTATATACCGAATACCACAATTGCTCAAATACAATACGTATTTAAATACGCAATAATACGTTGATATTTTATAACATATTATATAAATGAAATTATAGACTATAATATAGTTATTATAGGTATTTGATTATTTTGTAAAGTGTACATCTGTATACATCCATATAAAACAACATAATTCACAAATCACGATAAAGTGATGAAGAAAAATGGTGTATAGCAGTGGATAAATTATGAATTTCCTGATACAGAATTCAAGGGATGAGAATTTAGGTATTCTTTTATATTATAAGAACATATAATTACTTTTTTCTCATTTGAATTTAAGTGTTATATTTATTATTATTTTTTTTTTTTTTAAACTATTTATACATTGGCGTAGTATTGGTTTCAATTTCTGAGGTTAGTTAAATCTATTACTACATCTTTACTTAATAGTATAATAATCAACTTTTAACATTTTAAAACAATTCAACAATTTTTAATACAATTTCACGATTTCTGGTGGTGCAAAAAGATAAGTTAACACCACCATATTTGAAATGTGATGGTGTAAGTGCTTCATTTGCACAGACCAATTTACGCCACTGTATTTATAATTATTATATTTGGTTAAATATATTATTATATTAATTTGGTTATATTTATTGTACTATTGATATATCTTTAATTTGAAGGAGAGACGATTTACATCGGTGGTGAGTTGCCATACATAACTATAATACTATGAGTGCGACAGATATCAGAATTGTTACCTATTGTTATTTTATTGAATCTTATCTTATCTTATCGAATACTTTTTATCAAATTTATCGATAACTTAAAAAAAAGATAGGAGGTAGGAAACATAGTAAACATAGTAGTTTCTAGGAAGTAGAAATTGTCGAGATGGAATATCTGGGTCTCACACTGGATAGGCAGAAGTTCGAAAATCCTTTGAAAAATGTACCAATATTTTTTGTTTGAATTGATATTAATTTCACAGGGAAGAGTGAGCGAAGTTCAGGTATGAAAAATCGTCAATTTTGCGTTGTGTTTCTATTATTTCAACAGTGCGAATTATAATAGTATATTACTATAAAAACAAAATAAAAATAAAACAATTTAATATTATTCATTGTATAAATTATATTATTTTAAACAATTACCTACATTTGGTTCTTACTAAAGAAAAAGCGTACAGCTGCCAACTTCACTCAGCGGGACGCTTTCGAAAATGATAGGTTTATTATAATTTATTTCATATTTTATATACGCAATATAGGTATGAATACAACTTTTTCTCTCATTTACCCGTATAGACCATAAATCAATATTACAAATATTGCCATGTACGATCGTCGTTTTCAACCGGACTATAACAATTATAGTCAAATGATTCAATTTAATGTCGATAAGGATAAGGTAATGGCTTCGGCAAACGTATTTTTAAATAAATATTGTAATATATTTTTTTAGTTTTTCTTCGTCCAAAATAATTATTACTTATTAGTTAAGATTAAGTATGATATATTATTTAATTTTAAGGTATTGATTAGACACGTGTATAACAAATGTGATTACTACTGTACGCAACTCAAATAATTTAACTCTCGTTTTTCAGAAGGTAAGTTTAAATCTAGTATCTGTGGTCCGTCTATTCTTTTGTAAATTCAATTTTTACAACCTTTTTTTCGAAATCTTTAGTATGCAAGGTTAGGTTAGGTTAGGGAGCAAGGGAGCAGATGTCTAGGGCAGCAAATTTTTATTAGCGTAAAAAAAAAGTTGTATTGTATTAATTTAGATTTATTTTAAGAATAATTTATTACTTATTAGTTATTAATATTATTGAAAAAGATGAATAATAATAAATTCGTTAAAAATTTCGTAATGATATTATTGCTTTCATGGTAACTAACAATATTCCATTGTCCATTGTACTATTGTAGATATATCTGTAGTAATGTGCTCGTATTTTTTATTTGATCTGTGATCTTTATTATTTTTAATATAAATTTTAAACATGTATAACATGCTTATATACATAGAAGTTGAGCACGATTTGTTATATTTAATATTTACGCCATAAACTATTTTATTTCGCCAATACCAAAAAAATAAATTTTTTTTATGACATTTCTATCACTTTTATAGCATTAACTCCAATAACTATGTATTTATATTTATGTGATTACAGTAATTGGGTTATTGTTTTACATCAGGGGTGTATTTACGGAGGGTCGAACGGATTTAAATCCTTATTCAAGACGAAAAAAAAAAATCTTATTAATAATAATATTTTGCCATCTGTTTTAGGAAACACTATAATATATACAAATACAGAACATGTTTAGTTTGATTTTTTTTTATTATTATAAAACGGTAAGGGGGGGGGGGGGAGAATTTCGGCCTCATGAAAGCTTCTAAATAAAAATTTAACCCCGTCCTTTATAAATTGCTAAATATGCCTCTGTTTTACATAATGCATAGAAGGGTATAAAAGGGTGGCATTTAAAAATTTCTTCCGGGCGGCAAATTGGTTAACACGGCATTGTACACAAGTTATGAATGTTATTAGTTAGATAAATAAGTTGAATGCTGTGCGATGTACATAAATAAAAAATAAATAATAGATAAAGGGAAATAAAAGTAGTAAAAGTGATAAATTATGAAATATCTAAAGTGTGATAAATATAACAAAATTATTACAATACATTGTAACAAAATACAATATGCATTAATAGTTAAATAAAACGAACAATAGAAATATAATACTTTTACATTTAAATAAGAAAAGGGTAATTGTATGTTCTTGCAATATAAAAGAATACCCAAATATATTCTCAATAAAATTCTATATTAAGTAAAAAAACTCCCAGGTTATGGGATTTATTTATAATATTTCCTGAAAATATTATTTTGAAATATAATACAGTTGAGGCATAACATTAATATTTATTTTTTTCCTATTATTTTTCAACCGAAAGCATACGTTATTCATGGTATAGGACCATTATTTCTACCTGAAAAAGTGTTTACCCACATATAAAAAAAAGGTCACATCATTGTAAAATCAATACATTCAAACTTAGCTCAAAATTTAAAAGTAGCATATAAGAAAATAAAATGGTAATAAATAATTAATAATACTATAAAATTGTTATTTATATTATAAATAAAATAATACAATTTGAATTGTTTACTATTCTTTATAGTAATTAAATGTACATTAATGTATTTTAATGTTCACGAAGTCCTAAAAAATTATACAAAACACTATTGGATAAACAATTATTTTGGAATTAAAACACGCCTTAAAATTAAATGACGTATTTTGCTTTGTCGTATATTAGGTTGCAGATTCAAGGGGCACGATTTACATACTAAAGATTTTGAGAAAAAAATTGTAAAAAGTAAGGAATGTCGATTCCAGACGTTCCTCCTTTGTCCCTCGGTCCTCGGAGATATTAGTGGTTTATTATATTTAAGATTTGAATGCAGTGATATTGCATTAGAAAATACAATTCTTAGTTAAACTCAGTTAGATATACAATTTATTAATCCGTTCCAAAATTTTATCACGTGTGTAAATTACGTATGACATTACTTAAAAATATTTTTTCAAGTCAAAAAATAAAAGAAAGAACTAAAGAAAGTAGTTTTTTATTTTCAAATCTCTATAAATGAAAAAGAATTTAATTATCACGAAATGTAAAAATTTTAATTGATGTAAATCGTAATTTTTCCGATTGTCCGTTATTTTTTGGTAGTTATTATTCTCCCAAGGAATAACTTTTGAAAAATCCGCAAAATGAGCTAAATAAAGTACCGACTAGATGCAATATTCTACCGAAAATTTACCCTATTCGTGGTAATCAGACCATTATTTCTACACGAAACAGTGTCTACAGGCATATAAAAAAGAAAAAAGAATTATTGTTTAATCAATACACATTCCTCACTTCGCACAAAATCTAAAATTGAATTTAAAAAGAATAGACGGATATTAGATTTAAATATACCATCTAAGAAACGAGAGTTAAATTATTTGAGTTGTGTACAATAGTCATCATATTTGTACCCGTTTAATCAATACCTTAAAATTAAATAATATATCATATTTAATCTTAACTTATAAGTTGTAATAATTATGGATGATAATAATCTTAAAAAATGTATTCAAGTATTTAGTTAAAAATACATTTACGTTAAATTTAATTATTTGAAAATAATTGTTATTGCCCGGATGAAAACGACGATTGTACACGACAATGTTTGTAATATTGATTTATGGTTCGTGCGGGTCACTGAGAATAAATTTCGAATTGAAACCTATTGCGTATATAAACTATAAAATAAATTACAATAAACCTTTCTTTTTCGGAAGCGTCCCGCTGAGTGAAGTTGGCAGCTGTACGTGTTTTTTGTATAGTACAACTAAATGTTGTAGGTATTTGTTTAAAATAATATAATTTATACAATGAATAAGATTAAAAAAAAAAAAAAATGTACCTATAATATTATCAAATAACGTATTCAATGATAAATAATATCTAGTCGAAAATATAAATTAAGCTTATACGTACTTAAACATTACTAAATGTTGTAAAGTCACGGATATTTCACAATTATATAATATCATTATTATCATTATTATAATATTTTTGTCACATTTGAACATAAAAAATTATCGCTCACAGCTAATTTTTTTCATTATAATTTACTTATGTTTTCTTTATGTGCTCACATAGCATCGTAACATTTGTGTGTCTGCCCCAAGTTACACATTGTATACAAAAGTGATCTTAAATATGAAATAACTTTCGTTCATATTAAAATATTATTATAATCATTTTTGTTGTTCAATAAATTAGTGTAGTTATAATAGTAGGTTGATATACTACAAATGTTATTATAGAATTGAAAATACACTTAAAATAAATAGGTTAAGATTTGTTTTAATTTTTATCAGTAATATACACGATTTACATATTTTGATTGATTCTAATAAAAAATGATCTTCTCTATTTTTAATTATTAAATTTAATCATAATTAAATCAATATTTTAATGTTTTTTAACTTTACTGGAATTAACCGAAAACCTATTAATATGACAATTATTCTTGCTAAACATTTTTATTAATTTCATGCAGATGATGTTAATATTATTTTAGATTCTGAGAGAAGCAAGTACTTAATGTATTGGTTTTACAATTTTTTTTTTTTACTTAAGACTTTTTTTCGGGTAGAAATAAAGATCCAATTATTTCAAATATGGTATGATTTCGATAGCAAATTGTATCTTGTTGGTTCTTAATTTAGCTCATTTTTGAATTTTTTAAAAATTTTCTTTGAGAATCGAAAAACGGTTAAATTCACGGAAATCGTAATTTTAACGAAATTGATTTTAAACTTTTCATGATAACTAATGAAATTTTTAACGTAGGTACTTGAAATTTTTATTGATACTCTCATAGATAGTTGACACACATGGTAAAGTTTACCGGCTAAACTTTTGGTGAGGCTTATCAGTATAATATATAGTATATTATATTGAGTTTCACTCAGAATAGTATTTTCTAATGCAATATCATTGCATTCAAATCTTAATTATAATAAACTACTAATTTCTCCGAGGGACGAAGGGACGAAGGTGGAACGTCTACAATCGACCTTCTCACATTTTTTAATTCATTTTTATTTTACAACGTATAAGAGTAATTAAATTTAATATAGATTTATAGATTATAATGCATACTATATTAATATTGATCTAGCATAGATATATGACATGTAATGTGTACCTATAATTTAAAAATCATTAAAAATCTATAGTATTATTTTGTAATAAATAACAATACGCAATCGACGTGATACTACGTAAAAAACGAAACAGAAATTTATTTATTTATACTCCTATACATATTTGTTTTCCTTAGTTTTAGGTAAAAATATGAATTGTTTCACGTTCAGTCTTTTAGACCACCACATTCTGTGTAAGGATTCGATATTTCTTCAAATTATGATATTATATAGGTGTTAATAATTTTTTTTTTTTTTTAAACCACTTTTATTTTACAATGTATAAGAGTAATTAGATATATTAATCAAAAATATATAATTCCGTTGATGACATGAAGATTCTTATACAGATTATTTATCTAATTTATTTTAGATTCCTTTTAATAATACGAATTTAAGTCTTACATTTTGATATAGAATTCTAGAATATTTTAATATTAAATATTATTTATTTTACATATTAGTTGCTTTCATTTCTAAATGTTAATTTACCATTTTTATATTCATTTTTACTTGTTATTATTAATCGACTCCTAAATATCTAACCTACATAATTGTTATTTCACAAAAGTGCATAGAGTGTAAAAACAATATACAAATAATTAATATTGATTATAAATATTTTCGTTTCACGGATCACGTGCATGATACATGTTAACAGCGTGATTTCGCGGAGGGATTTATCATTCAAATTTCCATTATGATTTAGTTCTGGCACAACGTCTATCTTACGGATGTTCTTCCCGTTTTTTATATTTTGAGTTGTGACATTGATTGACACGATACAACTTAATTTGTAACAAAACGGTTTAAACAACGTTTGGTGTCTTGGACCGTAGAATATCTATTGGCTACTCGTCTTCATGTCGCACTGCTGAAAGAATATATTGATACAACTTAAAAAACTAAATTTTTGGTGTTAAGCTATTTAAAGTTTAATACAGACATAACAAATACAATTTTAATTTAACCGTTATGGTTAAACGACATTGTTTTTAAAATATTTTTGGTGGATGTTGTTATTGGCTGTATTGTTATTAATGCAATTAACAAATGTTTGAAAATATTTTGACTTATGTCACTTAAGTCATTCGCGACTAATATAATCATTTTTGTCTATAATCGGTGATTTTATAATTCGCTCAAATAATTCATATTCATCTAAACTGCGTCTCAATTATTTTATAGGTAATAAACGGTACATTTAGACTGCGCTCAGGTAACGATAACATCGTTTTATTTATCTTGCATACGCTAATCATAGACAATAAAGAAGTGGAAAGGCCATCTCAGCTTTATCAATCATCTTGAACTAATATACAAATTGAGGCACTTTTCTTTTCTTTTATGTTTTTTTTTTTCGTAATATTTACAATCACAAAAATGACGGTTCATTTCAAATTATAAATTGGAAGGGAAATACTATTTACGGCGCGTATACGTACACCCGCCTATAATATGTGTCCATTAACTAAGTATTAAATAGGTAAAACTAATTTAATTAATATAATTTTTATAAACTTTTTTTTAAAGTCAAATTATGCATTTGTATTAAATTGGTTATTAATATAAGATAAATAAACAATAATTTTGTAAAAAAAACATATTACATATTTTGGTTAACTGAATATTTTTGTAAGTTGTGTTTATACCAAAAATCTTAGTGGTTATAATTATTTTGTTTTACATTTTAATCATAAACTACGGTAATTCTAACAACAATAGCCTTAGGCTCTGCTAACACTATGACGATGACGTCGTACGGTGATGAACTAGCGATTGCCTGGTTCCACTGTTCGGTTTTGGCAAGTGTCACACTACTATGGTTTTATCACTATTTTCATCCTATTCGTTTTTGGTCTATACTGTAATATTTTTGAAATATTCTATTGTCAGATGTTTTACTATATTGAACTACGGAGATCATCATTTTTTTTAAACTACCCTTTAAGAAGTACCTAGGTACATTTTTATTATCTTTAATTTAAATTTGTTTATATTTAATCGTTAATTTATTGTAGCGAATTATTAAATAAAGGTAGATTACCTAATAAAATGTATTTACTGTTAATAACGAAATAAGTCATCCAAAATAAAAACAAAAATATTTGGTTCATCCAGGGCTGTATGTAGACTTTTGCATTATGCCTCTGGGCATCACGACATTGCCGCCTCACTTCTCCTCAAAAAACGAACACATTTTTGAAGTAAAACAGAAAAAAACAAACAGAAAAAAATGTACCTTTATTTTTATTCAAATATAGAATGAAATATACCTACATAATAAAATCATGAAATGCACAAAAGATTTAAGAACTATAAAAATATATTATATTTAAAACCATCAATAGTTTTTTTTTTGTAATTAATTATCGACTAATTAACGATACGATAGCTACCTTAGATCTAAATAAAAGAAAAATATTAGATTAAATTTAATGATCTAGTAAAAATTTTACACTCTTTCAAAAATTTTCGTAGCAGCAATACGGGACCGTTGACCTCTCTAAATTTGGCCCTGGGTTCATCCTTACAACGGAAATTTAAAATACGGAACATTTGATCTAAGTTGACAACCGGACGTTTACGTTGGTGTAGTATGACACCACGTGAAGTAAATAACCATGTGTTACCGTTTACAAACACGTATAACGTATAACTGTGAAACCATGACATGCAACGGTATTAAGACATAATAGGCGGAGAACGGTGCAACCGCGGTTGTGTGACACATACCTCTGGTAATTCCTTATGTAATTCTGATGAATGGCACTATCGTCATTGTGTGACCAGGACCTAATAGAAATTGCGTTTATTATAATATTACGTTCAATTATTCCGAATATTTGGCTGATGATATTTATATAATTTTATTTTTCATACACAATGATATATATCAAGCAAGTCAAAGTTATTAGAGAAGCAATTTTTAAATCTTAAGACTCTTGTGACCCACTGAACATAATATAACATACTATTACATAAGTTATTTTATTTTATTGTTTTTACTGGTATATTATTACTACGAATTAAAAAAAAAAATTGTAAAAAACTTTTATGCAAATTATTGCAAACCAAATAAAAACCGTACACGAGTAATATATTGCACACTGCCCAATTGCATATTTAACGTCGGGCTAAGTAAAATGGGTAGCTTATTGGCTGTAGCTGTAATTTTTTAGGTAAAAATAGTACCTGGTAATACGAGTATTACCTGTATTATTTACATAAAACAAAATTAAATATTGAAAAATGTTATAGTTTATTACAGTTCAATTGTATTTGTATTGTATTTAGTGTATGTTGTTAAAATAAAGTATAGGTATTATACAATTTGTGCAATTTTTTTTTTGCTTTATAAGATTATTCGAATTAAACTTAATTAATCAAAAATCAAATAACCTATGAAATATAATGTAAATATAGATAACATACAAAGTTGATCTTGAAAATTTTCAATTCGAGTCATTACATTTAAGAGAACATATTATAGGTATTGATTAAGTCTGGTACAGAAATTACTAAAGATCGAAAACGAATTAATAAAGATTTAATGCATAAAATAATAAAATTCAAGTTCATAAAAAATATAGATCCGTTTTCTGCTGTTATAGAGAATTTAAAAAATAATCTAAATAGAGTACTTATACCAACTAAATAAAATTCTATGTCAAAAACATCTTGTAATCGAACCATTATTTCTACTGAAAAAAAGCAAAAAAAAACATCGTTAGGTTAGGTTAAACAATAATACATTCCTAGCTTCTAAAATCTATTCGAATCTAAAAGTTAAATTATGTAAAAACGAATAGTTGAATTAGAGGATCTAATAATGGAGAACTACTGTTCTGGAGGAAGCTACGAAAACAATTAGCCTAAAGGTGATAAAACGCTAAATACGTCACTGTCGTAGTAACTACTAGGTATTATAGAGTGTTCAGAAATTATTTATGTTACAGCAATAAAATTCAATTTTACCGTAAAAACTGAAAACAGCATTAGAGTAGTTGGCATTTTATTTTCGAATTTTGACCTCAACGACCACTGGATAATATCCTAAAGGTGTGTTTAAAAATAATAAAGTTTTATATTATAATTTTATCTACGACGACACAACATGCACCTTTAAGACGGAAATGTTAGGTATAATATCTTATTAATTAACATAATACCTATAAAATCGTATTATAATAGGCGCGCATTATGATATTATATCACATTTACATAAACATAATCATAAAATATAATATTATTATGTATATTTATACAGCCGGCATCCGTTTATGATTCATGACAATACCGTCTATTGTTCAGTAGGCTGCTCATATTATTATAGACGCGTATTGGTTTACTACGTAGCTCTTACATATTATTATAGGTATACTAGGTATACAGAGTGATTAGAACTTTATCTTGCAACAATTAAATTATACAGTAAATTAAGTGGTTGATTTAATTTTTAAACGTTTCATCCGGGAGGCTCTCATCAAGGTTGTTTTAAATTGTTAAAGCTCCAATAATTTTGATTAGCTTATACTCGTATATATTATATTTTAATGTAAAATAATTAACTAGTTAATTAATATTCGTTATTCGTAATTTGAAATAAAAATAAAAAAAGTTTTGTTACGTCACTATTTATTTTTTAATACGTAAAAAACACGCATATTACGTACCTAAATTAGGTAATTGATATAATTAATTAGGTATATGTATAGATTTTCAGAGTGTCACCACTACCGACTTGGTTTGTTTAAATGTTTTAAAGAAACGAAATTATGCATTGTCCTTAGGTATAAAGTATATGTAAAAATGAAAAATTACATTATTCTCTTATCGTCCATCTTACATAAATCATAAAATAATTGTTACCATACAACATTCAATATACTATTGTAAAGTAGTAATGACGATTGACGGTGACCTTATTTAAAAAATAACATAATTATTCTATCAGCTTCAATGGCCTGATAATCATCTAAATGTATGCTTTACAATGGAATGTTTTGTGCAATGATAATCAATATTAATTTTTCCCATAAAAATATAATAAATTCCAAGTGGTATTCTCGCGATATAATGTTAAAATACAGATATAAATAATAATAATAATAGTTTTATATATGAAAAAAAATTCAAAAATTTTAAACCGAAGCCCATATAATTTTTATAACATAATAGGTATAATGTATATTTATGTTATTAATTGAACATTATGGCGTAATATATTATATTTTATGTTATAATTTGAATATATTTTGTATATCGACGATTTTAGAACAGATAAACGATGGTATACCGTATATACCCGATACTCGGTATAATATTATATCGACACTCTTTTCATCGACAAAACGGTTTGAAGTTCGGGCGGTGGACTATTGTAGACGACCGAAGACATGTGTTCCCCCGGTTGTCTGTCGCTATTATAATCGTACTGAATTGGTCCCACGCACGTGCACGAGCACACGGACACCTGGTCCACGTCGTCCGCAGCATCACGGCCAATTGTGTGGCCAGCTAATAGTTTGCCATTCACCGATGTCACCGCTTCGCCATCCACGGTGATCACGTGTTGCGATACGCCTTGGAGCTCGTTGTCTTCGCGTCTCACCTCTTCGGCATTCCTGCACAAATCAACAACAACAATATAATATCGTTAGCAAAATAACCAATATGAAATATTTTATAATCTACAACAATACTATATTTGTGCATGTTATATATTTAATATGTAAAATAATAATTTTAAATAACAGCTGCTATATACAATCTCTTTTCGCTTTTGATGACAGGTTTGTACCAGAGACGTATTTAGAAATTTATAAAGGGTGGTTTAGATTGTTTTTTTACTCGTTTTATAATATAAAATAATTAATCACAAACATTTTTTTATATTTTGTTCATGAGTTTAACTTGAGTTTTAAACTTGGTCGCCCCCCCCCCCCCTACTAAAAATTACACTATTAAGTGATACAATCTCATGTCACGTGGTCTAAGATGGTTCTTGGTAAACGAATAGAATTTACATGAAGTATAATAATAAATAATGTAATAATATCAGTGGCGCCATTTGGGGGGTGCAGGGTGCAGGGTGGGCCATGACTCCACTATTTTTTTTACGTATTTTACAGAGTGCCGATACGTAATGTAAACGCCTTCATAATCTACAATAACATGGAATAATTATACTTTTGTATTTATATACCATTTTGTTGTTTGTATTTTGTAATCTTGTGGTTTGTTTAGCAGTGAATATATGTTTAATATAATTATAATTAAAAAACTTTGTACACTCCTAAAATTTGCATCGCCTATGAAGTTGTTCGTTATTAACATAATCTTAATATCAAACAAAATTGGCCTGATCGGCATAATATATGGCCTGTTTTAAATTTTGCTCCTTCTATAAAAATACTGAAATGGCGCCTATGATTAAATTATTATACCGTCAACTATAGGTAACATTGTGAAAATATTTTTAAAGAGCAGCTGCTCTTTCAACATTTTAAGTAAGTATTGAGCACTGGGTGGTATTAATGAAAGATAGATTAGATCCAATAAATAGTATTAATATAATACAAACAAAAACATTATATTTTATCAAAGTTATAAGTCTAATACTTTGTTTATTTATATAAACCATATATTAAACTATATTATTAACTTTTATTTCGAGTGAATTATTTAATTATGTATGTATTGATGATTATAATTTTTGGTGAATGGGTAGGGTAAAAATAAATATGTGTTCCATATTATATTAAAAGAGTACCCACTGTATAATATACCAAGTGAGGTTAGCCACTCAAACTTTCCAAAAATTAAAATGTTAAAATTTTTGTAAAATACCAATGTAATATTGAAATTTGAATTTAAAAATATAATTTAGAATATTGAAAATGCAAACAGTTGTTGTTAAAAAAATTATAAACATTTAATTAAAATAGTATGTAGACCCTTAAAAAACGTACACTGTCGACTAACTGTTGTAAATCTCTGTTAATACTCCTTATATACATCTATATTTGAATATCTTATAAATATATTTAGATAATGTTGTATCTAAATTATTTTACTGGTTGGAGTTTCTTTATGCTTTTTGGAAATGATCTATTTAGCAAATGAAAATATCCTAGGTCTTATAAACATTTTCGTTGCGTAATATATAACGGAAATCTGTGCAATTACAAAATATAAATTTCAGTTTTTGTATAGATTTTCGGTAATAAATATTTCTTATCAGTTTAATGGAGGAGGAAACCTAGTAAAGGATTATTTTTTTGAATCATAAATATACTCGTATTGTGGGCTAGGGATAATAGAATAGAATTCAATAAAATTGATTACCTAAACAGTTACAATGTTAAACGTATAATTATTGAATGCTTTTTTTTAAAAAAAATTTTAATGTTTAATCATAAATAAATTATATTAATAATATTTTATTAATTTGTATAATGAAAGTATGATGTTATACAGCTACCCTACTGTACTCAGGGGCATTGTAAATAAATCATATTATAAAAATGGTCGTATACAATATACGATTATTGTGTATTTCCTTCCGTTTCTGTAATATATTCAGAAAGATAACCCCTACTTTTTTACCACTTCGCAGTACGAACGGTGTCGTTGATCAATCATTAGGTTTTATATTTATATAAAATATTTTCGATATGATAACACGTTCGTGCATTGTGTAAACATATTTAGAATATATATTAGTTATACGAGCTATAATATTATAAAATAAGTGTAGTCACGCCGGTTGGATTATATTATAATAAAACTTGCTGTATCCCCCGCGGATATTAAATTGAGAATATGAGTAAGAATTTAATTTAAAAAGTCTTAGGGCGATGTATAATATTATTTGTTCTGCTATTTATCATTTCTCTTTTTGTGTTCAAGCGCTTCTTCAGCGAGTATTATAATCTGCATACTCCGCAATATTCAAATATAATATTATATTGCAATCGTGTATTTATCGTTATTTAATAAGCCTTAGTTACAGTGATAACTAATAAAGAGTTGTTCTCAAATACTGTAAAGTTACAGCTACGCATTTTATGTTTGCGGTAAAAGTTTTTATCACCACAGATCACTACAGGGTACAAAACAAGATTTTATGTGACATAAAAACTATTTTGAAGTATTGAAAATTATATGGTATAAAAGTAGATGTATAATAATTTTTATGATTATATTTCATATAATTACATATTTGTTACCAGTGAAAAGAAACAGTATCGTTGAAATATTTAGGATATTGTATTTGTTGGTCTTTGTATTATAATTATTGTAAATTATCGAGCCTATAGAAATATAGAATGAGCATACGTTGTCAAAGTTTTTTCATTATTTTTGTTACACGATATTCTGAAGATTTAAGCTATTTTATAAATAATATTATTAAATACGTGATTTTTAAATATCAATAGTTTTTGAAAAGAAATATTTTAAGATGATGCAAGTGCAACTTAAAGTTGTTGGCTTTTAAATTGTTTTCCTCATTTCGTTGATCGAAATCCGAATCGATCGAAAATTGAAAAATAAATTTGACATGCCAATATTATAATATTTTTATAACAATATGCATGTTTATAGTATAACGAAAAATTTTACCACAATAAAATCTTCTAGTCAAATAGTACACAATACAGATATATTATAAGCGTTAAGTGATACAAGGATATATTATAAATCAAAAATAATATAATATACACAGACAGCACGTCCATATTTTTACTGTATTCAGAAATTCTAGATTCCACGCCTAATATTGATTTTATAGGTATTTAATTAATTTATTATATTATTTATGGTAATACGTATAAAAACTAAAAATATATAACGCACAATATAGTAATAATATATATTTATATACCTATATATGTATAAATATATAATTAAATAATTAATAACAGAAATGAAAGGTGAGCCTTCCAGGAATCCGTAAAATAAAAATGTATAGGTACTTCTAAGGGGCCCCTGAAAACAATATTGATGCGGGAATCAATTTCTCTAAATCAGATCCTAAAAGCACACATGTTCTAGCTGTTAATATATATGGTAAAAATCTTCTTATGACTACAAAATGAATTTCGAATAATTTACCCTAACGTAGTTATAAACATCTGCTGTGGAAGACAGGTGCGCATACCTACATTATATTATATATATAAACCATGAGAAATGAGTTGTCGTATTGAGGTTTCTTCGAAGTCGAAGTTGAAGTATAATTTATATTTCTGTACATTTTTACTATCTACTTGTTTTACTATTTACATAGGTATACGCTCTCATGTAAAATATGAATTTATTTCAGTTTTCTCTTCTTATAAAAAAATAATGTATTCTTGGTAGGAATTTATTTTCAAAATAAGATTGTCCACCTTGATAGAGGTAAATAACTATAAATGCGGTTACTAAACTAACCTTTACTTTAAAATAGTGAGATAAGTATACATTATATGGCGTAGGGTGACTCATCACTTAACAATTCTTTTGTACTTTGTCGGTTCCATTAACAATATCACATGTATAATATTATATCTAAATGCTTATGTTACATGTTTATTTAAGAAATAAAGTAAATAATATAAAATATAATCGTGAGAAATACTAGCGTTGGTAAGCATTAATATAATTTAGGTACGATGATTTTTTTTTTCAAAGTTGATATTTTTATCAAATATTATTTTAACAATAGATATAAAGATTAAGATGTAAAGATTTACGAACATTTTCAACCAAGTAGGAATAAAACGTATCTCATATTAAATTATAGGGTATAATAAAACATAATAAAACCATTAGTAAATTTCAAAAGGTAAACATTTTTTTACTTTATAAACATTATAGGTGTACCTAAAATTGAATACCTAAAATGGTATACTTAGAACTACATAATAAGACTGGGCCAATAGTGGTTTACATTTTTAATTTAATTAAACTTAACACTTTAAGTTGACATTGAAAAAACATTTTAACGAATTCTATTATTTCATCATTAACATAACATAACATAACATAACTGATGAATTTTTAATAATATTTGTTGAAAAATACAAAAATTAAACTTGCGTTTTGTTCTAATCATATTTTACAGTATAATGTACGTAAGGCATTATTTAAATCAAACGATAATATTCATTTGCATTGTTCCTGATCATCTTATATTATACCTAACTATTAAAATTTATACATATTTCATCATATTATTATATGCAACAGCTGCAATATTAAAAACTTTTGGAGGAGATCCTTTCTCCCCGGAGAATCGTAATATTTTTTCTCACAATAACAATACGCTATATAAGGGGTTGATAATGTGTATTGTTTGGGTTAGATATTTTTATTCGTGTAATATAATAAATAACTATTAAAAATGATATCCATATAGCTCCTATCCAAATGCTATTTGTTAAAATCTCGATATACAGGGTAATCAGAATATTGTGTTACAAAAAAAAAAAATAAAAAATTTTTACCCCCCCCCCCTACAATTTTTATGACATGAAATTTTTATTACTCTATTTATTATAGCAAAATATTGTATCAGTAATGTATTTTTTTAAAGCATTTTATGTGTATGTATCTTTATATTCTTTAAACATTTCTCTTTTAACGCTATACGCCTTCTCAACACCAACGAGCAATTTCCACGAATATAAAAACCTACGAGTGTTTTAAAACCCCTCGTATAATGAAATTGAGTGCAAATTTAATCATGATAGAGAAATAATATTTTTATTTCTTTCGAGCTCAGTAGTGTTTAACCGTTATATAATATCCCTAGTAATCCGTATATTCTATTGCAATGCACTGTGTTGAAGACATAAGAAAAGTAATCTGTGTTGATGTACATATCATAATATCATACCGTATTATCCCAACAGTTGACATATTTCGGATTTTTATAAAGGTGACTCTAAAATAATTAAATGTATCTACTATCAATAAATAAATTATAAAAACTATTTACAAATGTAAGTTATAATTATTTAAATGTTGTTAACATTAAATAACGTCGTGTTAAAAATGTGTAGGCACCAAAATAATAATTATTTTAAAAAAGGTCATGTGGTATAGTGAGAGATTTATCACCCATTTCATCCGAATGTTTTGTGTCTCACGGTGGCCATTACGTACGCGGCATGGATTATAAAGAAACGAATGACAATTATTATTATTTAATACCAATATAGGGATGGAAATCATGCACCAGGTGCGCGGCATAAAATACATATATTATAATCTGTCATAAAGTATAATTTATAGTCATTGTCCGGTTGTTAAAATGCGCGAAGATTCTTCATCGCACACGGTTCACGGCTAATATACGATTTTTCTAAAATATATGACTTCACACAGCGGGATATGACATTATAGTTTTCTAAAGCCCGTGCTATATATATATATATATATATAATATTATAACATAATATACTGTATAAAGAATGATCAGAAAAAAATACTACACAAAAAAATAATAGTTGCTCATTAGGATAGTACGTAATATGTTTGTAACACGGATTTCCGTTCGATCTTTATATACGTGTAATGTATTTATGGGCGCCTTCAGGGGGGGTCAGGGGGAGAACTCCCACATCCTAGAACTGGATATGTATTTAAAAATTTAAATTAAGCAAAATCAGAATGCCGTTTTGTAATTATATTATATTGATAGCTCTCTATTAACATTTAGAGTGCTAACCAAGAAGATACTGTGGCTAACTATTATATTCGATTATATTGATTATATTGGTGTTATGGGAGGGGGGAATTAATTCTATAATATGCATTTTAATATTACAGATATTACATAAATAACGAAGTTATAGAGAAAAAAATATTTTTTCGTGCCTCCCCTAATTTTTACACTTATGGGCACCCCTTAGTGTATTGAATAATATGTATATTCTACAAGTACGATTTACTCTTTGTTTTCAATGTATACGATTATTCGTGTTCTTTTTCTTTATATTAATAAAATATTAAGTATAAAATTAATTATTCGTAATACAGTAATACGTAGGTATAGAGTATATACAAATATATAATGATATACCTACATATAAATAACAATACTAAAATAGTGAGTATTATAAGTAACATACAACTTGTGCTATTAAATTTCTACAGTAAAACAATGATTTTTCCGCGGTTAACTTAGAGGCTTGCCCAGGATTAAAATTCTGGACATATTTATTTTCCAATTTTTTTTTTAACTACATAATAATAATAGTCATTATTAATATTTATGTTATATAAATTGTGAAAATATAATTTATGCTAAAATTGTACATATTAAACAGGACAATATATTACTTTCATTATACGAGTAAAGTAAAATACTAGCTTATATAATATTCTGTTTGATTTATTAATTTGATAATGGTTACAAATATAATTGGTATCTACTTAATAATTAATAAATGGTGGTATGGCGATTACTATAAATTTTCGAACTAATAAACGGTATGAGTTTTAACATAATGACCTTTGGATTATTTTAACTTAACTATATAACAACTCAAGTTAAGTTTCGTGTGACTATATTTTATTACTTTATTTAATTTATTAAAGTAAATCGTGAATAAAATTGAATTTATTTTCCGGTTTATCCGAGTAAAGCCAAAGTTAATTTTAATAATTATTGGGAATTAGCTAATAACCAACTATATTTTATGGGAAACAATGCGCTACATTTCGAAAGAAATTAAGCATGTGTTACAGTTTAAGCTAATAAAATCAAATAATAATTGGTAAAATGCTGGTAAATGAAATGTGATCGATGGGCTATGCAGAGCATTTTCCGTCCAATAATGCAAGCAGGTAGATTACAAAATAAAATAGCCCTTTTAATGGTTCTTTCAACTAAAGATTATACCAATCGTACAGGCTTATAAACAATCGCAATCGTAAATATATCGAAGAATTATTTCTGGTCCTAAATGTGTATTCAATAATTTATAAATACGATTTCAGCATGTGTTGAAATTCTCAAAAGCAATGTGTTTGTGTGTTTGACTGTGATCATACACATGTGTTATCTGACTTCTTTATCGATATATCCACCAAGGGTGGTCGTTTGGCTCTAAGGGATATGTGAAGATAAAAAAAAAATGTGCTCTACGAAAGTGGAATTAATGCAGCTTGCCAAACGGAAAAAGACTATTCATTATATTGTAGTTTCACATATGTATAATGTATTATTATTTGGTATTTTTTTTTATTTAGATATTTATTTAGATGTCGCTACAATATACGCCAAACTTGTTTCACAGCATGTTGTCAATCTGGTTGCAGTATATTTAAAATTAATGCTCGACATTTGGATAAACGACCGAGATAGCATTATAATATTTGTTGTTTTTAACACGTTGTATATTATATAATGCATACTATATTAATATTGATCTAGCATAGATATATGACATGTAATGTATACCTATAATTTAAAAATCATTAAAAATCTATAGTATTATTTTGTAATAAATAACAATACGCAATCGACGTGATACTACGTAAAAAACGAAACAGAAATTTATTTATTTATACTCTTTTACTTATTTGTTTTCCTTAGTTTTAGGTAAAAATATGAATTGTTTCACGTTCAGTCTTTTAGACCACCACATTCTGTGTAAGGATTCGATATTTCTTCAAATTATGATACTATATAGGTGTTAATAAATTTTTTTTTTTTAATATCAATCTTATTTTACAATGTATAAGAGTAATTAGATATATTAATCAAAAATATATAATTCCGTTGATGACATGAAGATTCTTATACAGATTATTTATCTAATTTATTTTAGATTCCTTTTAATAATACGAATTTAAGTCTTACATTTTGATATAGAATTCTAGAATTCTATAATATTTTAATATTAAATATTATTTATTTTACATATTCGTTGCTTTTATTTCTAAATGTTAATTTAACATTTTTATATTCATTTTAACTTATTATTAATCGATTCCTAAATATCTAACCTACATAATTGTAATTTCACAAGAGTGCATAGTGTGTAAAAACAATAAATAAATAATTAATATTGATTATAAAGATTTTCGTTTCACGGATCACGTGCATCATACATTTTAACCGCGTGATTTCGCGGAGAGATTTATCATTTAAATTCCCATTATGATTAGAAACATTGATTTATTTCTGGCACAACGTCTACCTTACGGATGATCTTTGTCTGAGTTTGGTACATTATAAACATTATTTTTATCGATTTTTAAGCAATGAATTTTTCACTCATAAAGTAAATTAATTATTACAATAACACGATATAAATAATAACAAATTAGTCCCGTATATAGACAAATCCACAGAGAGCTATGTCGGAGAGCCCTATCTAAGGTAGGTTTTAAGGATTCAAAAATCCCTGAAATTCTATTATTTTTAGTACAGATGTACTGTGTTTTTAATTTATTAATTAATTATTATAATAGTTAAACAAAAACCTCCTTTTCTAGAAAATTGAGTTTAGCTACGGCCTTGACCATATCCATGACGTATATATTTCGTGCAAGCGAATTTTTGTGCTGAAAATAATTTCGATTTGTACCCATTAAAATGGTATAGTCATTAATACTGTATATTATAATAGTATAGTAAAAAAAAATATATTCACAGTAAAATACACATTTAATTTGAGATCCATTGTATTTTTATCAGTTGTAGAGGCTTAAATCAATATTTATCTATATGTATTTATTCGTATAGAAAAATCAATATATTAATTATTGAATATCAGTTATCATTTAAAAGTCGACGTCCTGTACGTTGCACCTAATTATATAAATAATATAAAACATCGTAATATATCATCAATACAATATGCAATATAGGCGCTTTTAAGGTCATGCAGGTTCTTCCGAGAACATGAAAAAATAATGATATTACCATTGAACGTGAACAAATATATTTTTATCTCAAACTACTATGTCTACATTAATTATTGTGTAATGTTATACGAAAGCGACCGTTGAACCAATCCACGAACGCGTGTGGTCCGCGTCAAAGATTGGACGCGCGTGTTGTTAGAAAACCAATATTATATTGCATCGGGCTAGGTACCTAATGCCATTCATTATAATATTTATTATTTACCTACTTACAATTATTTTCCATGTACTTTTCATTTAGTTTCCTGTCAAACGAGCGTTTTTTTTTTATATTTTAAATTATCACAATATCCAAAAATACGTGTGTCAAAAACTCGATAATAGAATATAATATACAAATTGATTGTAAATTTATGATGTAGCCACATGTTGTAGAGGTTATAATATTTTGAACACCGGGAACCGCTGTATATGGCTGTTTAAAAATAATATCATTTAACCTATACGATTAGATAATAATTTTTCATATTATATCTCAAATTAATTTTTATCTTGCATAATATAAAAACAAGAATATTGATGTAAACGCCTGTAAAACGATTTTTTGATTTATCGATCTGTTATATTATATAATATGTTTCAAAATAAGAAAGAATGTACACGCATCTCTGTCTTTGTGATATAAGATACAACTCTACTCTTAACCATATAAGTATTAATTGCAATGGTGTAAGTATAAATTAATCTTGTGGGTGATTTAGAAATTTTTTGAACATTTACTACAAGACCTTAAATCAACCAATATACAAATTTATATATAAGGAAACAAATTCTGAGGGATCTACCCTCCTTAATTACGTCACTGGGAGTAAGCCTGTACTCAGAATAAATACCATAATTCGATTCATACCTGTTGTTAATGTTGTAAATGTTATTATTATTGTTTTTGGTTCGCTTGGGGAATCATATTATATCTCTCACACGCATTTTATTTCAAATATATACTTGTTTGACTGCTGAGTAGGTATATTAACTTACACGTGGATTGTGGTGGGTATATTTTATACCAATAACCACTTGTTACGGTGGTTGTCAAACCAGTTTTGTATATGTGTAGTCACAAGGACATTTAGAAATACACTACATTATTAAAATTAAACTAACAACGTGTTAATTACTATTTACTACTTATAATATATTTTACTATTAAATCAACATGCAAATTAGTAAATTTAATTTTAAAGTATACAATATTTCAGAAAAATATTATTTACATATTGTACCCAATTATTTATAACATTACCTAATTACAATCATAAACTGGATTTATTTGACTAAAAATGGAATTGAGGATAGATCCTTGAGTATTTTATTATTTGGACGTATAATTTATACGTATAATTATTTAATAGCTAATGATTTGAAATCATTACAATGTCTTATAGTTATAAAGAAAACTGTAATAATGGAAATAATAATTTCGGTTTGCATTATTTTTAAACAACTTATAGTTCGTTCAAAAAATATAAGTATAGTTATTTCTAATTTATTAAAAATAAATAATGTTTGATATTTATAAATTATTTTAAATAAAATATTATATTAATTTAAATTAGTATATTTTTTTTTAAATTAAACAACATTGATCAATAATAACCAACAAAAATAAACCGAATATGTATATTGTATAAATTTACTAAATTGAAAAATGGATATTCGATTATAACTAAATTTGAAAGGGTAAATTAATTTTTTTATATTTTAATAATGTTTTAGATATACATTTAAAAACAATAACTATTGTAATGTACATGAAACCAGATTTAAAAATAAACAATATGTTTAAATGGTATGAGTTATTAAACTTAGAATAGTTTATAATAGTGATAATTAAATTAAAAAAAAATAAAAACATTTCCGTCTGTTTACAATTCTTATACAAATTCTATCAATTTTTATTTTGCGGTATATTAATGAAAAATGTTTTGATATGTACATAGATAAATCGTTGTACAATATTTTCTATTTCTTAAACAGGCTTAGTTAAAAAAAAAAATTTGGTCATAAAACATATATAATTTTAGTTTATCATAATAATATATAAACATAAATTAATTAAACGAAATCAAGCAAGAAAAAGTTTATCTATACTAATAAATGATAGGTACAATCTATCAAATAACGTGAATGGAACACCATAGTTATGACTTCAATGATTTTTTCTTAACCATAACCCTTATACACAAAAACATATTTTACATAACAATCGGTTAGTATGTTTTTCCGGTTTTAAAATACTATTATTATAATAATTGCATTTTAATCATGAGTAAATTTTTGGTTGGCTCGCGTACATCACTGCATACAATTTCAAGTCAGAAATATGTCATAAGGGCAGGTAACAGGGGTGAAATTAGTAGTCGACAATCACTCTAGTTTCTTGGGAATAATAGTTCTCCCGTAGGCTTTTTGTTCGAGTCGTATTGTATAATTCGATAAGGATTTAATTTCCATACTATGTCACATTGTTATAATACTATCAAAAGTAACAAGGAATATTCAAATAGGTACGCCTTAAGAAATGATTTTCAACAATTATCGCAATCGTGTCGAAATGAACACGACCATCAGATCACGTTATAACAATGCATTGTGCAGCGTAGTGTGATATTATTTGCACGCGCAACGCGTTATCATCACAGACCGTTGCACATTAATTGCATTTTGAAAAACTGGTAAAAGGCGTTCGAATGGAATTCTTACTATACAGGATGATCGAAATTACACGGAACTAAGTTGAAACAATATTTTCGTTTAAATTTGCGAAATAAATAAAAAAACAATTATAACTCGATATAATTTTAAAATTATTTGTACCTGTATTCAATAATTAAAACGCCAGGAATTTCGGAGTACACATTTAAAATTTAATGGGTACCTAAAGACAAGATTTTATATACATATTTCCAATGACACTATGACAGTATGACCCTATATATAATAACACTGCACCGTGATTGCGTAATATAATTAAATTTTTTAATATATATTATACGATTTATTTACTTCATTGTTGTAATGAATTTTTAATCAGTTTTGCTGCAGTATTTGTCACCGAAAATCAGAATTAGAAAGAAAAGAAAATAGTTTTGCTGAATAACTTCCATTAATAATGTATATATCATTGATCATAAACAATACTTATAGCTTTAATAACGTTTGTATGTATAATATAAATATTTACAAAAGAAATTTTCAGCTGTGATAAATAACAAAATGTTATATAACACTGTTATATAAGAGATACGAGAAAATATTAAAATTAAAAATGTTTAATACCGCTGATATACGTTTTAGTTTTGTTAATTGTTAATCTTAAAAGTTAGTAGAAAACATAATGAACTTAATAATAAATAAATTAGAAGTTAAAATAAAAATTATTTTTAATTTTATTTAGATTAAAAAAAACAATGCAAAAAATTGGTAAAAAAATATACATTGTAATATGATTTAATTTGAGAAATGTAAATTTTACCTAGTTAATTTGATTAAAACAAGGTTAATGTATTTATTGGACATTTATTTATTTAATGTATTTATATTGGACACTGTTAAATGAGCAAATATTTCAAAGAATAAAAGTAAAATTAACTTTTCATCTATAATCAACGATGTACTCGTATACTAGTCACGTAAATAAAGTCCTTGGTGGAAGATGCGAAGTATAAAAAACGCGTAGTTTGACATTGGTAAGAAAAATCAATACAAATTTCGTACGACATGTCAATAAACGACTTTACGCGTGCGTTCGGCAATAACGACGACTGTTGATTTAACGTGACGTGAAGGGGAAAATAAATTCGTATTTGTTTTCCTATCCGTCGCTACGTCCGGAAAAACAAACTCACGCTGTAGGGTTATTGTTGTTGGCACGACAGATTTATTTCGTTGTGTGCAAGCCTATTCAAAAAACCTCATCAAACAGTAAATCAGTGTATCATTGGAAGATGTAAAATAAATTGATATGATAATTTTTGAAAAATACCCCTAATGTGCTTTATATAATTTACAGAATTGGTTGAAAATTAAAAAGTATTTAAACAAACTATGTTTGCTACTCGATTTTCATAAATAGGTACACATGAAATGGAATTAAAATCAATTAAAATTATGTATGATTTTTGAATTATTAATTTTGATTATTCTATATTCCATATAGAATTAACCCTATGTGGTGGCAAACAACTTTCAACCTAAATAATTTCATTCATTATTTGTGCTCAAGTTTTTCTTTTTGTTACCTATATATAGACATACAAAATGCTTTTCATGTCATTATTATTTGATTTTCATTACCCTTTGGCAATTTATTTTTTTAAATTTCGGTTAAATTGGGGTCATGATTACCATAAATCAAACTAATAGGGACCACATTCATTTTTTTGCTGTTTTGTTTAAAAAAATACTATTTGATTACAAACGCCTAACATATAATATTTTAAACATTTATATTAAAGTATTGAATGTCGACTTAATTGTATATAGAAATTGTATTATAGAGGCGGCGATAGCCGTACGAGCAACGAAGCGGTTTAAGTGTGTTTTGAAAGAGAAAGAATGAATACGTAGGTATTCCAAGACGTTATTTCGGGCGGGCATGGTAACCTCATCTATAACACGACTCGGTAACTCCTTCCAGACGATTACGCATTGGATAGTGTAATATATACTTACGGTTTTTTTTTAATTTCTTATACGTTCGCGAGCGCGTGCTGAATATGCGCACGCACATTATCATATTTTACAATGTGTATTATACTATAGTTTATTATACTGTATAATATTATGTTATAGACCGCCATAAGACGCGTATCATGATATAAGAACAATATAATAATATACTTTATGGTAGGCCATAGTTGATTTTGTTTTTGTAGCCCGGCAACGTTGCCGATACGATTGTACTTAATCGTGGCCAGAGGTCGTTCAGGCAATAACCTCTCTGCGGTCATGTTACATAATAATATTATACTATACTGTACATCGCACCGTTTGTCCGTTAATATTATATACAGGGTAATTTTTCAATTATATTTTCATACACAACACCTTTTTTTTTATTTTAATTATTCACATTTTTAAAATATTTTTTTACAAAAATGAAGTAAATCTAATAAAAGTAAAAAATGTATTAATTTGAATTTCAATGAGTTTTTTTTAAGTTATTCTATATCGTATTCAAACGATAATAGTCAATGTTATATAGTAACTTAAATTCGATTGTAAATATGTAAGTATTTCGGGCTAAATTTAGTCAAATACTATAACCGTGAGAATATAGGGCAAATTATAAAATGTGATTATGATATTAAATATACATTTGATAATTGATATAAATATAATTTATAATATATAAAATTATATTTATATATATAATTTCTGTAATGGCTAGTTAAGAATCTAGGGATCATAATTAATTATACGATCATCATTATTCATAATAAAGAATTAGGGAAATAATTATAATTGTTTTACCTTATGCATCTCTTTTCGATTGTTATATATAATTTTTTCTATTTTTCTTAATATATAAATTATACCATTATATAATAATTATATTATTTATTATTATAAATTATAATAAATATACCAGGATAAGGAATTAAATTTCAGAATTTTGATTTTGAAACATAAACAGTTTTAGAAAAACCAACTGAATAACTACTTTTTTACCCCATCTCAATTAAAAAAAATTAAAATAAGCTTAATTATGACTTAAAAGTAAAGGGAATAAGTATGTATATTATAAATTTATAATGAGACCATTACAAAAATGGTTGGAATTACATACATTTCAATGTGTCTTCATTAGTTTTGTAACATAATATGCTGTTCACTCTGTATATATATATATATACGCACGATGTAAATAATAATAATATATTACGTGTATTACCCACTGGTTTACTGACTCACAAAAAGTAATAACAATAACAAACAATATCTAAACAGAAAAGTACGGTTGAAAACATTGATATAATTATTAGGTTTTGAAAACAATAATAAATAACGATATTTTTTTAATTATTATAATTATCCAAAATACGTTATGTTTGTGTCATTAATGAAATGTAAAATTTAATCCCATTATAGTTAACATTTTATTTTACTATTACCAAAATAATTAAATTACTTAAATAATTTAAAAATAATCATGTATGATATTCAAATGATAATGGGAAGTGGAAGACACTCCTTATATTTATACAAATTTAATGTATTCTTGTCTTCTGAGAGGATGTATAAAATTTGTTACTTTTTTGCGTCCTATTAAAATTTAAACTCTTCTGTTATAATATTGTGTTAACTGGACTTTTAACAGCTAATTTTCATAAATTTATAATCATTCAGTTAACACGTGAAAAATAAATAATTCAAGTAGGATTTAATGCTTTTTTATAGAAATTTATCGTGACGTATATGAATGTGCATTGTCATATAGGTATTCCTATATACTTAATTATTCACATGAGCAATATTTAATAAATAAATAATTCCCAAATGTACAATAAAAACAGTATCTAATATTAATAATAAATGACCATAATGTTGTTGAAAATGTAATAATAACGCTTATTTGTTATTATTTTAACGTGTAAAAATATATTTTTAGTTCGAATAGCACAATATGATTCAATTACACTTTTTGTTTCATTGTAATAATTTAAAAATGATAGATTTAATACAGTGGTGCAATTTTAGTATTTTTATAGGGGGAGCAAAAATCGAAGCAGGCTAAGTTTTACATCAATCAGGTTAATTTTGTTTGATATTAAAATTATGTTAGTAACTGAAAAATTCATCGCGATGCATTTTTTAGGAATGTACGAAGGTTTTTATTTAAAATACATTATTATTCACTGCTAAACAAACCACAAGGGTATAAAAAGTCAAAAGACAAAATATACATAAATACAATAAGTTCATGTTATTGTAGATTATGGAGGTGTCATTTGTATATTATGTATCGACGCGATAAAATATGTAAAAAAATTAGGAAGCTGTAGCCCACAATGCTCCCCCCCCACCACAAATTACGCTACTAGTTAAATATAACTAGTACCTAATGTTATTGAAAAAAATAATTTCAAGACTTTATGATTTTCCAAAGTAATGTGTGTTCGTTAACACAAGATTCTTATTATTATTATTATTTATTTCGTTTAATGAGTTCAATATATTAGATATAATTATACATAAATATATATGATGTTGGTATATTCATAGTGGACTTTATTCAAATAATGATAAATTTTTAATTAATTATTTTAAAAAAAAATTGTATAAAATATTTATATTTATAATAACATTATATTTGTACAAGGTAGTCATGTTATCGAATAAAATAATTTAATAAGCCTATTATTATTAATAGTATTCTATTAACTATTATTTAGATAATATCGTAATGTTATAAATTTTAATGGTATTAAAGTTCTCTAAGTCAATTTTTTTATGCATATCATTCGAGTTTTTTGTCTAACAAAGATTTTGCGTGACCCTAGGATACCGCCGATCTATAAAAGTATATTGGATTGTATGGGATTCGATCTGTTTCGTCTTTCTCTCGTTTATAACAATAATATAGTTATACGACTTCCCGCATGTGTAATAATAATATATTACATTATTGTATTGTATACGAAGTCGACGACGACAACGACGATGACTGCGATGTCCCGCCAAGACCGGGTTTTTATTTTCGTAAAGTACACGTGTTGGATATAAACGGCGCGCAGAGGCGGCTGCATTTCAGTTGACGGTCGTGCAGGCAGACGGATCCGAAAAACCAGCTGGCACTTAAAAACGTTCATTATAATACTGCCTCGAGGGGGCATTGTACACGTAGGACGTAGGTATAAAATAATGCGTATTTATATATACAGCGCGATCGTGTGCATTTACAAAAATAATGGAAATAACGTTCGAAACGCATGTACGTGATTCCCACGGTCGTCCTAACACGAATCGCCGACCACTCTGTATATGATAATACACAAAAATAATATTTAAGCCACACTCGCATACGTATTATTATTCAGACGCGATTTTATGGGTGACAGAATATTATTATAATATAGGACTGAATGTACAAAGCTTAGATGAGAGATTTTCTTCATCATTTTCACTATAATAATTATACGAGTGTTAATCGTAAGCACGCACATATTTCATTTAATTTATGGAAACGACCTTAAAAATATGTACCTACTCGACACGCGTTCATGGTATATGATAATTGATAATCAGTGGTTAAAGGGGGATATAATATGCATTGTGACTGTACATTAAACTAGAAATTATAAGCTTTAATTGGGTCTTTATATATATTTCTTATACAAACATTATTTTTTAATGAATATTATTCGTTTTATATTTCCATCTTCTATTGTTTATTGACATATAGATTATGTAATCCATTTCATTTAATATTTTATATTTATATTAACAAACAAAATAAAAGTATTGTTCGAGTTAAAACAATATCACTAAAGACAAATTATAGTTTTTAAGGCTGTAAACACATTTATATAAATGCCCTATACGTCATCTTCATCCATTTAAAAATTAATAACATCAAAAATTTATTCCAAAAAGCACGATCCTCAAAAAGTTTCTTATTTTAGGAGCAGGGGTAGTTTATAAACAAAATGTATTATCATGTATAAATTATATGGTTAGGTTATAATATTAATAAATTAATATAAAGCTTTGTGTCTGTAGAATATTTGTCGAAAAATCAATTGGTTTTAGATTGATGAAATAATTAATACAAATGATATGTCACAACGAATTTGAAAAACATAATATTATACAACATGGGTGTCATAAAATCATAATCATAAAAACAAATATTCGTATTTCATTTAAAAAATTATTATTTTTTTATAATTATGAGCCAAATTTTTCTTGTGTTGTAGATAACTAGCCTATTTTGTCTACCCATTAATGCGACTCTGAGTATCATTGGTATAATATAATAATATAATTGTTCATTTTAATTTTTTAAGTATTAACAACTACTTTTATTGATCTGTACTTTTTGTTTTTAAGAATTTGAACTAAAGCCTACAGGTAACGCATTACTTTCACTATATTATCAAGAATATTACGTCCTTGAACTACTGTTAATAATATAGTATACATTTTAATTTTCACTGCTAAATTTAATCGTGAATAAGAATTATCATATTTAATACGACTTATTATACGTGCACCTATTTAATAGTAATTAACTTTAATACCCATTTTGTATAATTTAAATAACATGACCATAGTATAATATAAGTATAAGTCCTCTTAAAATTATATTTATAATAAAGATAGGTATATTAAAAGTTTATAATTTTTATTATCGTTAAACAAAAGTTTTGTTCCTTATAGAGGAAATTATGTTTTAAATTAAGAGTTCATTCTATATCGTCTCTAATAAATATATCGTATATTGAACGCATGTTGTGTATATTATTTCAATTTTATTTGTTAATTTATTTATTATAAGTTAAAATAACACTGTATATTATAAATTAAAAATTGTTATATAATTAAATTAAGCAATACCGTCGAACAGGTTAGAATCAACTAATTATTATAGAATTTAATGCTGATTAAATCTCAATAGTTTAATGAAATCAACTGGTTAATAATTTAATTAAATCAAAAACATTATAAAACGCGATTATAATAAAAGGAATGCATTGTATAATGAAATAATTTTTTAAGTTGGTAAAAAATCAATTAAAGTTAAACTTTACATGAATTTAAATCGTGCATGTATATTTTTATATACCAAAGTTCATGATATGAATAATAAATACATGCAATGTAATATCTTATAGCTTATTAGATATATTTTGGATTTAAAATCACCTAAAAAAGTCGAAAGATCAGTATGCTAAATTTTTACATCCCAATATATTATAATATATTTAGGCATATCACATATTATACAGAAATAAAAAAAAATTTTTGTAAATTAAATGTTTAAATTATTTAAATATTTTTACTCGAATAATTTATAATTTAAAATACTTAATATATTATGCACTGGACATCAATATAATATTAATAGCTAATAAGCATAAATTATAATTATTATACTTAATTAGTAAATGTATAATATAGCAGTAGAACACTATTAGAAACAATAATTGTACCTATTTATATTATTTTAATTATATTATTCATCATTCTTTATAATTAAGGAAAATAAAAAAAGCAATAAAATTAATAGTTTAACAAAACTTTGTGTCACATATGGGCCCAGAAGAACAATATTAACAATAATAATATATTCATCACATCAATTAAATAAATTATATTTGTTTGCTTACCATATCGTAATATTGATATTTAATTTAGTGTAAATATATACAAAAAATCAAATTAATTCAATGTATTATTATATTGATGTTTTCTCCCTTCGCGACCAGAAGAAACAAGTGTAATTTTAAACGTTATAAAAATATATTATTATTATTATTATTATTATTACGTTGATATTATCGTTTAGGAATTCTCTCTCGGGTAACTTTTAATTTACTATTGCAACGTAATCGGGACCGAAATCTATTGATAATTTATTACGCCTATATCCATCTTGTAACAAGAAACCTCGTTATTAAAATATTTTTTTAGTGGAATATTTAAACGTTTTTTTATAAACAATAGACAGGTTATTATTATTATTACTATTTTGATTTTATACATACGGGGAAACGATTAAAACGATTATTTAATATACCTCGTTCCACTATAATATTTTATCTAACACAGCAGTAGAAGATGAGTTTACCCGAAATATAATATTATACATATCATGGTATAATATTATACTAATAAATCTTACCGAGGAATTTTTATAGCTCGTTGGACCAGATTCATCCGCGTCGAGTAAAAAAAAAAAAAAACTGAACACGTATAATATGCATATTTATTATTATTGCTGTTATTTTTACGTGACTTGTTTAGGTGTTTTCAAAAAAAATTCAGCGGCATGAATGTACCATTTTCCACTCCCGTTGCCCTAACGTAAAACCGTCGGACCAAAAATCGTTTATTAGTCACCTCAGAAAAGGGGACCGTGTTTCGACGCGCGTTGTAAGGGTCCGGACGCTATTATTTATAACTCGTATATGCATTAGCCATATTACTATATACACTTATACATTTACGCGTGCGTTACAATATAATAATATATAAGGTACACAACAGGGTTAGGCAAACGCATTCGATAGCGATTTATCGATCTCGATTTTTATACGACCCACGTACTTTATCGTCGTAACCGCTACTTGAGATATCTGACAATAATCATACGAGGTCAAATTTTTATTTGAACGCATATTATATATCATACACTAGGAAAAACTTTATATTCACATTTGAACTATAACGGAAAAAAAAAATATTTTGAATACCCCTGTTGTATACCCGGGTAATGTACTACTAGCCAGTATACATACGTATCGTGGTCCATGGATGTATAAGTACAAGTTTGGGGCTTGATCGTATATATATATATAGTATTATATTTATGGGTGGGCGAAGTGACGAGTCGTCGGCAAAGAGGGTCGTATATTATAACCGATACACAGGACGATGTCGGGTCTTATAATATATATATATATATATATATATAAATAAAAATGTGTGTGTATATATACGATTTTATTGCCGCCAGTTGGGCGCCCGAAATACAAACGCGGGAAACGTTGAAACCCGAAAATTTCAACAAAGAAAGAATGTCATAAACGCATCTCGAAACATTATTCGTATCAAGTTACTTAAAAATAACGGTAACATCCTGTCGACGATTGTATACGAAGTGATCGAAATCGTACGTTAGGACGTATGTCATGCGTACTTTCTCGTTTTTATAAGAAATAGACGAAAATGTATAATATTAAACAATTATGATATTATGTTGTAATCTAAGTAATTTTTCTAGGTACTATTTGGTAATATAATATGTTTAAAAGTCTTATATTTTTTTTGGGCGATTTTCTGGCGGGATCATAATTTGAAATTTGAATTGTGAACATCTACATCATCTTTTTTATATAACCTTAGTTAGAAATTCGTTCAAAAACTCGCAATTTACGTAATACTTCTTGGCCTGTTACTCGATTTGTCAATTGATAATTTTAAAAAAATACACAAACTTCATGCAGGAACGTATGATAGTTTTTTTAAATGTTTCTGCGAATAAATTATTAACATAATTAGGTATAATTTATAAATTTATTATTCCCTACACTTGTCATCGAGGTTTTAAACAAAATATTAGTAACGCTAATTTATACTAACCAATCGAGCATTTAATATTATTGTATAAAAATTTAAAAAAATTTAAAAATATTGATCAGACTTTGGAAATTGGAATCTCTTGAATTCAGGGACATTGTGTGTTTGCATATGGTGTATCGCGTATGTCTATAATAATTTATTATGGTATATTACAATACGTAACTCGATGTTAAAATATACATTATGTATTAGTGTATTAAGTATGCTATATATTATTATCGTGATTTCTATAGGTATTATACTTACATTGTCATGAAACGTAGAACCAATAAATTAATGCTGGCGGCGACGACAGCGAGTCCGAATAAAATGAAAACCAGACTCAAAGCTACATAACCCGGCATGGTCGTCAGCGCTTGATCGTTCTGAAAACACATTGAGTTCATGCTTAGATATTTATATTGTATCATTTACCACAATTACACTTATTATAATAATAATATTAGTAATATAACCAGTTACTATAGTTGTGACCACATATAACTACAGCAGTACTTGTAGCATAAAAAAACGATGTGTTTTATACCATTAAATAGTAGGTATCGTTATTCTTGATATATATATATCAAGAATAAAGTTTTATTGCTTAATGTTTTGTACGTGTTAACTTAATTTTTAAACTGTCAAAATTAATTGTTCTTGTACAACATAATTTTGAAAATTGACCATACCGTATGTCCATATTTAGGTACTATGTAATATTTAAAACTACAAGTTAAAATAATCGCTGCAGGTATGTCAGACAGATCTTTAAATCATTAGCATTAGTATTTAGAGCATTATAACAATAGCTAATAGATCTGAATTGATGATCAATTAGGTATTAAATGTATTATAACAAATGTACTTTAATTTTTGATTGTATCGCTATGAATTGATTATTATAATATTTTTTAATAATTAAACGAATTGTAACAAATAGGTAGGTACCTTAAAATGACTAAAAAATGGGACGCCCAACCGTTTAAATGACACTGTTTTCAAATATAATTCTGATTATCTGCATTTTTATAACTAAATAGGCGATTCGTAATTAATTAAATTTTTATAATAAATTTTAATTGGCCCACAGCGGAAATTGATATTCTCTATAATGTATAACGTAATATACGATCGTGTATTTTAGTGTTTTATGATAAACATCGTTGGTTAGTCATAGTTATATAACGTACAAAATAATAATACATTAGATATAATATACGGATATAATATAAATATGATATTGTAAACCTAAACTGGCGACGAATTATTTAGGGTGAGATGCTCCGAGCAGATGACAAATGATATTGTCTATCGCTAGAATCTCGAAAATACGAAATTAATTAATTAGGAAGTAGGTTCGTTATTTCGTATCTCGTGATACGTATAAATGAATAGGTACTCATCGTTGGTCGTAATATAATTATGCCGACGATAGTGATGGCCACGCGACTTTCTCGTGTACGGGAAACGGAATAACAATAGGTATTATTATTATTATAAACACTCGTGTTGCCGAAATTCTCAGCTATAGCTATTATTTAATTATTTTAATATACAGGTAGCCAAACAACTATATAAAAATATATTATATTAAAATTAAGTATAATAATTAGATCGAATACGCTCTGTGCGCGGGTGTCTGTAGTTGGACGGGAAACGAAAAAAAGAAAACATTGACAGAACACGAGGTTGTCGAGATCGCCGTCATGAATAAAATTATCGTGTATTTGACGGGCGATTCGACTATAATCGAAATAAATACAAATAAAGAAATACAAACGACATCAATTACGTTTATCGATTTTACATTTAATATAAAATGCACAATGTGATTCGATTTTAACATAAATACGAGTCTAAAATAAATATATGATTTAATATAGAATAATATAACTATCGATAAATTTGTATTGTTGAAAGCAAAACGTATTTACAGAATAAACATAATATTATTTTTACATTTATATTTCATGTAATAATCAACAGGTTCATCCTTAATATATACAATTAATATTTACTTATTGTTTTATAATTCGGCTAAATCACTAATATATTGAAATACAAATCTATGAATATTTATTCTATACTTATTAACTTACATAATTCAATAAGTTGTTTATAAGAATAAGAGCTAATTTAGTGAAATATGCAGATTTAAACTTTGTCATATTATACGTTAGTTTATAAAACAAATTAAATGATAAAATTAGATTTTTTTTAAAAATCATTAAAAAAAAAAGGAGAAGGTCCGATTCCGGACGTTACTCCTTCGTCTCTTCGGTCCCCGGAGAAATTAGAGGTTTATTATAGTTAAGATT
Organism: Eriosoma lanigerum; assembly: GCA_013282895.1. Lineage (NCBI taxonomy): Eukaryota > Metazoa > Arthropoda > Insecta > Hemiptera > Aphididae > Eriosoma > Eriosoma lanigerum. The sequence goes on from CM023361.1 coordinate 13,641,170, forward strand.
TGAATGCCATGATATTGCATTAAAAAATACGATTTTGAGCGAACTCAGTATAATATAATATATTATACTGATAAGCCATTTCAAAAGGTTACTACATGTGTAAAATACCTAGGATAATACTTGAAAAAACTTTCAAGTCCCTACGATCAAATCTGAAGGACTTACCATGAAATAAAAAAAAACGTGAGGGTCGATATTGGATGTTTCTCCTTCGTCCCTTCGGTCCTCAGATAAATTAGTGATAGAACTTTACATAAAATTACTACATGAGTGTTAACTAACTAACTAACTATGAGAGAATTCAAAAAAATTTTTACCAACGCTCAAAATTACATTAGTTATCATAAAAAAATTTAAATCTATTTCGTCAAGATTACGATTTTCGTGAGTTTTGCCATTAGATCGTCATTATTTGGTAATTTTTCTTTTCTCGTGGAAAACTTATGAGAAATTCAAAAATGAGTTTAATAAAGTACCAACTACATACAATTTTCTACCGTATACCCTATTCGTAGAAGTTGGACCGTTATTTTTACCCGAAAAAGTGTCTCCAGACTTTTAAAATCATAAAAATCAAACAACAATGTAAAACGTTAAAGTTTTAGATCTATAAAGAAAATTAATTTTCGATTTTTAAAATATTTTGTAAATAGATTGAGTATTATAAGAGTAGGCTTCTTTAAAATTTTCAAACCGTTAAACCCAAAATATTACGTAATATTAATCTTTTTTGGAAATAATGTCAAGCTTAACGGAAACCATAATGCTGCGGATTTTTGGCCATTTTTTGGTAGATTTTTCACTATTGAATATAATAATGAATTATTAGGTAATTTATATAGTTAATTGAAACGTTAAAAATCTTTTGTAGAATAGATCATAACAATATAACATAATATATAATTGTTTAGAGTTGTTTAATTTGTAATAATAATTTTTATATACCTTTTTTTAATAAATCGGAAAGATAACAATAATTAACATGTCGAGGGTCATCATAATAAGACTAATTTAGAACTTCATTAAAATGTTTAATTCGTGATTATACTAGATCAACTCAGTTCATGCTCATTATCATAATATGACATATACATATTATAATATATAAATGTATTCAACGTTGGTCATTTGTTAATTACGGATACGACATACATACGAGTCAAGTTTTAAATTTCTAATTGCATATTATATACCCATGTGAAATGTGTCAACTGAACACCGATTTGTTAGATAGTATGAGTATATTATAATGATTCTGTCACATATATACACATCCCATCGTTGTTGTAAATTTAGGTACCGCACGGTTGAATAAACGCTTTTGTTAATGAGATTCGTACCTATCCATATTAGTATTTAGGCGTATTTAGTAATGTATAAAAGGAGGGGTTCAGATTTTTTTTGGAAGCTTTTAAGAGGCTAACTCCCCCTTCTTACTGATTTTTAATATAAAAAAATTAATTACCAAAAAATGAAATTTAACATGTTCTTTATTATTAATATAATAAGGGGAGTTAAACCCTTTCGACCCCATGTAAATACACTTCTGTACCTACCTACCTAATTATACACATTTAATTAAATTAATTTTTCTTGTCTGCAATATTATCAGAATGTCATTTGGAATATTAACCAGAGTTAATTTTATATTATAATATAAATGTTAAGTTTTTATATGACTAGTAGAAACGATGGTAAGTGTAAATTAATTAAATTATTATATATTCTGATATTTACCACCCCGTACACGGCTATTTATAGCACACCTACTCAAGTACAGATTAGGTAATATAACATTGCATGACTATGAATTAATTAAGAATATTATATACATTACCTACAACACGTTACTGTTGCATGGCTTAAATTAAATTTGATTAGGTATTATTATAAATGGATATTATTCATATTATAATATATGAGCTCATGAATATTGTAATTTAAGTAATTATTATTTTAGTATACATTAAGTAATCAAACGTAAACATTATAGGGCCAGGTAAACATCTTAACAGCATTTATTAATATATCGTCATAATGATAACAATTTTATTTTATCAGTTATTTTTAATATTTGATATATTGTGTAGGTTTAAAAAAAAAAAAATTAATATGAAACAATTAGTGAATAATTTGTATTAAGAAAATATGGCTTCTGTAATATGATATTGTGTTTCAGAGGGTTTTATTGTTATGGTAGAAGGCGCATTGTTGACATTACATATTATGTTTGATTTACATTGCGTGTTCAAAAGTAATTTTCTATCGTGACGGTAATATAATTTGTGAAAGGCAAAGAAGAGTTAACAAGTAATTGTCAGAAAGTGAATAAAAAAAAAATATTTCATTTAAAAATGATTCTCGTGTCAAGTTTCATGGAGATATATTATGTTATGTCTACTGTCCGATTAATATAGTATATAATATATTATACCTAATAAATACATAAACAACTTATACAATTAGAAATTAATTTATAATTTAAATATATTTTTAATATATCATTGATTCCAAAAAAAAAATAACAATTAATAATTTTCCGAAATTTGTTTTTGTCGTTTACATTAACTATTATTTATAACATATTATAAAAAATATATCCTTATTTATGCATAATATATATAAAATATAATACTTCAAATACGTATAGATGCTACATTTTAATATTTACAGTTTATAGTACTTATATTAACATGTAATGCATTAAGACATTTCTCACCCTGGGGCAAAATTCATCCCCTCTTTTGTAAGTTGAATATATAATAAAATACTTTATCTTAAAATATTTATCGCGCCTAAAATTTTGTCACCCGGGACATACACCTCATTTCCCTCCCTTAAACGCGCCACTGATATTAACTAAAGATAAAAATTTACAAATTTAAAAGTAAATATGTAAAATGTATTAATAATGTATAAATATATATATATATCTATATATGCATAATATATTTATAATTAGTATTTACTTTAATAACAATAATTAAACCTGATTATCAATTGCATTTCCTTAATTAATTTATGATTGTTACTATAGTCATTAATTTAGGTTTTGATAAAAATATATTTCATTTATGAAAATACTTTGTGACATATAATAGGTATTAATAATATTTTAGTTGATAGTTGTTTTGATTTAATATTTTACGTGTATTTAATTTTAACTGTCATAAAACTTGGTTGAACAATATTTTGTGTACACAATATCATCATAATATTGAAATGGTTTAAAAGGTTTATTATTTACTTTTAACTTTAAACTGAGTTGAAGAATTATTATTTGTCTTAATTTGCTTATGTTGGGTGTATTCATTGATATTTTCCTTAGTTAATAATTTTAGTATATTATTATTATTATTAACCAAAAAATCATTCACTCAATATTGCGGTTGTTCGACTATAATTGCTATTGAATTCATAAGGAATATGACACCACTGTTTTGCGGTACGAGACGAATGAATGGTGAGGCCCTAAGAAAACTGTTAATAACACCCGGCTTTCGTATCCTGTTGCTCATTCTTTCATTTAGTTCTAACAATTTTTTTCTATTATGCCTATAATATTTTTACATTATTTTGCGATCTTCTTTATTATTATTTATTTTTAAAAAAATTAATTTATTTTTGATGTGCGTGTGAAAGGAATAATAATAATAGACATTATCGCGTTGTCGACAACTGACGCCTTCGTTCTTAGTCCATACATAATTAAATAATCGTATGTACTCCACATTCTATATTATTACATAATCTTATCAATTTTAATAATATGATGCAGCACTAAGTATTACGAATCACGATAGATATTATGTTAGTGGATAGTACAAAAGATAATATACTTGGGGGTCATCCACAAAATCGTAATATTATGTATACCCAGGTACAGTAGATAGATATATGGTACCTATACAATATTATACGGATGAGAGAAGACGCCAAATCTGTGAGTATACGTACTTGTTCATCGTATAGTTAGTCTGGACATAATAGAAAACGATTAACCGGAGAGAAAAATATTGAAGTATAATGAAAATAACACCACTCAAACCAGGTTTCTCGAACATCAAAACGGTTTGGTCGATTTTTACCGACACTTTAAATTTGTATCACGGTCGTTGGCAATGTTAATCGATTATAGTTGGTATACTATTTGGTACTTATACAATTATAATGTTATACTAACATTACGTCATCGCGAACAACGTGAAAAAATGTTCAAAATTAAATACAAAATACAATATAAACATTGTGTTCGTTGGTACCCATAAATTAAAATATGCACGTATAGTTTGATATGTAATTACGTGTCAACTTATTCTTTAGAAGTGTTGAAATATTTAGACAGACCATTAAATTCACTTCCAAAACGACTGTAGAATCTCTCAATTGTACAATACAGGGTAAAATGGTAAGTATAACAATGAGTTATGGTAGCCATATAAATATTCAAATAAACCAGAAAAACAAAATTTAATTTTGTTTCAATGATTAATAAGCATAAAATATTTTTTTAATTACTTATATAAAAAAAGCGGTTTTTATTGATTATTTTATTTTAATTTATTATATCATTATGTTTATTACAAATTATTTAAGTTATAATTTATACAAATTACATACATTTATTAATATTATATTTTGTATAGTTCTGTGTTGGTCAATTTTTTTGAGTTAAGCGTTGTTTTCAATTATTTCATCCTAAAATTCCTTACAACTTACTTACTTTTTAGGTTTATGTAATAAAATAAGCTTATACAGTTTTCATGTCTAACTGATTTCGGTAGTCGGTCATAATAATTAAATTTTTTTTTCTTGTACATTATTACTCTAGTTCTTAAACTAGTAACATTTCGGAAATTCTGGGATGAAAATATGAATGGCTGCTATATGATAAGTTTTTATAGTTAACCAAAAATCAAAATCATAAAAACTTACAATGGTTTTAATTTATCAAGTCCAAATACAATATTCTTGTTAAAATTTATAATCTTATTGAAACAACTGAAAAAAATGTTAATTGTATCCGATTTCCAAATTAAATTTTTTAATTATAAAAATCACAAAAAAAATCTTACGAAATAAAATATTTGCTTAACATAAAAAAATGGCATAGGTTAAGTTTGGTAAATGTCTGTTTTGTTATCGTAATATTATTATTATGCAAAATGCATTTGTAGTCAACTATGGCAGGCAACTTTTTTCAATGAAAATATGTAAATTCAATCATTTTATGTCCCCTCATAAAATATTCAACTTTTATCATCTTCATCTCTATATTATATAATATATATGTTTTAAACTAAAAATTATTTTTATTATATTGACAAATTACTTTTTTTAATTGTAAACTAATATGTATTTATAATTATATGAAGAATATAAACACGTATGATATTTTAAGACAATTATAACTTAAGTACTACAAAAATGTTTCCCATATATAATTAATTAATTTGAGTGTCATACATATTCTATTATTATCCATAGAGTGAATGTATAGGAGGCAGGTATCCCAAATTTTTAAGTGCAGCTTTAAGTTAGAGCGTGTAAACATGTTTTAATATGTACGTTAAAATATCATTTGACCATTTTTGATTATCAAATCAAATATTTTACATAACAAAATAAATATATGTATAATATATTATGATGGTAATTTAACAGAATTTATAAAATAATCAATTATATGATATTATCGTTTAATAATTTAAGACTCAAAATTAACTATGAAAAATAAAAATTCACTTGCAAAAAAATTATAGAATATTTAAATTTATATATATTTTTTTTTTATATAAAGACATTTTATTGAAATACAAATTAAAATGACAAATATTAAAATGGTGGTACCATTTATTAAAAAACAAAAGTTTTAAATTTTCTACATTCTTATTATATTTATTTTAATTTAGCTCTCTCTGGCCAAATTATTAAAACAATACAATTATAACATGTCAGCTCATTAAAATTTAACAAAAAAAATATTATTTTATTTTATTTTTGGCTTCGAATAACTTTATTTTGCCGTACTAATTGTATACACATAGGTCTTGTGAAATAGTATAAATAAATTTAGACAAATGTATTATATACTGTATATGAATTGACTATTAAGCTAGTACCCATATAAAATCTTTACCAATGTAATTAATGTTCAAAATTATTATTATTCGATAATAAACGTTCTTTAAATTTTTAGATTTAGATTAGAGGGCAGACATCAGTATTAAACATTTTTTTTAAAAAATTACAAATTATTGTTATTATTTACCATGGTGAAAAAATCCGAAGGGACGATTGCCCACCCTGGCCATCCATTAATGGCGTGTTAATAACAAAAACTTTATATAATTTCAATGATGATAATATACAAACTAATTTTTAGTAGCAAAGAACATAAACAAAGGATATTATTTCGTTTATAAAAAACAAACGTAGAGTAATGCTTTTTGATAATTTTCGCGTTACACGGTAACACATAGAATACATTTTTGCCTTTTTGAGGAATGTATTAAAAAAATACATTAATTTTTTTTTTCATATGATGATATGGAAACCTTACTTGAATTGATTTTAGGGTTTATTACAGTTAGTTCTTTGGAATTGTTTTCGCGAGCATGATGTTCTGTTTTGAGTTTATATTTTTCACAGAGAGTTACATTTACATTGTTTATTCATGTTTCAAAGTTAATAAAATAATTTAAAATAACTGTTATAACAAAATCAATACTACCAAAAATAAAATATGTTAAAACATAATATTCTAAACATAGTTATTGAGGAACTTTTTTTGTTTATCGATAAAATATCATATATTCAATCATCTGGGCAAGTTAGAAATTTCGAGTTAGAAATAAAATTGTATGCAGCCCTAAAACATATATATGTTAAAAAGGAGCAATTTACAATTAGACTGATTTTAAATATTCACTCCTATATTTTTTTCACTGTTGTTTTCTAAAAACCTTAAGTTATTCACATAGTAAATCGTTAAACACTAATTATTTTTAAAAAATGTTGAATTTTTTAAAATTAAAACATGAACCTAATTAATAATTCAAATTTAGCATTATGATTTAATTAATTTTATTATCATAATTATTATTATTATTATTATTAAGAGATTAGGGTGTTATAATAACAATTTATAACCTATTATAGGTTTATATAAATATTTCCTTTCAATGCAATTGTTACGTCAATCATCAATGTCGATAATTTAAATTGTTTTAAAAATAGTGTTTTTGATTTTCCTAATAAATTAGATAATATTATTTTTGTAATTTGTATTTGTCACGAGTCAAAAAAACAATAACAATAATACAATTCATATAAAAAAATAGTTTAGGTTATCAAAATGTTATATACCTAGATACGTTTTATTTAGTAAGCCCCGAAACGCTAGTCACGTATTATTTGTACGTGTCAATGTTTATAATATTGGTTCATTCATCCGTCGAACGTTGAATTTACGTGCATATATTCTCAACTTAACTTCGTAATTCCAATCATTATACATATTAGGGACAAAATTACAATGGTTTTTTAGGTTCAGAAATTTCCCATGTTTTTTTTTATTTATATTATACTCGTATTTGCAATTTAACCTCATAAAAAAACAGCAGAAAAATATTATAAATATATTCTAAACAAAATCATAAATAATAATAATAATAATAATAATAATACTATATTCTTTTTACTGTTATATAGGTACTTGTCTATTATTTTTCACGATAAAATTAATATAATTTTAAGGTACTCTCGGTCCTTCCCTCTGGAGATACACGAATTAGAATCTCGGTGAAATGGAATAATGAGTTATCAACCACATTTTATTTTGTACTCCTTAAATTTAATAAGGGTAGGTTGAGTTATAAGGGTGTAAACATATAAAATTTAATTTTTGATATAATATTGTATTTAATAGTTCTCATTAATAATTAGTATTATTATTAATGATATCTCTTTAAATTTTCGTTGTCTCAGGCGGCTATTGTTGTATTGTTATCCTTGAATATAAGTAAGATTAATAACTGCCTGACAAATAATTTTAAAAAATGTAAGGGTACAAAATTTAATTTTGGGTTTATATCAAAAAAGTTATGTTTTGTATTATTATTTTTTTTTAATAGCGCGTTACGTCGTGGATAATTAATGACTCACTGACAAATAGTTATATGATAATTTATTTTATTAACACTTCATGTTAAATTTATATATATATTAAAAAAACGAGTTTTGAAAGTGGTTATATAATTATGTATGCATATTTTATCCAGATTCCAATTTGACATTTTGGTTTGAGTTAGAGCACGATTGTAATACTCAGAATATTAATAATATTATTATGATTTACATTTATTATCCATTCGAATTCTATATAAATGTTTATATATTCCAAATATTAATAAGTATGTACATATTTTATAAGTTACCTAGTTTGATTTGGTCTTTAATAGTTAGTTAATGGGTAATCTATTATATAGTCATCCAACATTAAAATAAAAAATATGTGAATCATCGTTCATCTGTATAATATAATCAACAAAATATTTAATATTATAATGATTTCAGACATTATTAATTTTGCATTTTGTATAAATAAATAATAATTAAACAAGTTGGTAGATGTACTTTTTAATCGCATGACTGATACAAGTGCAACTGTGCAACTATATAATATTCCTATTTAGTTAATATATGATATTGGAAGAAAACTAACATAATTCATTATTTATACGTATTCTAAGAATTGATATAAATAATATTATATTAATGAATTTTGTTTTTTTAAAGTTCATAATATAATATTTCAATAGCTGTTTTATGTAAACTATGATGTATTTAACAAATATAAGCAAACGTGTATCTTTTTTTTTTTTACTGATAAATAGGTTAAGTGTCAATGTATGTTAGATATTATTATCTTATTAGTTTTGTAATATGTTACAACTGAGTGCTCGAGTAAAATGTTGTTAGAAAATAAAATCATTATATACAATATTCAAAATAGATTAAAAATAAAATTATAACGCTATAATTTTGTAATGTATAAATTATAGATATAATATAAGTAATTTTTTATTGTACTTTTTATGTATAAACAACATTTTTTTAAAAATCTAATTACTTTGGGATTATTTTTAACGCATTCCTTTATTTTCCACTCTCACTTTAGATGAAAGATTTATATTACGTAACATTAATTTGTTGAAATTATGAATTCAGAAAGAATATTATAAAATATTAACAATTAGTATACAACAGAATTTCAATTACACGAATAATTTAATCTTAAAGTTACATTATTTTTAGTTTTTTTTTTTATGACAGGGTTTTATAAAAAATTTAATGCATATCGTGTTTTTTTATAATTAAAGTATGTTCAGCAACAAAACTGTGTTGAAATAAATTAACTTTTTGCATGATATTTTGTGGTTTTATATTTTTGCTTTTATTGTGTTTTAAGGACGAATGTACAAAATATTAAAACCCAATATTATTATTAATTTTTCTCTTTAAATACGCCCCAAGCAATGGTAAATTTAGAAAGGAAAGTGATACGAGAGATAAATATTTTCTGTGACCTTTTTTTAAGTATGTATTTTATATAGGTACGTATTTATGACTTTTTTTTTATAACATTTTAATACAATTAATAATGGCTATGCATTTATCATTTATAACTTTTAACACAGTTAAAAACAAAATTATAATAGTTAGTAATATTATATTATAACTATAAATTGCATGTTTTTAGTAAAACGTATTAAAATATTACCATTTTGGCATGAGCATAATTTATATAACGATCAATACGATTGGATTTTGAAGTGTACCTATTACCTTGTACAATATACATAATATATTTTGTATACGATTTTTATAATGATTTTGCTATATTATTAATACCAATATTAGTTTCATCGGTACTGAGTGATACTTTCAATTGAAATTCTTAAGTTATGTCTCATCTATATAAAATTCTATACTTCAGTGTACAAACCCTTAAAACTTGTTATCAAACCAAAGATAATTGTATAAAGTATCAAAATATAAGCATATAGTTTTATATGTTATTGTATTATGTTTTGGGTACCTAGGTATTCTGAATTTTCGCAATTGGTATTTTCATAATATTATATAGGTAATAGGAACGAGGTGCCTATACGATTCTATAGTACATTTTAAGTGATTAAAATATGTATGATATGTGGCAGTAGTCTTTAACTCAGGTATTGATGTATTTTGCATATTATTTGAATTCGGTGTGATTAAAAAGCAATATTTATCTTATCCACAAAGTGTTATTTCATTTTAAAACCAAGTAATACCCGCGGGAAATTTTTGGTTTATTTGTATAAATGATAGTTTTATGCATAAATATATCGCAATGGAAATTATTTTTTTCGAGGGACAAAAACTATTTCACACGCCTATATTGCAAAATACCTAATTTAAATAATTTATATAACATAATATGCGGTATAATTTTATAACGTTATTGTTAATTAAAAAAACAAATTAAATATTTTACAAGTGATGTATTTGTCTCTAAAAACGAAATATGTTTTCAAATTATTTTATCAATTAACGGAAAGATAGGAAAAGTTCTTTTGACGCCCTTAGTAAATTCTGATTTCCATGTTATTTTTGAGATTTATTATGCAACATTTTTAATTTCCTGATATAGGAAATAAACAATTTCCTATTTCCTCAGCCGGTTGTCTCCGATTATCAAGAGAGTGATAACGGGATTTTCCGTCAAACTTGTTTTCATCTTCTGTGCAAACTTCATAAACTTAATCAATTTTTCCAATATAATGTACTTTCTTTGAAGTTTTCAAGTGGGGTAACAGAATGTTAGGTTGGCCGTGTCTAAACAGTGATGATCACTTTCACTTTTACATAAGTTTCAAAGTTCCAGGAACATTTAAAGTCGACACAAATTTTGGACATTTAAATTTTGGCACCAGTTTTACGTACACTTTTCTCATTCGAAATTTTCGAATATTATTCATCACAATCTCATGAACGGTATATTTTGGAATTTTCAATGCCTGTAATTGTCTGTGTTGTAGTTTAATAAGTAGAAAAATTAGTTTGTTAGTTATCAATAATTATAATATATATTTAAATGTTTTTATTTTATTTTATTATTTAAAATTTAAATATTAAGGTACTACGCCCATTGTAATTCAAAATTAAATTTACTAAACAAATTTAAAGTTTTTTGGGAAGTAATTTTAAAGCTGAATAAAGTGCAGGTAAATTTAAATGTACCGAATTAACCCAGACCTCGTGATTGATACTACTTACTGTCTGTATAGTTAGTTAGGTTAATAATTTTCTTATAGCTTTGCACGATATTTATTTACAATTAATATTATTGTACTCATGTCTTGGTACCAAATTGTAGTCGTGGACCAGAAATAAAATAAAAATATAAATAGTTAGTGATATTTATTATTTTCCATTTATTGTCGTGAGCGTAAATGTAAAAAAAACTAAACATAACAATTTTGTAATCATTTGTAATTATGTTTCAATCAGTACACCACTCGTTGCTATAGGTATGTGCGTAATATTTTTTTGCATACGAATCTCTCGACGCGGGCGCGGTATGTACGGTCTAGGGCTGTGGGCGGATATGTGGGTTATCTTCCCTCCCTACGGCCATCCGCTGGAAAATCGACGCCGCCTCCGAGGGCGCGTGTTTTCCGAACGCGAACGGATGACGTACAATAATAATATGACCGCGCCGCGCCGCGCGTCACCACCGCGAACGGCCGCACTCCGCGGGAGACGGTGCGACATCGTCCGTGTCCGCCGACGACGTTTCGGTTTTTCCCCGCGATTTTCCCGCTTCAGACGACGCCTCTCGCGGTGGTCAACACGAAAATTATATCGCGACCGTCTATTAATATACATACGAACGAACGGCCAAAACATGCGAAACGAAATAACTTTTTAGTTATAATATCGTTATTTTCGTTGCAACGGGGACGACTCCCACGCTAACGACTCGAACATGATACGATATTAATAAGCACACTATTTCAAAATATAATATTATTATTACTCGTCTACAATCGGTATAACGTTCCTATTATTATTTTCTAATAATAATCGTAATATTATAATGGCGTCGTCCTCAGTTACAACTCATTTATCTCAATATTACACGTCATAATCGCATTAAATATTACGTGCCATATCTTGTTATCGATATCAGATGTCACCCACACCGAATAACACGGTGGGTATATAATGGTAATAGAAATATCGAAACGCGTAATTTACAATGTTATTACTCTGTCGTACTCTTGATAATATTCCTACGCACACGAATTATACAGAGTATGACAATTGTTTCCGCACGGCATACTCGGTTTCCGGTAACGATCAAATACCCTTCGACCAACGATACCTACTACACGGTGGAGACACTGTAAATTATTATTTATCACGACGACCAAGGTTCAAAACGTAAGTATACATCGGCGTTATAATATTATTAATTGTAATATAAAGATTACCTACCATAAATGTTATGGTATTATATACGTTTCATATGAACCACGGTGTATTTTATTTGCACGATAAACAATATACGTTCGTTTATTTTCGTCCGCTTGTGTCCTTCAAACGCGCGCCGATACAATGTGTTTTTTGTAAATTTTCTTTTTCATTTGTCTAATTTCAGAATACATAACAGCCACACAAATCTTTCAGCATGGGACAGAACAACATCAAAATACTATTGGTGATGACGACCGGAATTTCTTTTTTAAATGCAATCGATTTCTATCAAGATTTGAGGGTAAGACATTTTTTATATTATGTTACTAGTCCTTATTTTTTAGTGAACCTAGATATAAATTGTGTAGTCCGATGTTAGAAATAGTAAGTGTGAATCATGCATTTAAGTATTGTGCGAATAAGTATCATACAACAATTTAGATTTAGTTATTAATTGTACATTAAGAATACACAGTTATTCAGTGACGGATATTAATCACGATCGTATTAAATAATTTTAATTGTAGTATACAAAATATAATTAGGTTGTATTATTATTTATTTAATAATATTGTCGACAAACTTTACGCCCCATCAAAACAAAATTCTAGATCCTCTACAAACATTTTCCTACATTTTTTTATAAGAAAAATACCTATTTATAATCTATGATAACAAAAATAATGTTTGATCATATTTTACAAACAATTTTAGATAATTCATTTCGATTACGATAATATGGAATAAGGTATAGAAATCCCCATACATAATTTATGAATTATAAATAAAATAATATAGCCTGTAATATATTATACGAAAACAATGTCTAAAATTTGAGTTTAATCAAATCTATTCACTAATTTATTACCAAACGATATTTACTATAATATGTAATTACGAGTACAAAAAAAAAGATATTTAAATATTATAATGCTTATACATATTTAAATAAGATTTAAATCGTATAAATTTATATATGACCAACACATTTTTCGATTTCGAACTAGGTATACGATATTATTATAATTATTAGTTACTTTATCTCGGCTTTATATGTAAATAGATCTTTTCATGATAAAAATTTAATTTAAGCAAGGAATAATTCGCTTCAATAATAATGAGCTATACTTGATACTATATATTTTTACATATTTCTAGACAATTTCATTTCTTTCTATATTTGTTGGTCCTATTGTGTTTGTCATAATTTAATTCATAAATTTGTCAATTTTGAATTTTTGAAAGATACTAAAAAACAACTAGAATTCGAAAAAAAAATTCGAAGTTTAGGACTCATAAAAGAAGCTGTCGGGACCGTGTTTAGAAATTTAGTATTAGAAAAGAACTTGAAATTTTTTAAAATATTAACATTGGTAATTTACACACGTAGTAAAATTTTGGAAAGGATTATCAGTATAATACATTGTTTTACAGTTTTGCTCAGAATCGTATTTTCTAATGTAATATCATTGCATTTAAATCTTAATTATAATAAACCACTAATTTTTCCGAGGACCGAAGGGAGGAAGGAGGAACGTCCAAAATCAACCTTCCCGCTTTTTAATACATGTTTATTCTAGCTCTTATTGGTCTAATTATAATGTACATTTATCAATTATGCTGCAATTTCCGATCACGCTGTACACACAATTATTATTCAATATTAATGCAATATTTAAATGAGGATTTTATAAATAGCACACTTTACAGTTTAAATTATATCCGGATAAAATATTTATACGTCAATATTATATAAGCTGTATAATATTTTATTAAATATTAATAAATTATACCTAATTGTCAATAAGCGTGACAAATATTACCAACAACCAATATTTCAAGGATTGTTCCGAAAAATGTGTTATTGTTTTTTAATATTTATTATCAATTTTAAAATTATTATTATCCCAGGGTTACATAATTATATAATAATATCAACTACATTCGACATTTTATATTGATGCCGAATAACTTAATAAAACATTTCGTATATACAGATTTTCTTTTTAACGAACGTATTAATTTAAATGAAGTTAAATAATTACTGTGCCTTCAAGAACGCTGATAACTATATAAGTAACATAAAAAGATAATTTTAAATACAAAATTAAATTTAAATTACCATTATCCTAAACCAGTCTACTACTTATATTTATTTTTTAGCCCTTTATCTTTTAATTTGGATTTAAAAATCATATTTTCCTCAATCGGTCCTTGAACTCATTACAGCATAACATTAAATTATATAAATAACATGTAATACACTTTATACATTTAAATGTTTAAAGTTAAGTATCGAAATAGATATTATATTATATAAATCAAATTATTTGTATGTTAATTAGGTATATGTATATTTGTTAATATTATGTGCGAATCTAGAAATTATAAATAAGATGGGGCTTAATCTAAGATTTGATTAAATGATGACATCATATTTTATATTAGGTACCTAATATTTTAGATCCGATTTACAATCGAATGTTGGGGGAGCTCTATAGCCTCATAACCCTATCACCTTTAAACAAGTCTGGATAGTATATTATATTGTATATATTAGATATTAGTATACAAAAATATATACTTCCCTTAGTAGATAAACAAATTTAAAATAATAGAAATAATCCGTAAAATAATGTAATATTTTTAATTAAAAAAGTAACAGTTTTGAATGTTTATATTTTAGAGTGATAGGAATACTAAGTATCTACTTGGTTACTTCCGAAAATATCCCTTAGTTTATCGCTGCGATATCTACAGGAACTTACGCTCTAATCCTTTTCTTCCAATCACTGAATCTGTTACTCATTTAATTTAAATTAAAAACCAAAACTAAAGTTTTTCATTTTAATCGTTTGACCATAGGTTAAAGTGGGGGCAGAATACAAGAGAACTCAATCTCTTTTCGCTTATACAAGCTTACTTTTAACTATAAAACGTCCATTTTAACATTTTAAAAATAAACACTATTAAATATACACGGCACGCTCAAAATTGTATAGGCCCTTTGAGCCACTTTAAAACCTTCAAAACTGTCTAAGTTACTTATATATAACTTTTACATAAATGTGTATTTCAAAAGATTTATAAGTAGCATTAAATTAAGAATATAATATGAAATCGATGTAAATTATCTTTTTACGAAAAAATATTTCTTAAAATATAATTAATTAGATAACTGTAGGTACATTCGCTAATTTTTAAGGTTTTTACTTTAATTACTACTTTTATCTACTTTTATTATTACTTTTAAATTACAATAACCAGAAAATACAGCAGCCTTATCTTATTAATAAATACTTCTTTCAATAAAAACAATGGTATTTTTTTAAATAATGTAGATAATGCATTTTATTAGGTACTAAATAAAAATTTTAGTTTTCAATTTACATAAAATGTTCGATTTATTTCAAATAAATACAATTTTACCCTATTTACTATATATTTGGGGACACATATCACAATTAAAATCCTGCTTTTAATATTTAACAACAGTGGATAATAATATATTGCACATTATAACTGTTGTTATAGTATTAGTAGTTAGTAGTCTATTAATATTAAATCAATTTTAGTATATAAATTAAATTATATGAAAAAATGATTTATGATAAATGATAACCGTTAAAGTTTATCTATGACAGCATATTGTTCCCAAAATTTTATTACAGTCTACCTTCGTCCATTTAATATATCTTATTTCTTACTGATAATAATAGGTCAACAGCTGAAACATTATTATACAAATAAATACATCAATAATAAGTTTTAAAAAATAAAATGTGTTTGGATATTTGTTTTAATAATATTACACATTTGTTAAACATAAAATGATATAAATAATTAAAGATAAAATATGTTTATCAGCGCCTATATAAGTTTGTTATCAAACTTTTGCATCGAAACTATTCGTATACAATTCTAAATAACTATTCGTATTCTTTAAACTACACAGTTCTTTTTGATACAATTTTTTATTTATATTATATTATATGTTTTGGTTAAAACTTTCATTAATTTATAAACTATTTTCGGTTTTTTTTGTGTCTATGTTTTCAATATTGTGGACGAAAACAAATTTGTTTTTAAAAACTTTTTTGGAATTTCTATTATTCGATATTCATGTTTTTTAGTGCACCATATGAGTCAAGTTATGAACTACGTAATTCTGAAATTGGTACATTTTGTATTCAAGACATTAAATAAATAAAATGATTTGAAATGTGTTCATTTCATTTTATTGTATAGAATATATTATTAAAACTTTCAATAAAAACTACTTTAAAATATATACTACGTGATGCAGCTACATTTCTATATTATGAGTAATAAGTCTATACTATTATGTCTGACAAGAGCCGAAGAAAAAAAATCTATGTATTTTATATGTAAGAGCGACCAGTCTCTAAAAAAGTTTATTTTTATATTATTCCATTTAATCAGTTTATATATTTTTGTTTGGTATACATTCATTTTTATTCCTTTCATGATTCAAAATGAAATAAAAAATTGAATGCGAAATTTATAATTGTATTGTTTCAACACGAGTTTTTTTGAATTCCTGACTTTTTATGTCAAATTCTGTAGTATATTTGTATGAAAACATAAATAAAAATACTATTCATAGTATTATTTTATAATAATAATTGACGGTATTAATTCTACATTATTTCATCAATCATTTTAAGCCTTTTAAAATAATTAAATTACTAACCAATATTGCAGTTATTTATTATTGGTTTATAGTTTAGTTATTTAGAATTGGTTAACATATTTTATAATAAATCAAATATTATATTATACATTGAGAAATAAGATGCGATAATTTTATTTTATGCCATATAATGTTATAGTATTTTATGAACAAGACCTTAAGACGTTTAGAATTTTATTGTGTTTATTGATGAACCAAATCATATTTATTATAAGTATAATACATTTATTTCAGTAATTAAATGTAAGTGACAAATTGTATTATTCACAACATTTTATACTAGATACAAGTTATATAACACTAAAACTTTTATTGTTTAATAATATTAATGTTATTCATTTTTTATTTTATGTTATCAAAAAATAGTAAAGTTCAAATGAAAATGACTATTTATATCTAATAACTAAGACAATTTTCTAGCCTAATTTGTTAAACTATTTTTTTGTTTAAGTCTAAAGTTGCAAATATCTTAGTCAAATATCTAAATAACATTTAGTTTTGTTGACATATAAGAATAGATTAATAATAACTGTTCTATTTTTCTAAGTTTACATTATATGTTTTTAATTTACTAATGTCATACATTTATTAAACCCAATTCTATACAGTTTGGACTCAATGTTTTGTTTAATGAGTTTGAACATTTTATAACCATCTGTTTGCATTTTACTATTAGTATTCCTTATTTCCAAGGCTTCGTTCATTACTGTACGTAATATGTTCAGAAGTAAGAACTTTTATATTTAAAAGAAATACAATTTAATTTAATTTCTTTATTTTTATTTGCCCTTAAAATGATTTAATGATATTATATATAGTTTTTATATTAAATTACATTATATTAAAGTCTATGCCGAACTTAAATAAGTTAGAACGAAAAACAATATGAATACAATTTGCTCTTATTTAAAGTCTATTCCAAGGTTTTGAATATGATTTATTGGGCTATAGTTTATTAAATATGTTTATACAAAACGTATAAATTATATTTCGTTCCAGTTATGCTATTTTATTGATATGAATATATAATATTTATTTAACGACTATCGTCATACATAATTTTATTTTATAGATAAATCAAGTTTATATATCATCATTAATTCTATGTTTGTATCAACTATCTATAGTAATTTCATTTTTATACAATTATAACCAGTTAGTTTCGCTTTTTAGTTTTAAAGCAATTATTTGTTTTTTTTTTTAAATATCACAAAAGACAATGTTCTTTTATGATATTATCGAAATATCATATTATATACAATTTATTCTAAAACGTGAATATTAATGTTGAAATTACAAAAAACATCGTTGGGATACATTGTATGTAGTGTATCTAATTTCTATGATCACACGTCAAAGATATAATAATATTCAACTATGAATTTTTAATATCTGATAAATATAAGTTTAATAACAGGTTTTAACCGTTCGTTAATGCACATAATATTATAATTATATTATATGTAATACGAACCGATAGACGCAATCACGAAACCACTGTGTGAATAAACTATTTTCATAAATTGTAAAACAAACGATTGGATCATTTTTACATTATACATAACACTCACTCACTCGATATTATTTCATATTTTGTTATATTATACGATACATTACAGATACTATTATTATCTTATGAGTATCAGTTTTCATCAAACTTGATGTAGTATTAAGTGTTCTCAAATATTGATTAAAAACAAAATAAAATGGAAAATTATGTCATATAACAAAGAATGATTTGATAAAACTAAATAAAAATAAAATTATCTATTTAATTCAAATAACAAATTAAATAGTAGATAAACTGTTGTTACAAATAATAAATTTGTTAGACAAATAAAATATTAGTTCAGATAATATGGATCCGGCATAAGAACCAAACTTTTTAACAAACTTAAAATTATTTCATACCGGGAATATGATTATTTTTATTTCCACAAAAATACTTAAAAATTATATTGTATTATTATCAAGGATAGATATTAACAAATCAAAAAGTTAAGTTGTATAAGGAAGTACTTTTTTTAATTTTTAACTAAACAAATTAATTTTTTTAGAAAATACCAAATTTTTTCAGTACATTTATTATTTTAATATAAAATAAAATATATAATTTTAAAGAAAATAAAAAAAAAATTCTATTTTTAATTTAACTTTCAACAACAGTAGTTTTAAATTATAATAATTTAAATTCGGCAATATACAGGATGTCCCAAATCTATTTATTAATTGGTATATCTCCACGAAAAATTAAAATGTTTGAATACAGTTTTTTCTAATTAATTTATTATTGAGACAACGGACTATAATATAACCTTTATTACTTATTAAAAAATATACGTCTCATAAAAAAATCAAATCTTTATTTTTTAAGTAATGTAAAATTTGAAGATAGCTATTTTAAAGAGTGTATTCATATAATTATTTTGACGTGTCAATCTCTTAATTTAATCAAGATTTTGATTTGTAGGATTTTTTTTTTAATTATTGCATAAATCATATTTATGACGTTATTATAGCACAATTGTTTGATACTATAATAGTGTGATACAATCAAAATATTATTATGATATTTTTGCAGCTATAAAATTCATAGATAATAAAAATATTATTATATATGATAACATTTTGTAAGCACTGAGAGTGTTCATAAATTCATGATAATCTTGATAAAACAAATTTTACGTGCTATGATATTAAAATATTAAATTATTAAAAATAATAAATTGAAAAAAGCTGCATTCAAAAATTTTAATTTTTCGCAGAGATATTCAAAATAGTAAATAAACCTGGGACACTTTGCATAGGCTCAGATACTTAAATAAAAATATGATAAAATTTAATTATAAAAATAATATATATATAAAAATAATATAATAGGTTCTCTTTTAAATTTAACGTTTAACTTTTTAAAGTAACTAAAATTAAAATTAAAAGAAACGTTTAACTTTTAATTTAATTTAAACATATCTAAAACAATTAAATTTAATGAGTTATTCATTTAACTGGCCTAGCATAGCCTTCATTATAATGTATATAAATTATACTTTTATTCTTTGTTAAGGCTTCTTGGTTAAAAACAATCAATTTATAAATTATATATAATGAAATATAAAATTGGTTATTTTCACATACTTCAAATACTGACCAGAAATATCGTTAATCGTTATAGGTTTAAAAGACAAACTATATAAATTTTGAACTATAGTTACAATCCAACTCTTGATTCCTACATGTTGTGCACTTAAAAACAATTGACATGTTGAGTTAAGAGTTTAATTATGAATTATTCATATCATAATATTTTACTCCATCATGTATTACTTATGCACTTATGTATTTTAAAAACTGTTTATATTTTTGTAAGCTTAGGATAATAAATAATTTTGAACGTAAAAATAATTTTTTCTAGACGTTCTTGACTCCGTTATTTGATAGCTATATATTATCTGACAACTAAGAATGTATATTTGAGGTCTTAATGATTATGTTTTAGCGTTATAATAATATGAAGTTGTTACGATTAAATCATATAATTTTTTATTTATAATCGACATTCACCCGTACAACCTTACTTTCTAAGTTAGGTACATAAGTACCTACTTAAATATCTATTATTTATTGATGTGGATATCTAACCTGTTATTATTGACGACCATTCCAATCAAATACAATTTAATTCAATACATTTTGTTATGATAATTATTAAATGGACATGATTCATTATGTAAGACGATTTAACTATTATAATTATATTATAATATGTATATTCATTGTTTTGGCGCCCCATAAAATTTTTCGACCTCGGTACTTTATAAAAATTGAGCTCCACCTGATATATTTTTTAAGTCTATTTTATTATATTATATTATTTTATTCATAGCAATATGCAAATTAATCATGCATTAGTCTCTCGAGCCCCAGAACCATAGGCCCTATTGACTTTCCTCCCCCCACGGATGTGGGGCACTGGGTATATTTAAAATTTTAATTATATTAAAATATCATAGGAAAAAGATATGCATAAAATAATTAAAGATTATATTATAAAAAAACTTAATTATATAATATGCATATCATTTATTATAGATACATCCTAAATGCTATAATATTTTTTAAATAAAAATGTACAATTTAAATTTTATATACTGTCTAAACTTTGATAAAAATCGACGATGGAATATTAATTGCTAATTAATTTAAGATTAAAAATCAGGCTATTTATAAAAAAATAATTGTATATGAAACTCACGTAAACATAATACTTTTTTTCTACTACCTACTTAAAATTTATTAAGGAACCCAAAACTTAATACAGCTATAACTATATTTATATACAAATAATTATCATTTAATGACATTTTAAAATTAAATTAAATTTTATTTTATTTTTCCTTCTTTTACGTCTATAAAACGTTATAGTACTATATTTATTACTTTTAAAAATAAAGTAGTTACTTATATAATAATTTACCAAATTAGAATTGCACTTCATTAATTTTACTAAAATTCAATGTGTTATAATATAACGCATTTGGTTTCCAGCCAGATTGTTTTATTGTACGTTTAAGAATTTTGTTTTTAAAGTGAATTCGTCCAAACTGAAAAATATGCATATCTAATTTAAGAAATATAATGTTGTTAATATATCTAGGTAGTATTGTCAAATAAATTTTCGTTAAAACTTATAAAAGAGTTTTTATTTTATTGAAAAATTGCCAAATATACTATACGTAAAATTGTCAGTTTATCAATTATATTTTGAGTATTTTATTCTTAATTAAATAAAACTGTTTTTCGGTAGGTATAAATAATATTCTATTGAATATTTATTGTTTTTTGTTTATATATAAATATATAATAAAATAAAATAAATAACATTTCAAACGTATTATAAATTTAGAAAACACCCGTTATATTGACTATGCTCAGAATCGTGTGCTCAAATACTGTAAGATGATTATTATGTTCAAATTTAATTATTATATGTTATAAATTATAACATATTTACCCCATCTGAGATGGCTTAATCATTACAATAATCTTCTAACGAACGGAAAATAGTATTATTTTTATTATTATACTTATGACGAAATTATAATTTGTATTTTTGTAAAAGTACGTTTTATTTTTATATCAAACTCTTTGTATTGCTCCAGCCCCTAAAGATTATTTCGTTGCCACGGCTTCAATATTATTTCGTCACCCCTCGTTATATAATGTTCAACTATATACTTACATATTTTATACGTTATATGTTATTTCTGAAATGTTACCAAACAACACCCTCTTTAGAGGGTATCTTCCGGGTCTTGCACACTTGCAAAATAAAAGTAATAAAAGACACCCCAGTGACTAAAATAGTTAAAAAAAAAATTATTATGAGGTATCTAACTAATAACACGGACAGCGGTATAAAATAATATTTTTCTTTATTCATAAAATAGTATCGTTATGCGAGTATATTATACAAATGTAAACGTGTTAGTATAAATAATAAATAATATGGTGTTTCGAAATTTTCCTTTTTTAATAATACAGTTCCATTAAACATATAAGTGAAAATTTTAGAAAATTTTTTTAAATTTAAAAGCCAAAAGAAGAATAAAATATTCTGTATCTTTGGTGATACATTATTTTACACCAACCAAAGTAATCATTAATTATTATTTGAAATATTATTTTTATTTCAATTAATCAATATGGAGAATAACATATATATAAAAAAAATTCTATAATTTATTGAAATATGCAATAACTTGGTAAATTTGTAATAAAGTTTATAATATTACTATCATTGCTTCATGACCTCGTGGGCCAATCTAGAAAAAATGGGTAGATAAAATAAAAAAAAAACGAAAGAGTTCTTTAATCGACATTACAGCATTATAAGTAAAAAATAAATATTGTCTAGTATATATATAAATTTATTATAGTAATAATTATAAAATAATTAATTTACAATTATAAAAAGCAGGAAGGTCGATTCTGTACGTTAGTCCTATGTTCCTTCGAACCACGGAGAAATTAATTTTTTGTTATAATTAAGATTTGAATGCCATTACATTGCATTACAAATATGATTCTGAGCGTACTCAGTCAGATATACAATATATCATACTGATAATCCGTTCCAAAATTACCTATGTAAATAACCTATGAGATTACTCAAAAAAATAATCAAGTCTCTACGTTAACAACTGCATTAGTTATCCCAAAATGTTTAAAATAAAATTAATGGCACCTGCAATATTGACGTTTTCCGTAATTTTTTGCAGTTTTTCTTCTCCCAAGAAAAATGTTTTGAGAAATTCGAAAAATGAGCTGTATAAAGTACTAAGTAATGCAATTTGCTACCGTTAGCATAACCGATAGTTTGTAAACTTTCTAAGAAAAAAATTGGCGATTTTCCAAATTCATTATGTAGTAAATGAATATGCTTCTATAAAATTTTCAAACCGTTAAACCTAAAATTGCAGGTAATATTTAATATATTTGGATAAATTTCAAAGATCTATATTTAGTTAGAAATATATTCCTATTCGTTCCAAAATGGTATGACGTATTTAGATTACCAATGAGTCAAGTGAAATCAAATCAAGACTTATTTAAGTCCCTACATTCAAATTTCAACAGTTATTATAAAAAAAAAACTAAAATTAATTTTGTCAAATTAACGATTTCCATGATTTTAACGTTTTTCTCATTATTTTTCCTTAGTTTTTCTTCGCCATAGGAAAAATGTTTGAGAAATCCTAGCTTCGTTCAGAATCTATGTGAAAGAAATGTTTTTTTTTTTTATTTTCTTATCAGGTTGCATATTTATAATTATAAATGATAATCTATAGTCCTGTAGACTGTAGACTGTAGTCTATAATATAATGTTATGAATATGGATTTCAAACGTGTATTAAATATAATTCGGAGGAGTGATCTATTTTATTAAATCCAGGCACAATAATTTGAAACTTATTTCTGATGTAATGCTGTTTATGGCTATAAAAAAAATAAGTAAATAGGACTATTGGAAAAATATGAATTTTAGTTGCAAAAATGTTGTGTTCAATTTCTATATTTCATATTTCGCCATTAAAGATATAAAATTAATGTAGAATGTGTTGATTTATAAGTTATACGTGTTTGCATTTTGTTTTATTTGAATTTTAGTACATTTACATGTTTATATAGAAATAACATGAAATAAATTATTAGTATAATTTCATATATTATTTAAATAGATATGACTCATTTTAGAATTTGAGCGAAGCGATATTAGTTTACAATGTATTTTTCTTGTTATATGTACGTTTTTGTCAGGTAATTTGCATGTTATCAACATGGGTAAAGTACAATTTACAATAATATAACTATTGTAGATAATTTATTTTTTAAGTTTATTTGGAATAGGTACTTATTTACATCAATACAAATATAAGTATTATAATCCTTTTAAAAAGACATTTTACAAATTTGTAGATTCTGAATGAAGCGAGAAATGTATTATGTATTATGGTTTTACAAAGATTTTTTTGTTCATGTCTGAACAATTTTTTTTAAGTAGAGTGAATTATTTTTACCATTCAATTTTTACTGATAGCCACAAATAGGGTATGATAGAAAAAAGAGCCTTTGAAACCTTTAAGAAATAAACCTTTTAATAGAGAAATTATAAGAAATGGTAAAAAGAATGGAAACTAATTTTGAACGAAATTTTTTTATGATATTTTGTGATAATTACAGAAAAATAATAGTTGTAGAGATTTAAAATTTGTGTTGTGTACCTATTAACATAGATATTCCTCATTTGTGATAAAATTCTTAATTTACGTATATAGTTTTGAAAAATAGTCCATAAATAATGGTATTTTATATAAATTTTAAACAATTTATGTTTTATGATTTGAACATTTAATATAAACTTTACCATAAATATCTTATACCAAATATAACATTTAGCAAATATTATCATGCGTTTTAAATAAGACTTTTTGTTAAAATTTTGAGTAATATTGAAAAATAAGACATTTTTACGACTTTGTTATATTATCAGTTATTAAAAGTTTTAAATAAAATAAAAAAATTACATATAAATCTTATAACATATTTTTTCATTACACATATTCAATACAATGAAAATCAGTAGACACAATTTTTGTTTTCCTGACTTCAAAGTATGAACTACTATTGAAATTCCTTATTTTTATGACTAGTGTTTTATTATTATTACATATAAATTTTGAATACGCTTCAGAATCAGTCACTCGCTGAAGCTGTTAAAAATTGTAATTATAAAGGATAAAAGTTATTTTAATACAAAATGTTAACTATACCAAAATATCATTGATAAATCCTAATGTAGAAAAACTAGCAAAAGCTAATAACATAGCTAATTATTATTATTGATAAAAATTCCTAAAAAAAAAATTAATTATTGATTAATTATAGGTAATATAAATGCTTTAGTTGTGTTTAAATAAATAAATAAATTTCAAGAAATTTACAATACCTGATTTTAAATATTATCAAATTTAAAAACACAATTATAAGTATATTAAAATTCACATTTCTATATTGAAGTATAAAATAAGGATATTAACTTTAGATTCTGAGCGAAGCGTGAAATGTGTTGGTTTTACAATGTTTTTTTTTTATGTATGAATACACTTTTTTGGATATAAATAATGGTTCGATTACCACAAAATGTGAGATACCTTTTTCTGTTTTCATCTAGTTGATAGGTTATTTAGTTAATTTTTAAATTTTACAAATGATTTTCTCTGAAAAAAGAAAAACTACCAAAAAAAAATGGAAAACGTCAAAATTCATGGAAATCATAATTTTGACAAAATTGATTTAAAATTTTTTAAGATTTTAAACATAGATACTTGAAATTTTATTTGAGTATTCATATAGATAGTTTACACACGTGTAAAATTTTGGAACGGCTTAAAAGTATCGGCTCAGAAACATATATTCTTATGACTTATAATTGCATTCAAATATTGATTATAATAAACCACTAATTTCTCCGAGGATCGAATGGACGAAGGAGAAACATCCGGAATCGACCTTCTCACTTTTTTAATAATCATAGTATATAAATTGTATGTATCAAATTTTTTGATTTATAATGATAGAAATGTATTTTACTATTTTTACTAGAGGCCTAGAGAATATATTTTTTTTATAGTTTACTTATTTAATTTATTGAAGTCTCTAAAAATATCTCGAGTCTAGGCTAAATCCTTAAAAATAGCCTGATTTTTAACTTTTTAAAATATATTTATAGTGTTCAATTTTTATGTAAAAAACATAAAATTATATTATAACATATTTTTTATAAATAAACATATTATATTATAAAACACATCAATATCATACACGATCATTAAAATTTAAACAGATGCTGGCATAATGTTAAGTACTAAAAACTAAATTGTAACTATTTTCCACCAATAAATCATGAAAACATACACTTTTTAATGACATAAACTATTTTAACGATATAATAAAAGTTTATTGAGCTTTTAATTGATTTTCAATATACAAGATAAAGTAACTTAAAATATATATTTATTTATGGAACTTCACACGTTCAATAAACATATAAACATATAAATATATATATTAATATTTAAATAAACTTTCGATAAAAATAATATATTGGCGTATTCTTATCTTATCTATTATTTTCTAATTTTTATTTTTTATATAAAACTTTATCAAACAAAATGATCGAATAAATAAATTATCACATTTATTTTAATAAAAACATAGTTGTTAAAAATTATTAAATTTTAATATTTATAAAATATATAACTTGTAACAATAATAGTTTATCTTAATACAATATTAAATAATGATGAATATTACAAATTATCATTAAAATACTATTTTGTTGCCGTTTTATTGAAATATTCTATATAACAAAATAACCTAACCTAGCTCCTAATATAAATATAAGATTACATTTTATACTTTGTATTACTTGTTTCATTAGAAAATTTACTTAGATACTTTTAATAAAATACTGAAATATCTATAATTATTTTTAATGACAAATTAGTTATATAATTCAATATTTTTTGTAATTTTCTTTTTAAAAAATTCCATAATCTAAAGTAAGATACTATTAAATTTTTCCTTGTAAAATACAATTTAATTTTTATCTGGTAAAATGACATGAATAAATAATATAATGTATTTTATAATATCTAATAAGCGAATTTTTTTAAGTACTTAGTATTCCAAAAAATTATCATAATTTATTTGATTTTAACTTAAAATTGATTTTAGTACGGTAAAAATAAGACTCTAATTTAGACCTCGACTGCAGCTCTGACCCATGATATTGTGAAAGACCCCAATATATTAAATATGTAAATAAAAAAAATGGTAAGATAGTACATTTCTAATATTATTAATCAAATAATTATGAACATTAATTTAGATACTTTATAACTATTATCCTATTTACCCATTTAAACATTTGTTAAACTACAATTATTTATCTACCTTGTTTATTTAGTAAAAACTAATATCATTATTTCTATATATTAATGTAGATCTCAATGTATACCTATTTATTTATTATTTTAAATTGGTAAATATTTTGAAACTATGTATTGAAAATGACGTGAAATATATTTATTTATTTAAACAGAATAAAAACTTTAATATTATCATATTCATATTAATCATTTATCAACATTTTTATTTTTATCAATTGACTATTTGAATATATGATAAAATGATATAATTGTATTCAATCACATCAAACTTTTTACCGATATCAACATAACATTCGAGGTTGAACAATATACTTATTTATCTCGTATCACAAAAAGTCTAATGAAAAACGTTAGTTTAAATGTATTGGGCTGAAAGATGTTTTGCTCGAGAAAATGTGTTCTCGGCTAGGACGGCATCAAGTAGTAAGTAGCAAATGTTAAGAGAGGCCAGCTGGTAATGACTGGCGTGTCACAATGAAATTAAAAATACATATTTAGACTACCGTTAAATATAGTGTAAATATATTTTATCGGCGAAAAACAAGTTAATGGTGTAAAAAAAATAGAGGAACAATAGAGTAGAAAACGGTGATGTGCTCGCGTGTAGTAGAATATCAGGTACAAATTTCAACAATGATTTTGTTTTCAAAGATAGTCCATGGTGTTTAATATTATTATTATTTTGACGCATCAGCTGGACGTGTGAGATGTTCATCAAATAATTAATGATTAGAGAGTACCACGAAACAACGATCGCGTGTGGCTATTGAACATGCTATAGAACTACCTTAGAAAATATGTAGAAAATAGTATTATTATTACATTAATTTTGTTAGGATACAATAGTATCACACATTATATTTTTACTATCTTTGAGTGTTTTTTATTGCAACGGACTATAGTCTCGGTCTCTCAAATCTACAATTATATAAAATAGTCCGATAATTATATATTTCTGTTTTCAAAAATTAGATATCGATTCATCACGAAAATAGTCAATACATATATAAATTAGATAGTTTTTAGGATGAAAAATATTTTAACACATCAAACTGTTGCATCGAAACCAATAATACCCAAGCACAACTGTATCGCAACGTGAAATAGTTTATTTGGTGTGACGTTATTCAGCCGTAAATCGTAATTTGTTATTACGATCGTAATATGTTTCATGGTCCCTTAAGGCTTTACACTTTATTACAATTGACACCCTAGCCAAAATTTATCTAGAGTGAGAAACGCGAGAAAATTGTATTATATCTTCAGTTCAATGTTATTGGCATAAAAGCATATATTTTCCAACGAAGATTTAATGAACCAATATTTATTTCTTGCATTAAGTTTTTAGAATCACACGAAATTTGATATTGAAATTGATGTTTTCACACCTATTTCATGTTGTTTTTACGGTACATGTAAATAGAGTTTTCACCAGCGATTACT
The DNA here is from genome assembly GCA_013282895.1 of Eriosoma lanigerum. Classification (NCBI taxonomy): domain Eukaryota; kingdom Metazoa; phylum Arthropoda; class Insecta; order Hemiptera; family Aphididae; genus Eriosoma; species Eriosoma lanigerum. The sequence goes on from CM023361.1 coordinate 13,670,363, forward strand.
GGATTATTTCACTGGATTTATTAATTTATGACAATAATTATTACCTGATAAATTGAATAATAATAAATTAATAAATTGAAGTTTACGGCAAAGTAACTAATTCGTAATATATTTGTTAATGCAATATTAATATATAAAATTCGAGCAAATAATATACTAATATTATCATTTATATAAGTAATCATATATTTATGACAATAATACAAGTATGATAAGTATTAAATAAAATTTAATTATTTATATTTTACTTTATTACAAGACCGTATACATTTTTTTATAATAAAAAATGACATAAGTTACTTCAGAGTACTTATTTTAAGTAATTTATTTTAAAAGCACATTTCTCCAGTATCCCTCCCCCCCATTACCCATAGGAATATTGTATTATTTTTGCACAGATACTTATTACGTATTTTGTATAAATTAATAAAATAAAATCAATAATTATTAGTTTTTTATGTTTTAGGTAGGTACGGAACTTGATTTCATACATTACAACACGGATGATATGCAGTTTCACAAAGAAATTCATTGAAATAAAGTAATTACACTGCCGAACGTAAAAAATGGTTGGAATTGCTATTCAATCAGGTGTTAAAATAAAAAAATATAATATAATAGCAAAACTATGTTTTTAGTATGTTATAAAAAATTTGCATAACTAAATTGACTTATACAATATAATCGTTAATAGGTACACAACATTATATTATTTTGAAACAATGATTAGTACCACAGTTTAAATACAATTCAATATTAAACATTAACTGAATAAATCGCAATATATAAATATTCAAGTTAAGTTTATTTATTTAAATTTTTGAAATGTATGGTTAAAACAGAAATCAATTATAATATAGCATGTACGTGAAACTTGAACCATTACCTTATTAGTAAAATAAAAGGGATTATTATTAAATCCAATTTATTTGCACAATAATTTTATATTTGAGTATTATTATTCTTTTATAATTTAAATGAAAATTTAACAAATTTAATATATAATTTATAAATAATGTGAATTATACTTATTACGGTTCGTTCAAGCTCGATATTTTTCTTAAAACAAAATATGTGTCGTACAATATTAATATTTTTCATTTTCCATATTATTTTTACGTTTTGAATAAATAATGATAATAACTTATTTATTAATTTAAAATGAAAAATATATATATATATAATGCCATTTGCTTACCTAAAATTTAATATTTAAACAAAATATCTTAAATTTAAGTATTATATACGTTCAGTTTGCAAATTGGATAATTAATTTCGTTTGCACAATTTATTCATTAATTATACGTATAAATAGTTGGAGATTAATTACTAAACTTTATTTTCTATAAACTTATAATTACTTTATGAAAACACCCGCCGGTTAGATATAACTTATAAGGTTATTATTTCAAATCGAGTTCCTAAACTATTATCGTTTTATGAAGGCTTAAAGGTTTTCGAATCATAAATATCAAAACTATACTATATTATTATATTATTATACATTATTATTATGTTCTTATTCGATTAAAGCAAGTGATATATCTCAGTATAGATCTTGTAAAAATGTTGTACGACAGATGTTAGTGTGGTATAATAAATGTATAAAATTATAATATTCATATAATTATAATTTAAGCCTAACTAAAATAACGATTTAAATTTTTAATATAAGTCATAGTACCACAAAATTCACGAATCTAAAAGTTTAAAATTGCATCTCACACCGTAAACTTACTAGTTACATATTTTGTTTGAATAATAGAAATAGACTACAGACTAAAGTGATTGTTTTTTTCTTGTAGAATTGGAAAGATTTATAAAAAAAAATATAATAAAAACCTGTTTATTTTGTCAGTGGATTGAGATGCAGCAGGCCCTTTTATCGCCTGTCCTCCCATACTCTAAAATTCAGCCCACCCAGATAGCAAAAGTGATTATAGTTTTATTTTATTTCTTTAAGCAACATATGTTTATCATGACTATAAAATATTGTTTTTATATTATACGTTGCTCAAAAATTCAATCCATAAACAAACGAGGGAATTTAATTTGAATAGTTCGATGGATTATTAATAGGTATAGAAACTGGCATCGACATTATCGACTTCCGTTAAATGGAATTCTCTGTTTAAGAAAATATAATCTTCGCTTTCATTACAAATCAATATATTTTATTTAACAGATTTCTCTATACTATAATTAATTTTTTTTTATCGTTATTTTCTATATTATATTATACACTGCAATAATCGCTGTATGTAAAACTAATGTAGCATTGTTTGTCAAAAATGTACCCTGCGTGTGTTGTGGTATGTTAATTCTAATCCCACCAACGTAAAACCTGTCCCAACCGGTTTATTAAACTGCAGATTGGTCGACCGAATAGGCTTTATATTCTTATGTAAATTATGTTTTGTTAAAATAAATGTAATGTTTTCTCAGAAAATATATATTAAAATATTTGTATAAGAGTACGACCACTTAAACTATATTTTTCTATAGGTTAAGTTATATAAAACACGTTTCAGATTAATATTTAAGTCGTATACTAGGTTAACCGTTGGTTTATCTACCTAATTGAACATATTATTTTTTTAAATAAACTCAAAATTTATTTTGCGCATGTTTAAACAGGTATTATTTTAATTGTATTTTATTAACATTTTGAGTTTGTTTTATATTATAAAATTGATTTAATATTAATGGTAGATACGTATTTACGAGGGCTTGACCTGATTTAAATTTCACCATAACAAAAATCAACAATTTTACCAATTTTAATTTATTTATATTATAAAACGGCGAAGAAAAAGTTTCTTTATGAATTCTTCTAATCTAAAAATCTGAACTCCATTTATAAATTCTTAAATACGCCACTGATTAATTGTTTGTATATTTAATCATTGATTATACTAATTAAAATTAATAATTTATGTAATATAATATTTTTAAAAAAATATTTATTATCACTTATAATATTTAATAACCTGTATAGACTAAATTTATTTTCTATTTATTCATATTAAGATTCATTTTAATACAAATTTTTAACTATAGTATATTAAAATTTAAACTTAATATGTCTATGCCCCATCACTTTCTTTTTGTAAAGCATGACATTGAGTTTATGAAACAAGATTAAAACTTTATATACGAATTTTAACTTTCTAAACTAAGTATAATAATATGTATTATATATAATATATTGGAGACCTTTGTTTTTAAATTTATATTGCCTACTAAATATAAGTTTATAGTAAATACTTGCATCTACAAAATGTTAAATTATATATTTACTTAATTTAATTATTTTCTGTATTATAATTATAAAATAGTATTAAGTTACAAAATAATTATTGATTGTTAACACACTACACGTGCATGTATCTAATGATTTATTACTACCTATAAAATGTATATGATAATAAATTATAATGTATGTGGATATTAACTCTTAGAATATATATAATATTATTGTATCAATAAAATAAACATTATAACAATAAATTAGATTTCATAAATTAATGCTGTGTTTAACCTTATTCGAACTCGTATTTTGTGATGAATAATGTAATAGTAATAAAATACCTATTTTATTCATTCGTGTTATTCCTTATTAATTAATAATTTATTACTATTGCAATCTGTAGGTTGTTACGAAGAATTAGCAAACAGTAATATAATTAAAAACCATAATTTATTACATTTTTTTATGTTTACAATTTCTACTAATTATATATTTTTCATAATACCTATATTGTTATATGTTCCTTTTCATATAACTAATATTTGTTATAAACTTGGTTACTTTTTAAAAATTTTATTTTCTAGTAACATACTTGGCTATCAACTTTTTTGTCATTACCCTTATTTATAGATACAATATCTATTCTTATATTTTTACAGAATCTAGGTTTGCTTAAATTTAATAATATCTTCGGGAATATATACTTTTAAATAGTTAATAGTATAATTATTACAAAAAAATTAAATATAATATGAAAGAAAATGTCTAATATTATTTACATAATATACATTTATACATAATACTTAAACCTACTTATTTATTGGCTTGCAAATGATAAATAATTATCAATAATTTTTGCTTAACATTATAATGTTATAGATTATAGTAAGTATATCAATCGGTGGAAAGTGGTAGAAGGATACAAAAATATGAATGACATTAATTCAATTATTTTTTAATAATTAAAATGATTCCAAAAGAATTTTAAAATAAAAAAATGTCAAATGTTTATTACAATTTTTTTAATTTTCATATTTACTTAAAGTATGATGAATAGTAAATAATAATACACTTCAATGTACCTAGTTACTTACTATACCTATATAGTAGTACTTAGGTAAATTGTTTTATTTTAATTAATATTTAAATATAAACTATAAACGTATCTTTTGTTTTGTTCAAATGAGTCAGGAAATAATAACTAAAAGGTAACATTTTAACAAATAAAGATATTCATTTTTTTTTTTTTAATTTCAATAAATAAATAGTAATGTTTGTTTTATAATAACACTGTACTATATCATTTCGTTAAAAATAATATTATCATTATGTCATATTTTTTCATAGTTGTAAAAAGATAATAAAAATGAAATATCCACAATGATTACTATTTGAGGATATAATAGTTTTCTGCTTTTCACATTCACTTGGACATGCATCATTATTAGTAATTACCATTTCTATTTAAATTATATAAAGGTCTTTAATTCAATTCAAATTTCAATATAATACACATTATTTTATATTTCATAGTAAAATATGGGCAATAATTATAGTGCCATAAATATTATTTGTGCTGTATTTTAATGAGTATATAACATACAATATAATAGTGCATAAATATAATATTGACGATAATATTGTTTACACAAGTCGATAGTAAATTATTATGAAATAATAAATCTACTTCAAGGTGAACATATTTGGTACTGGTCCAGTGCAGCCGAGCAGAATACTACTGTATACAACAATGTGATATAATCCGATTAATTTAAAACACGAGAATTGAATTATAAATATATATTATATTTTGTATAATATACTATAATTAAATAAATAAATAAAAATTCCTACAATGTTGGTATACGATAACGTTTTTTAAAAGGATGTCAATATACCTATGTGTTTTTTTTATGATATATTATTTAAATTATCATCATGTGGTTAGGTAAGGTTACAATATGCATGAACGGGAGCGGACTAGGTATTTTAAGGGCTGGCTAGATATTAGGGCTCGTAATTAGTCTTGACTTTATATATAACATTTTGCGAATATATATTATCTTTTGTAACATTATTATTTTATTCGTCTAATTTATATAATTATATTAATAAATATTATATACCTACGAGAAACTACAAGTTTTAAAAAGGATACATATAAATATTAAAATATTGTTCATATTGAAAATTATATTATAAAACAACAGAGGGCATGGAGTGGCAATTGCCTTTCTGCCACCCGTGCCAGAAGGCCCTATGTATGAATATATTATTATTATGGTATAATAATTTTTGTTTGCTAGATTGTAACTATAGAAATCACGTTGCATAAATTAATTAAAAACAATTACATCGATTACTCTTCGCAGATATATGAAAAATATGAAATTTTTAAACTATATTTTTTGGTTTGAAATTTGTATTATACGTCGACGAGCCCAGCTTAGTAGTTGATATTTTTATCGTTAAAAAATTTTAAAAAAAAGTTTTATATTCAATAGAATTTATGCACAGTTACAATTATAATGTTCTAGGGGCGAATAAAAATTAATTATTTGTTAATTTAGATAGTATTGAAAATACAATTAACTCTTACATAATCATAAAGGGAAATTATACGTTTTATACGTTTTATACGTATTATCATATCGTATATTAAAACATATTGTGTATAAACATTAATGTAAGACGGTAAGTGATATATGGAGCCAGTACCAAAAATGTGTTACCAGGTAAGTATAGCATGATAAGTACCTGTAGTGCGACGTAGTCTCCAAAACCAATGGTAGTGAGTGTGACAAAACAATAATAAAAACTGTCGAAATAACTCCATCCCTCGTATTTGGAAAACACAGCTGCGCCTGTGGTGATGATGACGGACGAAAGCAACCCAGTGGCGAACATCAGATTCATTTCCGTTGCTTCTTCCTTTTTACACTTCAAATATTGTTTGGCCCTGTTTGGACAATAAAATATTGTAATACTATACATGTTGGTCGAAAACGACAAAACATTGTTGAAAATATAGACAAATTATCGAAATAAAATCGACGAGTGATTTCTAAATGATCAACAAGTTCTCTAGCTTCGATCGTAAAACAAAGAAACTTTGATTAGATTGGATTTTTTATCGAAATACATAAAAACTAATAGGTTTGTAGAAAATTGTAGTATGCAAAATGACAGTCAAAATAATTCAATTGTTGTAATTTATTCAGAATGTTAATTACAGTTAATATTTATAAAACTATCAAATAAATTTAATCAAATCAAAAAATATATCATATTATTTAACACATTATTATTTATTATACAAACATAATTATTTCGTAAACAATTAAATATTATTCGGTAGTAAAGAAGTAGATAATAAAAGTTTATTCTAAACTTAAATGACAATATGAAATTGTAAAAGATTAAGAACTCGAAACATAATATATTATAGGTATAAAATTGAGAAAACTTCGTTTATGTCTCGCATATTATTGCTAAACTTTATTGTAAAAATATTATATAAAATTAGATGCACTGTTTTTAAATTGTAAATTAGTTCATATTGATAAATTCTCTCTTGTTCCATATTCGATAGATTATAAATTACTATTATAGTAATATTATATTAATTGTACACATTTTGTACCTATGTAATTTTAATAGTAATGTAAATTGTTTAACAAATGTAAGTATTAATATTATTTTATGCGATCGTGTTATTTAATATGTTAATTTTTCTTAAATTTAAATTATATTATTTTTTACGATATAATATTGTTATAGAAAATATTATAGTAAGCATTATATAATTCAGAGTAATATTGAAGTAATTATCTGATATTTTATCATGATATTTTTCTCTACTTCTAAAAAAGTTAAAAATACATTTTACTATATTTTTATTAAAAATATAATATCTATAATAAATTATATTATAGAATATTACTATAATGATACTTTATAAATATTTATTATATTTTCGAATATTGCAGTCGATATATTGGTTACTTTTTTGTATTTTTTGTATTTTTTTTTTTTTTTTTTTGTACATATTTGTAATTTTTAATAGGAGCTTAGGTATCAAATAGAAATCAATAACCCCACTATCATTTATTATCTAAACTATTTCAAAGTTTAATATATATATATATATACACGTTAGAGACACAAATTTCAGTAAAAATATTGGTGGTGTTGAAGTCCTGACAAATTAAAGAGTAAGGCCAAGTACTTCTAGTTTTTCCATCTTTATCAAAAAAAGGCGTTAAAACAATGCGAGTTACGTACAATTAGAGCATATTTTAAGTAAATATTTCTTATTATTTTAGAGCATTAATGCATACGTATTTTGATACATTTAAGTACTAGCTGTTCTCAGCCTTAGTAATGAGCATTCTGATATTGAAAATTATTTAGTTTTTTAAATTTATATAGGTAGGTAAGTATAAATTCATAGGGTTCTAACTTTCTAAGAACCTCAAAGGCCCCCTCTAATTACGTTTATGTATATATCTATTATATTGTTTTAAAATACACTTTATTGATTCTTAAACTTGTGGTTTGTTAGTTAGTTGTACACTAAATTTACAGATTTTAATATGAATTTTAAATTTAATATATATTTCAGATCATTTAATTTTAAATTAATTAAACTTGAAAAAAAAATTAATTGTTTAGTATTATATAACAAGTAAGAACATGTAATATAAATTATATAATATTGTTATAATTTTATCGTCCTTTTTTGTATTGAAATTTTTTACACATGTACGGTTTTAAGATTTGTATTTACGGTCATCTAAAAAAAAAAAATTCTGAATTATGGACATTTTTAAAATTTACAAATGGACTCTTACATTACATTTTTCAAATTAGAGATATCTTATAATTTACCCTATCTCGGTGATGTATTTCACTGTTTATCCCGTTTATATTTTGTATACCCTAATACCATGTTACGGTATAAATAAAGGGATGACATTAAAAAAACAGCCGCGTAACCAATTCCCAATATTATCCTGATTCCCAATCTAAAATTAAATAAATGATGCAGTAATACAAACAATAATAATATTTTTTAATAAAAAATGATTAATCACACCTTCTAATTACCACCGACGCAAATTTATTTAATCGTTCACCAATACTTTGAAACATAATAAGTCCTAAAGGTATGCCCACCATCGCGTACGCCATACAAAACGCTTTACCACCAATCGTCACTGGTGTTGAATGCCCATAACCTGAGAATGAAAAAAAAACATCTGTAGATAGTAGATATATTCAATAAGTGACTTCCGAATATTTACTATTTTTAATTTTTAATTACGTTAGTATATAAAACAGTGAATGTTTTATTAACTATCGAATTGAAATAGTGAATTTTTGTGTGATGCCAATGGCGGAATCAGTCCAAGATAACGAATTAAATTTTTTTCTTATATTATGATAACAAAGGGACAATGCAGAACGTCCGTACAACATATAATATTAAATTTAATTTTTATTATGGAACCGAGTAGGTAAATTCCCCTAGATCCGCCATTGGTGTGATCGAAATTTTTTGTTACATAAATTTAGTTTTTTCTTTTTAAATTGAAGTTATCATTGAATGTCAAATAGATGATAGAAATTCCCTAAATTTCGTTAAAAATTTTGATCTTCAATATCTTTAGATTGTAATTATTAGACTATTTCACATCTTTAAACGAAAAAATCGTTGTAACATAAACTTTCGATTATATTGTATGAAAAAATGTAATATATAATAAATATTTGTATATACGAGTGTAATATAATATAGTGTAATTAATATATTGCTATTATTGGTTTGTTTACCGATCATTGCTAAAACTACGGTTGAAAAATAAAACGCCCCAGCAAATTTCCATTGTGGTCCAGCTTTATGGGGTTTATTCTCAATAATGGCCACTTCCATCATTCTGTAATCGTCTTCAGTTATATCGTATTTCCTTACCAAAGCTGCTTTTAGTTCTGTAAACAAATATCAAACACAAATATAAATATACCGTCACATTGATTCGTTTATATTTTAATTCCATTTCCGTTCATTCGCAGCGTTATATTTATAATCAAAACATTAATATTCTAGTACCTATCGGTAAAATGATTTCAATTTCAATGTCACCAACATACACCAATGTATGTCTATGGGTATAATTAAATAATTTAACTTTAATTTAAACGAAGTAAAACCTATAGTTGTCCATTATATTAATTAGGTTTGTATTGCAACTATGCTAAAAAAAAAAAAAAGGATATGACCTAATAATTATGTTAATATATTCAAGTTACGATTAAGATTATTAAATGCACGTATGCCACTATAGTTTATTTTGGAGACGATAATATATCTACGTGAATATTAGTAATACTCCTTGTTTTACGATATTAACATTCGAGTTCCACTATTTTACTAGAGTTATTATGACACAAAAATAATTTTGGTAGGTATTTAAATTTATTATAATGGTATTGGTTATTTGATTAACAAAAAAAGTAATGTCAAAACTAAAAAAATAACTCGAATCATAATAATGCACTCAATATTATTAGCAAATTTATTGTTATTAGTCGAATGTAGCTGACTGGTCTGAACACTCGTTTCGGCGCCTAAAAGTCCGCATTGGGTATTCACGAATTATTTATACGTGGGGTGGTGTCTTGTCTCTGAACTGGCTACAATTACCCTCCATAACAGCAGCCCATAATTTGATCAACTTAAAATGTCATGTTCTAGCTAACCAAAAAGAACAGTTTTTAACCCGTTGATTTGTGGTATTTTCCCAGCAGATGGTGATAATCCGTCATGACAAAGGAAATAAACATGGTTTTTTTTTTTTTTTTTTGATGAATACGTAAAACCAAGTAAACAATATTTCCAATAAAAATTTGATTAAATTGGAAAATGTATATCCAAATAAATAAAAATTGTTTTAATATATAAATGATGAAGGTAGAAATCAACCATATGAGATTATATAATAATTTTACCTAAATGTGTTTTTATTTTAATCCATTTTTAATATTTAAATCACAGTTTGAATCTACATAATATACAGCACATAGTATTGAATAACCACCCAAGAGTTTTCTATACAACGGCATTAATAATATATAAATAATTTAATTCAAATATCTTTTATTCGATATTAATCATTTTTACTAATAAATAAATAATCCAAATATTTATATATTTAAAAGTACAAATTATATAAGTGTAGTTAGATTACCTAAAAGATGGTTCCATCTTTTTCTTTCGGTTTCCGATTCTAATGCATCGAACACTGCAGCACCTACTAGCAAGTATGTGAACGTACAAACTACTAAGGACAATGTACGTACGTTTTGTCGTTTCATTTTGTTTGTTTATCCAAGATGTATTACTAAAATAAATAAAATAAAATACATTAAATTATTACGATTCCACTTTATATAAAATATACCTTATATATGAAAATATAAAAAAATATTATTATCATAGTTTACAAAACTTTATAATTTATAAGATAAAATAAATTTGATAATATGTCGAGAACTGTTTTAACAAAATATGTAGGCACCTTTATATATGTAATATTTACTATATATTATGCATGATATTTTCGACGTGTTCTGGCTTAACATAAATTATTATTACTTGATTCTGAGTAAAAACATATTAATGTGTGATCTTGTCGTCAATATTTACCTATTTATTTTTGTAATTTAATATTTAATTTGGAAAATTATTATGTTATATAATGTAGTCATATTATGCAATTAGAAAATATACTAATTTTCACTTAATAATTTAAATTTATATTATATTATGCTCAATTGATAATATTTTTATAATGTATTATGTATTTACAGCACTATACATTATACATGTATCAAGAATATTAATAATTATTAATAAAAAGGGAAAGTATAATAAGACAAAATGAGAATAAATATTTAAATTAAATATATACAAATTTAGATATTATAATATTTTAGTAATATATTATGTAGTATATGAGTGGGCGTCTATACAATTTTTAAGCCGATAAACCCAAAATTTCCGGTAAAATTAAACATTTTTTAAAAAAATTTCAAAGCTTACTAAGCTATACTTAGTCAGAAAATGAACCAATCGTTTTCAAATTTTTTTCCCTTTATATAGAACACCTATGTAAATAGTAAAAATATTTAAGTCCCTACGATCAAAACCTAATTAGTTATCACCAAATAAAAGAATTTAAATTAACGTAACCATAATTTTGCCAATTTTCCGCTATTTTTTGACAGTTTTCTTTTCCCAAGAAAAAACTTTTGAGAAATTCGAAAAATGAAATAAATAAAGTACCAACATGATGCAATTTTCTACCGAAATTATACCCTATTTGTGGTAATAAAACCATTATTTCTACTCGAAATCGTGCTTTCAGACATAATAAAAAAAAATAAAAATTGTAAAACCAATATATTCCTCACTTCGCTCAGAATCTAAAATAATAGAGAAAAATAGCCAGATTTAAAATTGTAAATAAAAAGTCATATTAATTGGAAATATAAATATTAGTTTTTTTAATATATTACAAATTATGAATTGACAACTTGTATTTTATATAATGTACCTACTTGTGTAATGATCTACAGGCCGAAAACATATAATCATACATATACGTCAGGAGCGGACAACGATAAAGATAACTAATTTATAATAATAGAATAATAATTTTTTATACCAGTAATCCGCTGTGATTGTTTTATGTTTTCATCAATTGTGTAAAATAATCAACTATTATATTACTATTCACTGAAAATTACACATGGAATGCAAACTCAGTATAATTCTCATATAAATTAAATGTACCTCAATAGGATTGTGTTTCGTTTCTTTATTTTTTGTATAGGTATTTAAATTAGTTTTGGTTTTAGTTTGTTATTCACTTCATTAAGCGAATTGTATTTCGCTATGATTTTATGCCTCACGGAATGAATTAACGACTTACTTTATGATTGTACCATTTATTAATGATTGGTGCCAATATACTTTCTATGTATTTAGTTCAGTGATATAGTTATATATATTTTTATTATCAAATAATTATTACACCCTGGAAAAATTATCACAACGATAATGTCATATTATTATACCTATTGGTCATAGTTATACAAAATGATATTTACTATAAGTAAAAACACATTTATGACGCGTAATATATTAAAATTGTTTTCTTTGTTCATTTTTGTCATTCAATTCAACACGTGTTTTGCTCACCATTTACGCATATGAAAATAAACATACCCTAATATTCAGAACTTAGCACCAACTATATTTTAAACGTAGTGAATCAAATTAATTTCCAATCTTAAAAACATTAATTATGACTAAGTTATGATTTACCTATCACGTATGTTTTAATTTTTAGATTTTAATAAAAATAAAAATGTAAAATACTTTTAGATACATACAGATTTGTCCTATATGGAAATATATATTTAGTTTGATTATATTATTATCAAGTATTTGTCCGTCTATGGATATCTAGGCATAATATATAATATTATAATTTATAAGGATGATTGGGAAAAAAATCCTTTGTTTGGAATTTTTTCTAGCGATATTTTTCGAAAACTGATATAAAATATATTATTTATGTACCCACCTATAACCTATTACAGAATATCGAAATTGCACCTATTTATAGCGTATTGTTGACAATGGTTAGAAAATAAAAGCCCCCTTGGTTAATGAAATATTGCCATCCCATATTCCCTCTTGACAAAATCCTAAATACGCCGCTAGAATAAATATTTACTGACTGATTATGCACAATGACCAAATGATAATGCGAAAATTTGATTTGTAGATTCATAATGAATAAACTAAAATAATAATTATTAGGCATATTAATAATATTATATTATAAATCTTTATTTGTTTTTACATGTACTGTAAAAAATGAAAAAAATGTTACTAACTGTAATAACACTTTGACATACAAAGTTTTTTTAATTGTTTACAGCTACATATTTTTATTTTATATTGTGTCTTACAGATACAACGAATATATATCTTTGTCCACCTAAGTTTCAAAAATTCTGTGTTGCATCTCTCAAAGAAATTTTTATTTGTGGTACTCGATTAGCCTGAATAAAAATTTCCTTACAAATTATAAAATTATTTCTGGTATTTAATTGTTTTAGTTTGTCCTCTGTGGTTAATATTTTATGTGTAGGTAATGTTTCATTTTTACTGCGTATCGATAGGTAAACGATATAGGTCTAAAAATATACATTATGCAGTACAAGCTTATCTCCCTTTATTATTTAATCAATAAATAATAGGTAGCATATTGTAAACATTGTACCTCTTACATTCATAGAAAATAGATTATTAACAAATGTATAAGTAAATTAATCTTTGAAATATATGTTATTTAAATATAAAAATATTTTTTAATATAGTATTTTATTAGTCATAAAATTATGATGATATCTATTGTTTTTAAAAAACAATTGCATGTATTATATTCTATAAAATACACATTACCCACAATAGTTTGGGCATAATATTCTTTGCTTGGAAATTTTCAGGCAATGTAATATATATTTAATTTTAAAAAAAAATAAATTTTATTATTGCACGAAATGTTCGAGCACAACGCCTTCTATTATATTTATATTTAAACAACAAGTGGATAAATTTTCATCAATTTTCATTAAAACAATTTACTCCCCGTAACAGTTTAATTTTTAAAGATATTTGATTATTTTTTAAATTTTTCATTAGAAACGTAAACTTGTTTGATTTTTAGACAACTACATGTACCTAAGTAATGGATTTAAATACGCGTTTTAATTATATTTGTCAATTTGTATAAGTAATAGCTTTATATTTTATTACTTTTTTGTAAAGGTAGTAGTACCTTGTATCTACATTTATAAATAGTGTATCACGAGCATTTTTTCATTTTTTAGTATGATTTCAATGTAAATATGTTAAATAATCGTAATAATATACACTACATGTAATTTATTATAATGTGTAGCAATGTATATTCATCTATAATTTATTTTACTATTGTTTAATATTAAATATAATAATATCATAATATTTTTATTTACATGTTTTTCTATAGCATAAACTATAATACAATAAAAACAAAGTATAAATTTTGTTTTATTTATAAAAATAAAATATCATACGATTTAAAATAAAACTGAGCTATATTTTCAGGATCCAGTGACATCGCACTAAATAAATGTATTTATAATAATAATAATAATAATAATAATGCATCGCTAAAGCTTGCACCGAAATGAACGAAGCGAAAACCTCAACACTTGCTGTCTCTATAATCTTATTATATTTTGTTCAATATCCGAAAAGCTATTTTAATTTCCATATTTATAATAGCATGTTATAAAACAGCAATTAGTAAATATAAATTATGACTTACGAAAATATTATGATTACCGATTAGTATTTAAAATTAAAACGAATTTAGTGCAGGATATGAAACGAGGAAATAACGTGATGTGTTCCCCTTGAACAAAATAAATGAAACTACTCAATATTCAAGACTGTAAATACATCTTAAATTATACAGTATTATATATTGGAAAAAGCGGGAACTTCAATTTAGGATGTTACTACTTCGTCCCTGCGGTCCTCGGAAAAATTAGTGGTTTATTATAATTATAATTATTAAGATTTGACTGCAATAATATTTAATTGAAAAATACGATTCGGAGCGAATCTCAATATATTACAATATATTATACTGATAATCCGTTCTAAAATTTTACTACGAGTGTAAATTACTTATGCAAATATTCAAAATAAATTTCAAGCCCCTACGATCAAAATTCAAGGAGTTATGATTTCATGATAAAAATTGGCAGTCACGATTTTCAAAATATTTTGTAAACAGATCAAATAGTATATGAGTAGATTTTAATAAAAATTTCAAACCGTTAAACCAAAAATTGCAGGTAATATAAAATAAAACATTTTTGGAAATAATTCAAAGTACTATACTTAGCCAAAAAATTAACCAATCCGTTTAAAAATTTTACCACGAGTAAATATTACCTATGTTAGTACTCACAACAATTTTCAAGTCCCTACGATCAAAACTCAATTAGTTATCATGAAATAATAAAAAATTACAAAAATCGTAAATTGTGCCGATTTTTTGCCATCTTTTGGTAGTTTTCCTTCTCCTAGAGATAAACTTTTGAGAAATTCGAAAAATGAGCTTTATAAAGTACCAAGATGATAGTATTTTCTACCGAAAGCATACCTTACTTGTGGTAATCGGACCATTATTTCTACCCAAAAAAATGTGTTCATGCATAAAAAAAAAAAAATCTTTGTAGAAAAAATACATTCCTCGTTCTACTCAAAATCTAAAATGGGTTGATATAATATGATGTTCAATATATCTGTATTGTTTATACCTATAAATATTCATTTCTTTTATAAAATTCTGTTAAATAATCAGTAGATTAGGTTCAATTATATAATTTACACTGCAAATGCTTAATAATGATAAATAAATATAACTAAACGAGTATATTCGTATGTGACAAAAATGTCGAAATATTTTTCAAAATTTTTCGTATACTTTTCGCTAGTCACTAATCTTGTTTATAACGTATTTTTGGATAGTTTTTATTTGCTTTAAACTATATTACTTTATTATTGTGTATCATCAAACTGTTATTGATCGTTGTAATAATATATAAAAATACAATATATATATATATATATATATTATATTATTTAATATTCATATTATATTAATATACAATAGTTAATCAAAATTTCGGGTTACAAAAATAATGAATATAATAATGATAACTTATTTATTGCCCATCCTTGGAATATTAATTACCCTGTATTCTATATAGTGCATATGTATACGAGAGTAAAATAATAATAGTAATGGATTAATGAGGTACGTATAACTCATCACGACAAAACAGTTAAGTCTCGATCGATATAACATGTTTTCCTTACATAATGCATTATTTTAAATTATAATTACAAATTATATTGTGGTGTACTCTGTCTGTTATGGGGATACCATTTCGCCCTTTTAGATTATAAATTAATTAGATAGAAATTGACAAATTATGGTTCAATCATGTGAATAATATATTTATAATTATATTATTTTTAGTTCCTAATTAATATAATTTTTTTACGTTATAGAATACTATAAAGTATCATACAAGGTACAATAATATTTTACAATATTATTGTTTCATTTCTAGTTTTCCACGTCAATATTGTTAGTAATAAATAATTATATTGCATAATTGAAAATGCTATCTGAAGAAATATTTTTTTAAATTTGAAAACCTGATTTAAATTGTTTTGTTTTACCTCAATTTTTTGCCAATTCATTTTTAAAATCGTTAAAGTATAAAATAAAATATTTAATTAATTTGTGACCGTGTTGTCAATTATTAACATAAATTTAAATTACGGAAATTAGTTCCAAAGTTTAATTAATTTGTCATTAACTTATAATAATTCATACTGTCATAGTCGTATTTTAATATTAAATACTCAATTAACTTTCTATTTATTGTCGATTATACTATTAAAAATGACAAAAAATCAAAAAAAATCAAATAGGTACTATCAAACTCACGATGTATATTATTTTGAGAGCGACATACCTATGCGTGTAAAAATGGGTTAGACGGGTTAGATTACAATAATTTTAATACTCTTAGTATACCTATATGTTGGGCAAGGCCTATACTATGTGGTTTTCTTCTTATATTTTATTTATTATCATATCAAAATACATAAGAGTAAGACGCACTGCGTATATGGTTAAAGAAGGTTAGGTTAGGTATATCTACTAGTGTTGGAAAGGTTGTACGTGATTTTCATAGAAATGATGGAGGAATATGAATAAAGATTTTTAATTGATGTGAAATTATCACACAAATATTTCGCAGAAACGTTACGCCTCAAGGTTTTATACTTACTATGCCTAGACACAATATTATTTACTATTATAATAAATCATAATAATTATGACTGTTGTTAATTTATTTAATATTGTTTTTTTGTTATCGTATTATCCGTGGCATTGTTAACACGTACGTATTTCGCCTACGTAGTGTAGAAACCATTAATGTTTTTAGTAAGTTGACTAGGTACATTTTAAGAATATATCTTACCTCTCATCACTTATTAATTGGAAAATAAAGTGTATGTAAACAATATCGTATATATTGTTTATCAGTTATCAGATAATATATGAAAGTGACCCTTGGTCTATACATCACATATAACTAAATTTAAAATCGTATTTTATTATTATTATTATTATTTTTTTTCGTGCACATATAACTACAAGCTTAAAATTTTAAAATTTCTAAATCCACTAATATTATAATAATCAAAATTAATTATTTCCCGCGCTTTTTAAACTAGAAACCAATTTTTTTATTATTATAATTTTAATATTAACCTCTCCAAATTTTTTGAAATATTACGTTAAGAATGAATAAAATCGATACCAATTGATGGCAAGTTAAAATATTTCCACTACTCCGTAGGCTACTCATTCCGCCTCTGAAGTAATATTAATTCACATATTATAGTATTATAATATAACGATTCGTCGTATATAATTAATAATACGAAATACGACTATACTTATTTTAAAATGAAATATTCGTATTGCGTTCAAAAATCGTACATTTCACCATTAACTAATTAACTTAAATGTGCATTGAATTGATCGAACACTGAACATTTTACAATTCGTTTTCATAATGGCCCAGTCACAGGCTGACTGGTAAACCATATTTTACGAATATATACTAAAATCGTTCAATCAATTCTGTTTTTTTAATTATACATTTAATTAAACTAAAAAGCAATATAAATTATGTTCAGTCGTCGTACATGTGTGAACTATGTTAAGAATTTAGTATTTTTATTACAATCAATTATTTAAATAATTTAAATTTGATCCAGAAATTCGAGTTTTATTTATTTATTTATTTCTTATTTATTAATTAATACCTTTTTATAAAATAAATTTAATTTTGAGTGAATTATTAACACAGTTAAATTTTCACTTTCCATTTGATCTTTTCAAAATTAATAAATATTTTATTAACTATAAAATATATAAACTTTAAACTTCGGTTAAATTTATCATATTTAATAATTAACTATAATTCATAATAATTAATAAAACATACATAAATATACATACCGTGTTTTTTACGTGGCGTGAATGTGTTGGAAAAACGTTTAATTTCGTATTCGCTAGATCGTTTCGTTGGCGAAATAATTATTTATGTGATACTGTTAAGTGTACAATTATTGGTGATATTATTTTTACCTACGTCAATATGATAGCATTAGTGATAAAGCCCGTCGTGGTTGTGATCGTGATGGTTATCGTATTCTTCTTAGTTACCGTTCTCTTGGCCGTAACCATATTACCGTGGTAATTATGTCTTGTTTAGTTTACCGCATTTGATGGCGTGTGGAAAAAAACCACGCCGCCGGTCCGTTCGGTATATTGCGAATCGTCCAACATCCCTCGTTATAACGCGCCTGCCCAGTCCGACAATGAGAATGCGGAAGAAAGGGACGAAAAATCGATTGTTCAGCGAAGCTGTGTGGCGCAGTGTCCTAACCTAACGCCGAGATATAGACGAACTTAAAGCGGATAATATTTGATAACAACATAGATAATAATTAACGTGATAACAAAAATACGCTGGATTATAATAACAATTAAAAAAATACAGATATCATAAGTATTTTATATTATTATAATTATAATAAGCTCTTCTTTATCGGCTTACCCACATTTTTAAATCGTTCTCCGGATATCGATTGAAAAATGTTATCTAAAATATATTTTAATAAGTTTTTTTAAAATTAATTCTACATAGTATTAGAATAATGTATTATGTTTTTTTAATATTTATACACTATTTAAAATTCGCATCATAAAAATGCTAAAAAAATTAAAAGTAGATTTTGATACAAAATTAAGTTTAAAAATATTTAATTTTAATTACCGAGAAATAAAATAATATTGTTTATTTTTTCTATATAAATAAAATGTAAAACAACGATACTGTGTATGATCAAAACTTATATTTTCTCAATACCCCTAAACGTAACCGATAAATCATACTGAATATTTTTTTTTACCTTAATTTCGCCATAAGTATTCTAATAAACAAAATATTGTAAAAACAGATATATTTGTAATATTGTACGTATTTGTCATGTACGTAAATATTATTATATCTTATTAATTTAGAAAATTAACTGGGCAAGTTTTTAATTAAACAAATTATAATCAGTTAATTTTAAATGGGTTAAAATGTATTTTATTTTTAATTGAATCTATCATTGGATACACATACGCTAACAATAATAATACATTTTTCGTGTGCAAATTACGAACTATATAGTTTATAAAAATTTAATAATATTTTTTCGTAGCAAAATAATTTATAAGTTTAATACTGTGATATTGTTCAAATATAACTTAAATAGGAAACATAACTTTAATATTATTAATTTGTCACATTCAAAATGATATAAATAATAGTGTTTTATAATTTCGATTTCAGATTGTCGATATTCAAATTTATTCTAAATCGCAATGCCATTTCGAAGTTTTACGAGACTTTACTGGACATGTTATTAGAATAATATATTTTTTCACTTATTGTTATTGATTCATATTATACTTTCTTTTATATAGGTTAGCATAATGGCATTATCTAGGATTATTTTTTAGACACATTGGAATTTGATAAGAAATCATTGGATATTTCGAAATGTTAGGTACTCTGTTGTAATTGTGTAGGAAGAGAATGAGAGTAGATTAATGATAATAATAAACAGATACGAATCGAATGTCGACATTTATTACACACATTTAAAAACTAATTAAAACATTATCTATATAAAATATTATTTTGAAACTGAAATGAAAGAATTACCTAATACCTATAGACTCAATTTTCTGAATGGTATAATTACTATTATAATAATTAATTAATAAATTAAAAATATATTATAACTTTCTGCTCCTATCCACCTCCACCCAGATACAACCTTACTAATTAATTTGTTATCAATTAATGTGGGATTTTGTTTAATATAATGATTTTATTAACAAAAATTAAAATTAAAAATAGAATTGATTGACAAAATGAATAATTCAAGTGGTCATAATATTAATTTTAGTAATCAATCCACTATTACTATTTTTGTTTTACGAGTGGGCTTTTTTTATAATATTTAATTTATTAATTATATTACATGTCTTATCTCTTATAATATGATTATATATATATTGTTATATAATGAATCGCACTATCGCAGTATCTGTGAATACTAATTTATTAATTTATATATTGCTTATTGTTCAAAAACAGACTATAATATGTATAATTAATTAATTAAGACTTTTATTTCTTCGTCTCTTATCAGTAGGTACACTTATGATTTTCGATGTTTTTTTGTGTTATTTTTTGTATCGAGAATCAATAAACTCGTTAAATGAATTTGATTAAAATATGTAAAGAAATAAACGCATGTTTATGTATTACGTATTTACGCATGTAGTTGAAATTAGTTATTTTTAAAGTATGATACTTAAATTTTTTGTTATTAAAATTTGTTATTTTTAAAGAATATTTTATTGTCGATTACGAATATTTATCAGATTATGAAACTATAACGTAAAAAACAAAACAAAATAAATTCGTTTCACAATATGATATAAGTATAGGTAAAACATAATATATTAACACATAGGTATATACATAATAATGATAATAATAATAGGTACGATAAAAAACTCATACGGGATATAGGTGAATGATTTATTATATATATTTATATATTTTTAACTAGGTAACATAGTTTATATGAAAAAACACGCTGGAAAGTAATTTACATTATTCACTGAAGAAAAAACAAATAATTATTATTATGATAAACTACTATTAAATATAATATATTAAATTATATAATAATTGAATAATTAAAGTAATTTAAATTTTTTGTCTAATTTTTTTTGTAATAATATAATTTAATTTTGTTTCTGTTGTACTGTATAAACCGTAAGACTTGTGTTATATTTGTATAATTTTAGATTTTAAGTACATCTATCTTATAAAAACGAATATAATTGAAATTAAGAACAATATTATATTATAGTATTTTAAATATCTCTAATTAATAGGATCAACAGTTAATATAATCAGCTATAAATTAAAATCACTTGCTTGCAAGTACTACTTGCTAGCTTGGATTCCACATATCCAATGTCGATCAATATTTAAATACATTTTTTTCATTTAATGAAATCTAAGTTACTTAAAAAATCATTTTCAATTTAATATAATAATATACATAAATAACGTGATATAATAAGCAGTTATAAAATAATAAATAAGTATTAGGTACAATTATTACATTGCACTATTGCAGTAGATGATAGATGCAGATCACGGGAATCGTCTTTTTTTAAATATACGTAAATATTTACCTTTATAAGTAATTTTCATAGGCGCAAATAGTGGAGGGGATCAGAATTACTTTAGATCCAAAAATAAATTTTTTTAGTGGTTTTGTAAAAATTTAAAAACATCATAAGAGTATCCAGTATCCTGACCTGAGCTATAGGTCCCCAAATTTCAAACACTATTTGCGCCTATAGTAATTTTGCAAAATTGTTTATAAAATTTGCTGTAAATATATTATAATCAATAAATAATATTAATTAGCTCATTTATATTGATTACAATATTATTAATACTTGACAAGGTACTTAATGTATTATTATTTAGTCTTCAAAAAAAAATTAAAATTTACCATTTTTTATAACTAAACAACAACACATTATCAACAAACGAATATAACTTTATAGACTATAGAACAGAGGGGCCCTGCCAAGCAAAAAATCTATATTATAATATGTTCGATGTAAATGAAAAGGTATAATATTTATAAATTATAATCAATGGTAATAATAATGACCGTGGTAACAATAATCGTAAAACATAATATTAGGTATAACAAATTACAAAACGCATGCTGCAGGTGTTGATTTACGAATAAACTATGAATATATAAATACACATTCACATTCACATTAACCTCGTTTTTATTATTTCATTATAATAACCAGTGTTTAACGTTTTAAATAACGAAAATACAATGTTTGTTCTACATAAAAATAATATTGAGTCAATTGTTAAACTTTAATTGAAAAACAAAGGTAATTATGATTTTTACACCTCAACTACCGTAAACCAATCAAAATATGTCTGTAAACTATAAAGTATTCTTGTACAATAACATGATGATTGATTTACATTAACATTGTACATAAAAAAATTAAAAACAAGTTAAAAGTTTAAATTTTTTAATGATTACTTGATTAGTTCACCAGTTTTCTTACCTATATTAAAACAAGTATTTACAATTTTCTGAATTTATACATAATCTTACGACAGAGTAATTTTGCATTAAATAAAATGTCATGTTATTTATTATTAGATTAATGAAATGTAAATCTGAAAATATAATTATATTATTATCCATGATAATATAACCCATTCATCCATCAGAAATTGAAGATTCTCTACGGGAATAAGAATTTTGGGAGGTAATTTTATTTAATAATGATGAGTGCCAAAATTTTGTCGTAATATTGTATATTATATAAAATATTTAGTGCATTATTCAAGATTTTCAATGTGCGCTTATAAAAATTCTAAGAATACATTCGTAAGACGATTAATAGATATAATACGTGAAATTACAAAATATAAAATAATTCATATTTATTAAAATAATTGTTTAAGGTTCATATATAAATATTAAATATTGTAAGATACTTAAAATAGTACGTATTATAATAATAGAAGTATATTCAAAGTATAAGTTGTATATTGTATAAAGACTTTTAGTCGAAATTGACGAAAATATGGGAAATATTTCAATATTATATTTTGTTTCATAATTTACTGATAATACAATTTTAAATAAAATCAACAATTTTTTTTTAGATAGATTATGGATAAAAATTATCTCTATGTATGAAAATGAATTTTATCTTTAATGAAGAGATATAATTCATTAAGAATATGCATGAATATAAAGAATTGCTGCAAAAACTTTACGATCGATTTTTCGGAAATCGGAACTAATAACTAATAAGCGACTTGTACGTACACTAAATACGAAAACTATAATTACAAAATAGTCCAGACATAAGTAAAAATTTAAACCAATTGTAATAAAACAATTGAATGTTTTAATAAATACACACATATCAATAATTTTAAATCAAAAAATCAAAAGATGGCACTGTTCTTGATATAAATTACGCCAATCGAACTCCTAATATTCACCTTCTTATTTCATCATCTCCTTTCTTCTCAAGTCTGGCTTTTAAATTTAAAAAAAAAAAAATTGCATTACCTATCTATAAAAAATTAATCCTTTTGTATATTTTTCTTTTTATAATCATAATTGTTGTGCTATAACATATTTGTATGAAATAAAATAAAAAATAAAATCTTTTATGCATTTATACGGTTTCCATATAGTTACAATAGTTATGCATTTGCACACTTTACTGCACTTTCTACTTTATTGGTTCATTAACTCCGTCACTAACTTTAAAATACATAATTGTACTTAACTATTCTCATTGTTTTTATAACTATGGTATCTTATACGATGACTATACGAAAACGTGTTACATGAACATGGTGAACTTGACGAGCAACGAGTCGTCGGCTGCGTAACGTCGATATGTGAGCACTTCGTGTCGGAACTCCATCGTGGCGCACGGTGCGACGCCGTCGAAATGCATCTGTTGGGACAACGATGACTGGCCGCCACATTGGACGTCGTCCCAGACGCGAGACACGATGTCCTCGGGCGCGACGTCCGTTTGGTCGAGCACGCTGAGCCGAAGCCGGTGCGCGAACGGCCACCGGAGCTGCGCGTCGTACTCTCCGGTGGCCAACACCGCGGCCACGCGGACCGTGCGCGTGGCCGCGTCCGCGTAGACGGCCAACGCAATCCTATAGCTACGCGGCGACACGTAAAACGGCGTGCTGCGCGCCCGGCCGCCCGCGAACGTTAACCGCCAGAACGCGTCCACGCGCCAATAGTAAACGAACGCCGTCCCGGCCGTCCCGTCAGCCGTAACCGTCGAGGACACGGTCCCGTTGTATGCGCTGATCTCCCGAAGTCTCCGGGTGTCGCCGACGGCGGTAAACTTTGGTTGTACTTTGCCGACAACATCCGCGCTGCGAAAATAAAATCGATTTAAAAAAAAAAAAATCGTTAGTTTTTATTTCATTTGATTTATTAAATTTTACAATACAAAATAATAATACATAATAGCTATGATTTACAGTGTATAGAACTACAAGAAATGTTTAAAAAGTTCACGTTTGGTGGTGATATGAACAGATCTATTTTTGATTCATTTATAATTATCGTAATTCTGTTGAGAGGGGTGTTGCTTGCATAGCTAGTTACGTCTGTGTTTAAATAAAATGTATTTTTAGACCGGGTGTTACGAGTAGGGGTGTGAAAAGAGAAACGACTTAAAAAAAATATGACATTCAAAATTGTCTGCGAAGAGCTTATACGCAAAGTAAACATCTAAGCGTAAACGGCGTTTTTTAAGAGTTTCAAGGACAGAAACGTTAAAAGTGAGATGTACGAAGAATGAGGTTCTCTGGGTTCTGTTAATGTTATAAATGGTCCCCAAAATAATTTTCAACTATTCAGAGTGAATATATTTTACCAATATGTACCAGGGATCGCCAATTTTTTCAAACAAGTCAGCAAACATAAACGTAAACACCCTTTAATTTATAACTATTCCTCAAATAGACATGTAATTAAATCAGTTTCTTTTGTTAAAGATCTTGGTCTAATACTCTCTAATGACCTATTGTTTACTGAACATATAACCTATATTTATTCAAAAGCCATGCGTATACTGGGATTTGTTAGACGGCAGTGTTGTGATTTTAATAATATTATTTGTCTTAAAGCCTTGTATTGCTATTTTGTTCGTTCAGGCATTGAATATGGATCCATAATTTGAAGCCCCTCTCAAATTGGCCTGATTTAACGTTTTTATTATAATGTCCAATATTACTTTTTAAGACACTTGTTAATTAAGTTTGAATTAAACGTTTCGGTTGATAGCTTAGGACTTGAACTAGGTTTGCATTCTCTTACCTCTAGACGTAAATTCAATGATAGGTATATCATTCATATATAAATTATTAAATAATAAGATATAATATGTTGTCTTGAAATACTCGAAAAAATAGGCTGGCATGTTCCCACCTATAACGTTCGTTCCACGACTACTTTTCATGTATCTTTCCGCTCTCAATGTTACAGTTTTAACGATCCTTTAAGTCGACTGTTAAGAGAATGCAACAATGTTGCTTTTGCTTTAACTTTGAAAGCGAATTTAAACTTCGTTGTTTAAGCCTAGATTTCAGATAAATAGTTGAATTGTATGTAGAACGATTATTGAATTAGTATATTTATGTATTAAATTTAATATTCTATAATTATTGTTAAATTTTAATGTTTTATATAATATCACTTATGTACACTCTTTATCCGAAAGGCGTTAATAATAATAAATAAATAAACATTCGAAATTAAGTCTTTAGGGATCGACATCTAAGAGACTCCAGGAGGGATATTTTTCTTGACGGGCAAAAAAAAAATCATTTTAATATAATATAAATTATTCATTTATTTTAATCTAAACATTTTCTGACTATAACAATCGACCAATAATACAATATAACAATTTGAAGATAATATTTATTATTATCCAATAATTTATTAGGCGATGGTAAAATTAATATTTATTACGATCAACTTTATTTCGAGAAATATCGACTAGTTAGTGACCACTGTAATATACCATATAATTTATCAGAGGCGTATGCAAGATTAGGGGCGATGCCTCCTCCTGGATAATAATTTGTACGTATGTTTTTAACATTTAAACATTTAAAAACGACTATAAATTGTAATCATAATCATAAAGTAATAAATTTAAGAAAAAATATTAATCATCATATTAAACACGTTTTCAAAATTTAGGTATGTAATAACTTTTTATATTATATGATACGCTCCAGCGATTTATTACTAAAAAAAAACAATTCATATCGAATTGGTGAGTACTATTTAGTATAGGCATTGATGAGTATTAAAAATACCTTAACATGTCATTGATATTGAATAAAATTCGTTCCAAATGAGTTAATTGATGTTTTACGTTTTCCATCTCTGATGTTAATAATGTTTCAATCCTGTAAAGTTTTGCGTTAGTTTCATCTGAAATAAATTTCAATATAATATTTTATTTAACATGATATCAATACGAAAACATTTACTTAAAATAATATTTATATTTTAATTCAAAGAGAAAACATGAAAATATGTATACTAATATTATGTAAGGGTAATATTATATTATACTATTATAGTAATCGACACAATAGGTAATACGTGTAATAACACTAATCTAAGTATATAAAGAAGTGAAACCCAGCTTATAGTGACTACTAAACCTATAAAAATCGATGACATATTAATTTCTTATAATTATTATTATTTTTTAATCTTTAATTAGTAACCAATTTACTCTTTAATATCTCGGATCTAAATTTCTACTCAAAAGATTAGTATTTGTTAGTTAAAATGTATAACTACTATTTAAAAATGTTAACTATCTAGCACATTTGTTCAACCGTTTAGTGGGCTGGGTGAGTGTTCAACTATATACTATGCTATCATAGGCGTCTGCAGGGGGGGCGCAAAATAGGTATTTGCCTCCCCCCCCTTTGGATTATTTGTGTCAATTATTATAATGACTATGAAATACAAAATAAACATTTTTTAATCATTTTTAGGTTACTAAATTACATATATCTATAAATGAAAACATTTCACAACCATAACTTATCGGATAGTGAAACTAAAAATTGAAAAAAGAAAATATTTTCCCCCTTGAAAAATTTCTGCGGACGCCTTTCTATACTGTACGTATTATGAAAATACTTAAAGGCCATTGGTATTATACTTGTAAATAAACAAAAAAATAATTTTTCACATAACGAGTCAATCAGTATTAAATATTTATATTTAAATGTTTTTACTTTTAATAATATAAAAAGAAAATAATATATTTAATTAATTGTTCGTAAAATAGGAAAAAATCGACATCACTTTGCATATTAAATTGTTTTCAAATATAAAAATTAAAAACTATCTATAACAAAATAATTTTCTTAGAAATAACTTTTGATCACATTATTATACGTTATATATTACAATATTCGATTTGATATTATTATCCTAACCTTTTTACCTTAACTAAGTAATAATTTCATAATTAATGTATTTTAAAAAAATACCCTTTAAATATTTGTCAAAGATCTTTAATATAACAAAGAACAAGTCTATAAAAATAAAATGTCAATTTCTTTATTTAACGTATATTTATTTAAGATATACCCACCTACACTAGCGGTCAACCGTCAATCCTAACAATTTGAGGTCAGGGTACTTATAGATTAAATATGTATACAATAAATATTACTTTTAAGTACTGCTACCCAAACCCAATCATAGGCATACACATAGGGGCAACATGAATACACCCCGCAGAGTCCCTCTTGTCCCTAAACGGTTCGGGTAGATTTGAAAAGGCTAAACAGGTTCAAGCTATGATACCATATATATGATCTTAATGTAAAATACCTACGTTGGTTATCCAAAAAAAGTGTTCAATTACCAAGTTAATTGTATAACAATATATAAGTAATTCAAATTATCTGTGATCCGAGAGTGATTTAACAGTTTTTCAGCCATTTTTTGGTAATTTTTTTTTTCCCAAAGTATAGCCTATTCGTGGTAATCGAACCATTATTTCTACCCAATATAGTCTCTTTATATAATAAAAAAAAGCGAGATAAAAACTAATTTTTGTAATTTCAATAGAGATTAATCTAAATGTAGCAAAAACTAACAAAAAAAAAAAAAAAAAAAAAAAAAATAGGAATGTCAATTTTGGACATTCCTCTTTCGTCCCTTCGATCCTCGGAGAAATTAGTGATTTATTATACTTAAGATTTGACTGCAATGGTATTGCATTGCATCACGATTTTGAACGAAACTCAGTTAGATATATAATATTAAATGATAAAAATCAATTCCAAAATTGTACCACGCATGTATATTACCTATGTAATTCCACAAAAAAATTTTCAAGTCCAAATAATCAAAACCTAATTAATTATCACGAACTAAAATATTTAAAATAACAGAAACAGTAGTTTCGCCGATTTTCGGCCATTAATTAGTAGTTTTCTTCTCCCAAAGAAAATCTTTTGAGAAATTCGAAAAATGAGCTTAATAAAGTACCAATTAGATGACATTTAGTATGAAAGGGTAACCTATTAATGGTAATCAAACCATTTTTTCTACCAAAAAAAATATTTTTAGGCATAAAAAATAACATCTAATATAAGTAATGCAAGTATAATCATTACTATACACACAATATATTATATGAATATAAGTTGTTACTAGTCTTACTACATAGAATAATATAAAAACTACAAAAAAAAAAAAAAAATAATAAAAAAAATCAATGTAACAGCTCCAAAATTTTTTTTCAAATAATAGACGGAAATATAATTTTTTAAATGGGCAAAAAAATGTCAAGTCCCTAATACGTTCAAAACTTTATTAGTTAAATATAATTTTATACTTTTGAAAAAATCGAAAAATTAAAACACATAAAATTTACAGCTTAAAATACTAAAGAATAAAATATTTATGCCTTAAAACTTACAATTAAATCATATAAATATTTTATTATTCAATTCTACTGAAAGTTCTAACTTTAAAAAAAATTCGAACTGTCGATTTACAAGAAATTTTGTAAATAGGTTAATATTAGTATATGATTATGCTTATATCAAATTTCCAAATTATTAAATACAAAAGTTTTTTATAAAATTAAACATTTTTAAAACAAAAATTATACTTTGGTTTATTTATGTCATTTAGACAGAAAATCAACCAGTTCGTTCCACAATTTTCTACGTATGTAGACTATCTATGAAAATACTCAATTAAATGTTGAAAAAATTATAACAAATTAAAAATTGTATTAGGTATCACAAAATGTTTAAAATCAAATCGCAGTTTCCGTCAATTTTGCAGTTTTTCAACCAAGGTTTCATAGTTTTTCTTATCCCAAGAAAAAACTATTGAGAAATACTTAAAATTATCTCCGTAAAATATCAATTAGATACAATTTTCTATTCAAAGCATACCTTATTCGTGGTGATCGGACCATTATTTTTACACAAAAAAAAGTGTCTTCATACATAAAAAAAAAAACATCTTTGTAAAATAAAAATTATTTTCTTCACTCAGAATCTAATATCATATGGGAAACATATGCTTTATTGTGGTTCTAAAATCGAATTGTAAAAAATAATCAAAAATAAATACTTATTGTAAAATGTAAAGTTGATTTCTGAAAGAATTTTTAATTTCATGATACCGCGCTGTTGTTGAAAAAATACAAAAGTTTATGCAACATTTTATCAATTGCGTTTTATATGATTATAATAGTGTTCTGTGAATTGTGCAGAGGCGTATTTATTGGGGAGGGTTAAACGGGTGTTAACCCCCACTATGGTTATAAAAAAAACAAAATTAATATTAATAATATTATTTTGCCACCTGTTTTAGATTTTGCATTATATGTATACAGAAACAGAACACGTTTATTTTTATTTTTTTTGCAATTAAGTTTTTATATTATCAAATGGTAATGATGGGGGAGGTTGGATTCATGAAAGCTTCTAGAAATCTCTAAACCCCTCTTTAAAAATTGCTAAATATGCCTCTAGGATCCGTGGGTACTTGTACAAATACTTACTTATGTTACAAATCCCGTGACAGAATCTCGAAAACTTTCCCTCGGCCGTGGCCACTATGCGATCAGTGATGATTTTGCACGACGCATATTGCACGTCGATGACGGAGTCTGACGTGAAATTATCCGGAAATTCGTTCGGAAACGAAACGTTTTGTGGCTGTTGCTGCTGCAGATGATATCCGGCCGAATAGTGTTGCGTCACGATCAGCAGGGACAAAGAGACGAGAGCGAAACATGAAACCATTATTATAATATTATTATTATTGTGTTAACGTTGTCAATAATAAATCGAATTGGTCGATCGTTGAGAAATCGAGTGAAATTTCAAAATGTGCACGCACAGTTATATAATAAAAAATCAATTATTATTATTATGTTTTTTCTACGACAAAAAAAATGAGCTTGGCGAATTTTCGGTATACCACCATACTTAGCGGTAGCCGATGCAGAACTCGTGTGAAATACAGACGATCGAACGTATCACACGAAAGAATCTTTCTTTTTCGCTGCCTAACGAACTATTTCGATATATACGTGTATACATTATAATAATAAATCGCATGGTGTATCGATAAAATTAGACGATAGCATACATATAAGATATAGCGCGTAAACGCTAACCAACCTATAATTAATATATTTCAATAATATGTACGCATTACGCATTACGTCCAGGACGGAAACTTGTATAAAATATATAGGCCTGACGCGTGTGGGTAGACCGTATAATTATTCGTAATCGTATAGATCATTGATCAATTATCTACGATCTATATGCATGTATATATAATATAAACACAATGTCCATATGGTATAATTCGCTCATATAAACAATATACCTAATATATAGTGTGGTAAGAATATTATGTTACAATAATAATAGACATAATATATTCAAAACGTATGTTATAAAACCACAAATCTGGTAACAATAAATTCTGATCACATTGTATAATACCTATATTTTTAATTAAATATTAATTAAATTTCTAATTATCTTATATTCGTTTTAAGCGAGTTTTTAAAAAAAAAAAAAAAATTATAAATTCAATAATAATAATAATGATAACAAATTAAAAAACCTATTTAACGTATTAATAATATTAAATTAAGGTCAATTTTGAACGTTCCTCCTTCGTCCCTTCGGTCTTCGGAGTGGTTCATTATACTTAAAATTTTAATGGAATGATATTGCATTAGAAAATACGATTCTGAGAGAAACTCAATATATTACACAATACTATAGGTACTGATAATTCATTCCAAAGTTTTAACACGTGTAAATTATCGATGTAAATATATGTAAAATAAATTTTAAGTCCCTACGATAATAATTCAAGGAGTTATGAAAATTCAAAATAACGAAAACCGTAATTTTTGCCGATTTTCAGTCATTTTTTGGTAGTTTTTCTTCTCTTAAAGAAAAACGTTTGAAAAATTCGAAAATTGAGTTAAATGAAGTACCAACTAGATGCAATTTGCTACCGAAAACATACCCTATTTGTGGTAACTGATCATTATTTATACACGAAAAAATGTTTTCATACATCAAAAAAAAAATCTTTGTAAATCTAATACATTCCTCGCTTCGCCTCAGAATCTAATATGTACGAAACAATATTATCATATGGACAAAGTTTTTTTTTTTTTTGTTTAATAATAATTATACTAGAAAGTATTATAATTTATAACTGAACAAATATAGAAAAACGTAAAGTATACATATTACATATATATATATATAAATATATATAACGATCTAAATAAAAAAATCCGATATCATCGCAGTAAAAAATATAATATTAAGTTTTTATTGAAAAAAGTATATGGGATACATGGTGTTGTAACTTGTAGTCAATATTGAACACAATATTTTTTTATGTTAAACTTGTACTTCTGTAAAATGTATTAAATACTGTAACAATAAAACCGTAGAACAGTGTGTACAAAACAATATTGTAACAATTGTAAACTATTATTAACCCAAGTATTTTCATATACGTTGGACCGAGTGAACATCTATGTCGTATTTAAATAAATAACATATATACCTACGTATATAATAAATTTACCTATAATTAATGTTCCAGTAGAAAATTATACTTTTAATGTCAAAACAACTAAATCTCATATTATATATGTTTCGTCGACCATCATACATAT
The DNA here is from genome assembly GCA_013282895.1 of Eriosoma lanigerum. Classification (NCBI taxonomy): domain Eukaryota; kingdom Metazoa; phylum Arthropoda; class Insecta; order Hemiptera; family Aphididae; genus Eriosoma; species Eriosoma lanigerum. Next base: position 13,702,817 of record CM023361.1, read on the forward strand.
ACAATCTATATTATTGTTTTATAATAATATTATTATTCATCACTATCGACGGAAACGCATAAAATGTATTATTAAATTAACCGTTGTAAACACGTTTTTTTTTTTTAAGGATTATATACCTAGGTTATAATCCAATTAATTAGGAGATTTTAGAAAACAATTTCGTAATAATAATAGTGTATATTGTATCTATATTTATGCGATAATGTTCGCTCATACCAGTTTTACCTATACTTATTATAGTCATTCGAGTGTAAACACTATAGGTACCTATATAATATATTATATATTATATGTTTTAACTAAATCTATATAAACGTCGTCGTTAATATCTATAAACACAATTTATAAAATATTACGCATAATAATAATTTATTCTGTCCATAAAATATTGAAATGCGATTAAAAACTGTTAAAACTATAAATTACGTTAAGTAAATTCCTACAGGTAGGTACCTAAATAACGTGTGTATATTATTATACTTATACGTCATTTTATACTATACTATTATTATGTATATTATCATATTAAAATTTAGAACAGCTACTGTATAACTAATTATATATATATATATATACATATATTTGATCGCGATATAATATTATAATAACTGTGTGTTTACAGCGCTGCTATTAGCATAGATTATGTTTATCTATGTTATTTTAGTTCTTATGATATTACGATGGTTATTTGTACGTTGCAGATGTGCAGATACTTGCATAATCGATTATAAATAAAAAAACCCTAGGAAAATATAATCGATTTTTTCAAACAAAATTATGGTATTTGTACGTTAAGCGTATGTTTTAATTATTTGAGACAAAAATGTATTTAAAAAAAAACTATTAATAAAAAAGTGATTACGACATCCTGCGAATTAATAAACAAAATCAAATATTTTGTTAGCTGAAATTAAATTTTTAATTATTCCAACGTATATATTAAATTATAGTGTGTTGTGAATTGTCACTGTTGTGACACTTATAATATTATTATTTTATTATTTTATTACTGTATAAATCTAAGTCAGCTGTGTTCGCTGAAGCTGAGCCGGCGGAAGAAACACATTAATATAATAATACGAATGTCTCCCATGAAGAACCGACCGGTTGAGAAATTGTTTTTACTTGAAATACAACATATTCGTTACACTAACCTATAGGTAGGATTTATACGTACTTATTTATCTTTATTATAACAATTTCAATGGTATTAATTATAAACTAATAACCTGCAAAATTGATATTTTTAATATGTTCAATTTTTCGAAGTGTAGTTCTGCTATGACTTTAAATTATGGACTGTGAAATTACTGAAATATATCTGAAATAAGAACACACGCGATTTAATCATAGAATCTAAACTTAACTTACCTACTGTTTAGTTAAATGCTTACTTTAAAAATGAATTCGAACATTTTCAAAATATGTTTATAAATATTGTTACACATCAGTTTTTATTTTATAAAAAAATATTTTTTAATGTTTAAAAAACACATTTTGATCTTTAAGCACAAATTTAAAAATTATCAAGAATTATAGGAATTATTTGTATTTATATCTTTAAACATGATAAAATAAATATTATTTATATTAAACGCTATTTTATTGCTATATCTAATACTATGATATTTTATATATAATAAAAACTATGAATATGTATATAAAGTGATTAGAATTTCATGTTATAAAAATATTGCAACTTGTAAACGTTTTCAATGTTATCGACATTATTTTTGTAACATAATATTCTGATCCGTTTTATATAGTAGGTATATATGATATATATACATATAAAAATGTACTTATTTCTATAAAAGAAATAATGACTAACGGTTAAACATGTTTTAAATATTTATATTGAATACGAATAGTATAATATAATAATTAGATATACTTATAAAGAAAATAAAAAATTAATAATAATAATAATATTACATAAAAATAAATACATATTCTATGATTATTTGAACAAAATATTTATTAATCGTAAAAACGAAAATAATAGTCATAATATGAAGAAATCTCATCTCTTTAATGTATTTTTACTTTTTAAGTATAAAAAACTTTTCAACAACATACACACCTATTACTTTTTTTAAAATTTTAAATATTAATTCATTAAACTTTTCTTTAAACGTTATTTGATCAATAAAATAAGAAAATTAAATATTATACTGTAAAGTATAAACCTACAAGTAGGTGCATATAATACATAAGTAGAAGCCAAATTGATATGATTGCATTTAAATATGATTCAGAAATTGTTTATTGTATGATATTTTTAAGGTAATAAATTATTAAATATATAAGTATAATAATTGTACATCTACATAAAATTTACAAAATAGTATAGGTACTTAATAACACTATTATAGTTAGGATTTGGATTTTATAAGATATTGCGCTTTTATGCAAATAAATATAAAAATCATAATCAAAATTCAATTTAAAAATCCAATTCATTAATAGATATAGATTTAATTCTAATTTAGACAATTTTTTTAAATTTGCATAATTTTATATATTTTTTTTTGTAATAATATATTATTTTTATAAATCAACATACTATATTTTATTGGCCAAATACTGAATTAAATATTTTAATTTAAGTGCTTAAAATATACTTACCGAGAAATTTATCCCTACTCTCGTCTTCACATAGACATTATTATTAATTATTATTATTATTATTATTATATGCATATTATAGCATCACGTTATACATATTTATTATATTTTTTTGTGTTGTGTTGTGTTGTTTACAAACGTTGTAACGGACAACGACCGGTAAAATATGCCTACACAATACACTCTTATATATACAGGGGGTTCCGAATTTCTTAAGAAATGTGTGCTACGCGTTCTATGTTATCGTCATTATTTTTGTAACATAATATTATGATCACTCTGTGCATGGACATATATACACACGATGAGTTGTCGTATTTTTATTTTTTTATTTCCAGCGCGGCAGTGAAAGCCTAATATAATTTTAGTGAGTATAGGTGGGTCGTCCGCTGCCTGGTGTGGCGGGGAAGAGGGCTATGACTTTATTTAGCCGAATGGCCTGGACCGGCAACCGGACAAATATACGTATATATCGTACGTTTTACATATATACGATTAAAACCGAATAAACATAAATTATATTATGTTTTGAGAAAATAGTAATAGTATGTTTTTATGTGCGATCTGCTTTGCGTCCGGTTACGAGGACATCGTTATAGCTATATATATTTAGTTTTTAGTATTCTATTTACCATACTTAGAACTTAGAATACCATACAGATGCAACGACCTAACAGTTGTCCACTACAAACCTCGACCGCGTTTACTACAGTGGAGTATAGATGAAAAAAAATTCAAATTAAAAATACTCCGAGAAAAGTGAAAACACTCGTAAAATACTCATTATGATATAAACGTAATATACATTAAGTGTAGGCAGGATAAAATTAATTGTTAAATAAACGTGATATATTTAAATCGTATAACATAACCCATTTTACAAATTATTTTTAAATATTTTGTATAAAATATTTTTATAATAATAATAATTATGTATACAGCAGTATATATTTACTATTATAGTAATTATTAAGTACTTAAGCTTAACTAGTATTAATTATAAATGGGAATAGTATAATAGTTTTACATTATTATTTATAATATATCATAATATGCCATTATACGTTTAAAATGTTATAATATAAATAAAACCTTACCTAACATTTTAATTTTCATTATAGACGCAATATTAAATATTATTGTTACTTTAAAAGATAAATATTTTACTGAACTTACTTAATTCATAATATTAATATTTTACAGGCAGGTACTCTACGAATCTACGATACATTACAATTAATTCTTGTCATACTCAAATGAAAAATTAATATTATACGTTTAAGAAAAACAAAAACTTTCGATTGCTATATAAGTAGAATATTAAAAAACTAATTCAACGAAGTAATCGAAGGAATCTATGCAATCATAATCATAAAATGGATAAAGGAATTTACGGAATTTAAGGAATTGAACGTGAGCCTGTTAATGCATGTATCATAATCATACAAAGGTGCAATAATCAAATACTAGTCGTTTTAGTTAGATTTTAAACATGCTCGTGTAATTATATTTTACTCTATTATGTTTATAAATATTTATTATTTTATTTTATTTTTTTGTTCAATTTCATTTAAATCATTATTAAATTTATATAATGTTGATTTCCTCTTGCGAGCTATGCGAATAAATAAATAATTAAAAATCTACAAACAATGAATTTATAATTTTTGTCAATTTCTCAAACATTTTTATTCGATTTTAATAGGCACTTACATCCCATTGAAATATCGATTTGGCAAAAGTATATTAAGTATGTTTAATATCATAGTAATATGCTCATAGTAGTACTGTAGAAGTCCGAGGATTATAGTTTTTTCGACCTCCCAGGTGGTAAGTAGATATGGTAGATATATAGATAATTTATGATTTGTTTCATAATATTTTTGTATTTTATTTTAAACGCGTAGGCTATAAACTAAGGTCATGGTAAAAAAAAAATAGGCAACAAAAATAATATTATATATGCATAACTCGAATGTATATGTTTATAATATATGCTATTTTTATATAAACAACCAGATATTATATACGTACTTATTAATAATATAAAAAATATATATGTGTGTAGTCCAACTGCAGGACTCATAAGTATATTATGTTTTATTGTAATTTGTAGTAGAAACAAGTTTAGTTTTTAAAGAAAACAGTTTTTTTATTATAACGGAACAAAAAGCAAACGATGATTGTGCTGTAACTTCGAGTGTAAGGCGATTGATCGATTATAAATCATAAGGAAAACATTATTTTCTAATTCTATCCGGTTTAACCAATTTCAATAATTTTTTTATAATAGGTATTGGATTTTGTATCGCACGCAGCAGGGTGAATTATGGAGGAAACGCTGGATCATTTAAAAGTTCCTACATTAGAGCCGCGTCGATTTACGCGAGTTTATCGAAAATATACAATTGTCGAATTTTTAACGTAATCGATTATTACTGTAGTTATAACTTTGTAACCTATGTAGGTTACACAATGTTGTCATTGATCGCATGGAGGTATAAAACATAATATTTATTGTGTGTTATAATATTAAAATGTGGTCAATAACGTTCGAGTTCTTCGGTAGAATAACAACGGACAATGTCAGTTGAAACTACTTAAAAACGTTTAATACATAAACTTAATACATAAGCACCCGGCAGTTTACCATATATAAGTACTTAAGCCACGCATTGATGCATTAAACTTGATAATTTTAAATTAATGATTTTAAAATCCGCAGGTGGTTGACGATATAATATACCAGTTACGTTTCGACGAATACAAAATGTAAAATACAATTATTTTCATATTTTCAGGAAAATAAAACGGGTAATCGGTATTTACATAAATTTATTTGGTATAATGTGTGTATTGTAATTTGATAACGATGTCAATTAATTCCAAAAAAATATAAATGAGCAATGAAATCACCAAATAATTTTTTTTTTTTTAATTCGCATAGAGTAGAATATTTATACTCACCTTAAATCAAAGATTGTAGAGTTTCGCACCCAAGTTAAATTAAATATTTTTTCTTAACATATTTTAAACAGTTTAAACGACTTTATTATAACACGATTATACATTCGCATGGCATATAATACGTAATCGAACTAAACATATGAATAAAATAAAATGTCATACCGGAAAACCAAATTATACCTAACATTTTAATTATAATAATTGTTTAACATATTATATATATATATATGATATAGGTAGTATAATATATATATTATATCTAACCTATTTTATATTTATTCATATTAGAATATATTTATTGGTTCGTGTATTATTTAAATTAAATATAAACTAGTCTAATTTGTGTTATAATAATTTATAAATATAAAAAATAAAAATAAAAATAAAAAACGATTATATATATATAGGGTAAACATAAACAATTTATTATTTTAGCTTCGTGTGAGACTTGCATTGATTTATTTATGGAAAAACGACCATAATTATTATAACATTTAAATAATAAATAATAATGTATTGCATTTTCTACCGTACTTACATTATACATACCAATTAACTCGAATAAAAATGTTGCCCAAATAAAAATTAATCATTTGTTTATATTAAATTGAAATATTTGAACCACAAAAAATACGTAAAACAATGCATTAAGTATGTTACTATATAGGTTTATATAATATAGGTTGATATTGATTCGACGATTTAAAATAAAGAATAAAAATTACATTTTTTTTTTAAGTCAGCGTTTTTTATATAATATATAATTATTAAAAATTTTACGATATACAGATTTAAAGTTGCAAAGAAAATACAACAAATATTATACTTAATATAATCTCTATATAAAATTTAAGTCCTTAATGTTCTTATTGTGTCTATTTTGTTTTTATATAAACATTAAAATGATATAGTATAGTACCAAGGTATATGTATTATTTAATTACTATATTTTATTTATTGTTATATGATCGTAAATCCATACGAAATTAAGAACCTTGAAAATAAAGAAATTAATTAAGAAAAATTTGAAATTTAGAATTTGTTCATAGCTTTATAAAAAATGTTCAAAATATACAACGGTCTTTTCATATTAAGCCAACAATATGATTATGATTTAAATTTCTTACTTAAATTATATATTATATACAAATAAACAAATAAATAATAATTATACCTCACATATGATTTATTATAATTATATATAAATAAAATAGAAATCAATTAATTTATTAAAAATCGCTCACACATTTAGCTCTTGTACGGCTTTTAATTTGTATGCCTCCATTGAGAAATGATTAAAAGGAATAGAAAATGATTTCAATGTCTGATCATCATCATTCCCATTTCCACAAGAACTTTCACATAAACATTATTTATTCAGTTGTTCTATATTAATTATTAGTAATTATAAGTACAGTAACAGTAGATAGATTATTGTTGTATACCAACATATAGATATTATATCATACACAAAAACGTTAAGTTGATTTTAATTTATTCACATAACGATAGTTAGGTACTTATTTCTTTATTATATGTTAATAACTTATAAACTATTATTTTTTTTTGTGTGTGTGTGTACGTTGCGTGTCAAACTGTCAACTTCAAGTTAGATTTAGATACTGCACAAAACAATCCAAATTTACATTAAGTACATTAGTATGAACCTTAGAGTATATATTATATGAGCATTGTAACTTTGATGTTTGAAAAATAATTCTATATAGTATGAGATTAAAATGGCCACGATAAAATAATAAATATTTATATTAAAACACTATTTTTTATCTATTTTTATTGTTGTTGCTTTAGTTTAACTTTTTATTTACGTTTAGTCATTCAAGCTTTGATTTAGATAAGTTTATATTTACCTACTTGTAAGTGGCGTATAATACCTATTTATAGAATTTTTTTCGAGAAAGGATATGTACTCGATAATGATAAAGTGTATACAAAAATCTATTCTAAAATATGTATCTACTAAAAGATGTCATGAAAATCATAGGAATGGAGTATATTCCTCATATATTTCCTTAAACCAGGGGCGCTATTTCAGTATTTTTATAGGAGGAGCGAAAATTGAAGCAGGCCAAGTATTACGAAGATCAAACCAATTTTGTTTGATATTAAAAATTATGTTGGTAACTGACAACTTTATTTGTGATGCATTTTTTAGGAATGGACAAAATTTTTAAGTTATAATTGTAATAATTATATATCATTATTCACTGCCAAACAAACCACAAAATGGTACAAATATACAAAAGTATTGAATAAGTCCATGTTATTGTATGTTATTGATGGTGGCGTTTGCATATTGTGTTTGTATTATGTATCGACGCTATAAAATACGCTATAAAGATAGGGTAGTCGTGGCACACCTTGCTCCCCCCAAATGGCACCCCTGCCTTAAACTACCATTTATTTACATCTACATTATAATATGATCTTTACCATAGATAAATAGAAGTAGATGATATAATATAGTTACTATTTTTAAAATTTTTTTTTATGTAATTTTCAATTCCATTTACAAAAATAATTTTTGTGTTTAAATCTCGTATTATACGAATTAGTTATTATTTTGTATGAAAAAAGTCAGAAATAAAATTATTATAGTAAAATTGATTTACATAATATGAAGTTTATTAGAATATTATATACCTACTGATATTTATATGTATGTTTTAATAAATAATTAACTTTTTTCGATTATATTATAGTATTTAATATATAGATATACAACGCATAGTCTAAATAGTCGAAATTAATGTGAAAACAACTTTCAAAAACATTTTTTTTTAAGCAAATTGAAACGGAACTTCCGTCCGAGTTATTGTTGTCGTCACGAATGCCTTCGCTGAGTCATTTGGTAAACGAAAATCTCGATGTCGTTCTATGCCGGTAAATTAGGCGGTGCATAATTGGAGAACGAACCCGTGTAAACATTTAGCCAAAATTATTAATTTCATTAAAACAAAAAGCAATGTCCAAAAGAAAACGATAATTAATACGCGATATTGTAAATATACATGCGCATAACACGTCATATAATAACATTAATTCAACAAATTTATAATTTTAAAAAATACTCTATAAGGATTAATACATTACTTATTAGATTACAATTATTTTTTTTTATAAAATATATTAATTTGGTTTCCATAATATATATTATTATATTTATTAGGTCTGATAAAAAATTATAATAGCCAATAAGTAATATTAACACATCATTATTGCTTTTCTGATAATTATATAATGCGAATAAATGTACATAACTATATTTGATAATAAATGCGTGAAGGTCGATTTTTGACATTCTTCCTTCGTCCCTTTAGTCCTCGGAGAAATTGATTTATTATAATTAAGATTTGAATGCAAATATATTGTATTAGAAAATACGATTGATTACTGAGCGAAATTCAATATATTACAATATATTGATAATCCATTCCAAAATTTTACGACCTGTGTAAGTTACCTATTCAAATACTCAAAAAAAATTTCAAGTCCCTACGATCAAAACTCAATTAGTTATTACGAAATAAAAAAAAAATAAAATAACGGAAACTGTAATTTTGCCGATTTTCCGCCAGTTTTTTGTAGTTTTATTTCTCCCAAGAAAAAACTTTTGAGAAATTCGAAAAATGAGCTAAATAAAGTACTAACTAGATGAAATTTGGTACGGAAATCGTACTCTATTTGTGGTAATCAAACCATTATTTCTACCCGAAAAATAAATAAAAACATCCATAGTAAAACCGATACATTCCTCACTTAGCTCAGAATCTAAAAATTAGTCGTGAAATAATTAATTAAAAAATAATTCATTTTTTCATTTCATGATAATAATATTCAAACAGAAAGTCATAGAAAATATTTCAAGATTAAAAATATTATCTATATATAACTTTTTTTATCATATATCAAACAAACAATGAATTAGCTGTTATTGTTATATTTATGTTTTTTTTTTTTATTAGTATATGTTTAATACTATATATTATATAGGTAGGTAACTATATCAATATAGGTGAGTTAAAAAAGTATGATATACAGAGTGATCAAAATATTGTGTGACAAGATTAAAAACATAGATAATTGTAATACCTATAATACGTAATTGTATATTTTTATCAATAACTTTTTATTTCTACTTACTGTTTTTTGTTTTATTTTTTAATATTTTAAACGTTAAGAGTTATTATAATAGTTTAAAAATCGTTTGTTGTTAAGAACATAAATTATATATTATTCATTCAGATTTAACACAAATAAATCTATTTTGGAAATTACGTTTTATAATTCTATGCGTCTTCATCAAATAATAAATTATATTGTGTCTATAGTGTCGTATGTACATATAATCTTACCATCAAATTTTCTCATACCTATTAATTTAATTTTTTTACCAAAAATTAAACGAATTAATTATATAGAAGACTAGTGTAAAATACTTATAATCGCTAAATCGCATAGAGTGTTAATTAATTATTCATATCTATTTTACGCTATGTATATACATAATTTTTATAATATAAAGTATTATAATTAACTCTATATTAGACCATATATTAAATAATTATAACATGTTTAACGTACTCTCAGCTAAATTATTTGCTAATAATTGTTATCCACGTATATATTTTGGGCACATATTTTTTAAATAATTTTAAAGTAGTACCTATTCCCATACAATACAATACGATGCTATCGATAATAATTGTTAGGTATAGGATTTTTACCGACGGTTTCTATTTATTACTTTAAATTTTAATGAAATCATAGTATATAACTATATTATATTGTATTAAACGAATAAGAATAACTACGAAAGCAGTAGGTACTTGAGTATAATATAATATACATTATTATACGATATTATCGTACACGGTTCACTATTTTTATTATATTAGTTAACGACGCCTTTATTTGCTTATAAGTTCAAGTACATTTCTTTTAGTGTAATACATCATTGCACAATGTATATACATATGTGTGTGTGTGTGTGTGTAAACATTTTTATTGTGATTATAACTAAAACAAAATAATTGAAATGTAAAAATACGTATTTACTATGTAGTGATGTAAATATAGGTAGTGTTAAGATGTTAAGTGGATCGGTTGTTTATTATTTTTATTAAACTAAATGAAAACAAAATTAATATATTCCTACTTAGTAACATTTTATTAATTGATAAATACTGAATACTGCGAGCCGGAAAATAAAATCGCGGTTTGATTAATAATTAGTAGTTTTATATTTACTAATAGTAATACTAATAATTATCAATTATCGATATTTATAGATACCTACTGTAAACAAATAAAACTAAAGTCCATTCAAAATATTATAATAAACTGTGAAAATAATAAAAATGCTATATCAAGATAGGTATAGCAATAAAATGGCCTAATGAACTATAGGTATAAATTGAATTTTGTGCTGCAAATGTGTTGTATAAAAGAATAAAATCTTGAATTAAATGACAATGGGAGAACTATATTTCTTAAAGCCCTCCCGTCAATATGCATACGGTGATAAAAAATAGTTTTGCTAATAGTTGTTTTTCGTTCAATAAATAATAATATTATTATTATTCATGTCTTGTGTACGTGAAATAGAATGTTTTTCCAAATAAATCATAATATTATTATTATTCAATAATTAGTAGGTTTATTGTTTTACTTTTACTCATATTTATAACCTCTATTTTGTATCGTTGAAACGTGAAATACAATAATCGTTTTTCGTGTGATTAATGAACCATAAAGTAAAATATAATATAATATATATATATATATATGATATATTACTTCCATCTGCACTAATAATATTATATTTGTACTTAGTACCTAGAATATAGATATATAATATATTTTTACATTTTATAATCATTTTATAAACACATGGTAACCAACCGGAAACCACGGATTTCAAATATTTCATCTTGAATTGGTTATTCGGTATGAACGACAATAATCTGTGTCCTAAATATAAGTAGATTTCAGACCCAATATGGCGTTCGAGCACGAAAAATGATCGACAAAGGTCTTATCCATACCACATGTTCCATATAAAAATAATTAATAATAAACTATTTCAATGATGTATAACATATCGTATATAATATATTATATAATGTCCATAGTATGTTCTTTGCCCAAGATAAATTCAAAAAATGTATACAAATTTATGTATATTATTTTTAATAGAACATTAATATAAAATTATTAAATCCAATTTGACATGATCACAGATTTCATACAATATTTGTATTTTAATATTTTAATTTTAAGTATTAGGCATCTTATAAAAGTACCTTATTTAATCGAGAGACAAATATTATTATAAGATATTCTGACCTCAAGTCCTCGAAGTGGATCCTAAATGCCTTGACAATACGAACGAATCAATGAGAAATCTTTGTGGAAAAAAATATTTACTAAATTATTTTGGTTAACAATATTTTTCTTTTTTAAAAATATACTTAATATTTTTATAGTTAAGATTTTTAGTTGATATATATATATATATATATAACTATAAATTGTACTAAATATATAATTAATAATTGTCACATATGTAACATTTGAGTACTTTTATGTTATATTATTTATCAAGATTTATGGAAAATAACAATCGTGCGCAAATTGATCTTTGTCTCTTCCATTTTTCGATTTCCTCGCTATAAAGCTTTCAGGCGATATAATATATATTATTATTTCATACTTCAAAAAATTACTGCATTCATTTCCGATGGAAATGACGATTTTATATTGTTGGTATATATTTATTCGTAGATTGGATATTATTTGTATATTACAGAATATTCACGCACGCGCCATCATGCCTTTGATCAACACATATGTTTACGTTTTTCCTTATTTGCATTTGATATATTTTTATTTTCATTTCAAATAAAAATTACTTTTTCGGTGTACAATAATTGATTAAGATTATACGTTTAACCTCTACAGAGGTTATAAAATATAATATGTTTAGTAAAAACAATATTTTATGAATTCAGTTAAAATTAATTTCACATATTTCAATATATATATATATATATATATATATATATATATATATAGGTGTTTAAGTGTATAGTTGGGCGTGATAAATGATGTAATAATATATAAGTATTAATAATAATAAACTATTACTAATATAAGTAAAACAATTTTGTTATTCTACTATTATTACCTTCTTATAAATATTATATAGGTAGTTAAGTTAATACCTATAGGTATAACGTGTTAATCAAACAACAGCACGGTACAAAAGTTCGAAGACCGCAGTTGCTTGCGGTTATCACAAAAATTATATACATTGAGACGAACAAGTCCTAACCAATCTGCGGTAATTGACTACAGAAGTGTCTATATATAAAGAGTCAGGTTACCATTTATTGTTCTCATATTTTAACTTATTAAAATTATAACGAGTTAAAAATGTATTTTATGTCTTTTTGGGCCAATTTAATTATTAAAACTATAATAACTTTTCTATCAAACCCGTTATAATACATATATATACCAATGCGTATATGCCAAAACCGTCTTTATAATATAAAATTATATCGGAAGGCCGAGTTGTCCGTTATGTATAGGTACCGCGACAACCACTCGCGCGGTATCTGTATTTATGCCTATACCTATATAGGTATTCTGTAAACTCTCTCGCACGGCAACCACGGTAATGGTACATTATAAAAACGTATATACCTAAAATACGATATATGTGTCGACGCGCAAGCAGTCGTTTATTGTTGTTGTTGTTGTTGTTGTTGTCGGATCGGTGGCGCGCGCGCATACCACGCAACACACGCACATTTACGCAGCACGCAATTTAACGCGCGCGTCCCACGGACGGAGTGGACCTGTCGCGCGGACGGTGCGGAAAGGGAAACGCGAAAGAGAAAGAGTGATAATTTCTACCTGATTGTAGATTTGTATAGGTGTATATACGAAGGAATTATATTATTATGATTATTGTGGCGCGCGCGAAAGAGACCGAACGAGACCGAGAGAGGATAAAGAGCGCGGTGGAAAACATGTGCGCGCGCGAGACACCGAAAAGAACGAAAAACAAACGGTGCGTACATAATAATATTGTATACAGGGTGTGTGTATAATCGTAAAATATATATACTTAGACATGAGACCACGGCATGACCGTGTACAGAAATACCTATACGTAACGTTATAACCGCTACAGGTTAGGTACCCAACTGCAAACTGCAACGCGTAATATAAACAATATAGGTAACCCACTGTTACCTTATTATAATTAATAACATACGCGGCTCGTCGTTTTTTTTTTTGTTTTTTTTTTTTGTCCATTTTGTTTTTTTATACAATATTATATTATACGATAATTGTGCGTGTTTAATATACGCTGTAGATAGATTATATATTATTATGTGAATTGTGTGTGCGATAGTGGGCTCCCGAACGTTACGCACCGATCGCGCGTCGTACAGTTATATATGTATGATGTTGATATGATATTATTCTCTTGGTCGTCCGTCCGACCAATGGATCGTCGTCGACCGTTGTCGGATCCTCCTCCTCGCGGTCGTCGCAGTCGGTCCTTGTCGATGTCTCTCTCCCTTCTCCCGTACGTATACTGCCGACACACGATCGCACCACGTTTCCGCCGTGTTCCCGCCGCCGCCACCACCACCACCACCACCACCATCGCCGGATCCGATATATGTACCGGCGGGCGGTCGGGGGGTGGTGATGCGTGCAGCGCGCCACGGACACAACGTTCGGGGACCCTTTGACGAGACCGCGACTCTGGTACGGACGCGAACCCGCGAACATTACGCCAGCGATTCTCGAACGGACGTGTTGTCCGCTCCTACGTACACATTGCAACTGCAGCGGTGCACTATCGTCGCATATTGTAATATATATATATACGGCATAGAGAGTGAGACGCCGTCTCAGTGGTCGTTATACCTCGTACAAACACGGGCAACCTAATCTTTTCCGTGGCGCTTCTAATCATCATCGTCGTCATCATTTACTTGATCGTCCGTCCGCGGCGAGACATCATCCAGTTCTATTACTGATACATCGCGACACGATCATCATGTGCACCAAAGTGCAATTGGAGGACGACGCACAACCCGGGCAACTGGTGCCCGCCAACGCACTCAACGAAGGCGTAGTGACCGCGGCCTCTTTGCCGGCGGTCTTGCAGGCCACCGCGACCGCCATCACCATCGTCGCGCCGACCGCATCGATCCCACCCAGACCGGGCACCGGCCGTCGGGAATCCCGTTGGCCGCCACAGCACATGCACTATCCGTCAGCAAACGGAATCTCGCATCCATTTTACAACAGGATTGGTCGCGCGGTCCACGGCATCCCTTCGGTGGGCGATCCTGACTACGACGCGGCTTGCCTGACATGCAACCCGATGCTGATTAACGAAACAAGCGTAAGTCACAATAACATACATAGTACATTTATAACGGTTGGTATATTCGTCGCTTTCTCATTAATTATGTTCATTGTGTTGCATTTGTTGGGATTCATTCAATTGGTGTGAAAACTTTAATGAATAAATAACAATTATTACTATTATATATCATTAGTTTTATTATTATTATTATGAATGGTATTATCATTACATTATTATTATTATTTGACGCGTTGGTAATGTATTTAAATGTTACAGTCAATATTTAATATTATCAAAAAAAAATTCTAAATTCTGGAAGATTTAATATTTTTATGGACTACGATTTGTCGAGAGTACCTATATTATAGTGTAGACTGAAATATTTAAAAACATTCTAACACCGTCGTTTAAATTCCTAATCCCCATCCTGTCTGTTTTATTATATATTAGTTTTTAACGGGTATAATTTTGTCGAGTATTAAATATAACGTCTCACAACAAGACAAAAGCTCTTAAAAACATTTATTAAAACGAATAGAAATAACACTATATAGTTATCAGCGGTTTTAATGTCATATGAAAGAAGATATATAATAAATGGTACATTCTATTATATGATTATAATATGTTTACATAATAAAAGTATTTATTATAACAATTTATATATAAAGTGTTATGTTCAAGTAAAATATTTCAATATCGATAAACTACAATATTTTTAAAAATATTTCAACGACATTGGTATATAATACACATGGAATTTGATTGTATTATATATATATATGCATGTAATATTAATTAGCAGATAATATTATAATAATATTGGAATGATTACATTGATTACAATTTACATAAGTAATAACGGTCATCATTACTCATTGTTAATAAAATAACTACAATATATTTAGGTACTCATTGACTTCAGAAGGTTTTGCCGTTACGTTATTGCAATAGTATTGACATAATAGAAAACGGTACTTAATTTATTAGGTAGGAAAGGTATATTATAATTTTTTTTTCAATTCAGCGTTGGTCAAAGCTAAAGTGTATAAACTGCGTGGATAAAAATTGATATTTTAAAATATATTTGGTATAATGGCTATTTGGATTAGGCATTTTTTTGTATTTTTTTACATATATATTTTTAAAGTAATTTGTTTCGAATTATAAAATAAAATAATTTTTTTTATTTATTTATAATACTCAATAACGTACCCTCTCAAATAAGACTTATAAAATCAAATTACGTTATGATTAAAATTAAATTTAACAAAAATACGTACAGAAAATTGTACTTAACTACAAATTATTAATAAACATTAAACCTATATTGTGATAGAATTACATTAGTATAGGAAACTACAATGTAGGTAACTATATAAATCATGCAATGTATAAGACAGTAACATGTTTTATGCAATTACGAGATGCTGACTGTTCGATTAATCGGTTCATAAGAGCGAAACTGTATAAATAGATATAGTTTTGGTGGTGTTATGCTGTTATAATGTACCTATGGGAAAATACTGATTACAATTTTATTTGTAAATTATTATTTTTATTTAAAAAAAAAAAAAAAACAATTAATAAAACAAGATGACATTATTATGAATAATATTACTACTTAGAAGTTAATTCGAAAATTCTATGGATATAATTATGTCATATTTTTCTAAATGCAAGTATCCTTCATTAGCCATTAGGTAATATATGAATCAATAATAAATTTGTGTTTTTTTTTGGATAATATTCGTTATATTTCTAATAATATATCTATATTATACAAAAAAATTAAATTTTAATTTAACCATATCATTATAATAATATATTTATTTAGTTGATTTATAATATTAATATTATATATTCTACCGTTTAATTTTTTACCTATCACCTATATTATACTTATATTCTTCATAGTGTCACAGTCGCGTCACGAATTAAACATATCTTATAAATTATTATATATTTATGAACACGGAAAAACTATCTTTATAGATTATATATAATATTGTATAAGTCTATACAATACATTAGTCCTGTTCACATAATAATAATAATACCTATAATATGTTCAGAGGTGGTCTTTATAAACATGTTAGTGAATAGAGATTTTTAACATATAATTAAATACGTTATCGTCAAATAAAAATTGTATACGATTTGAAATTATGTAAAAAAAAATTAACCTTACTTATTATTATTATTATGAACTGATTGAATTATTTAAATATAAATTTAAATAAATTCGTAATGTGTCTTTGATTTTGTTAACTTATATAAAATATTATAATAATATGTATTTATACGAAGATATCGCTATAAAGCTATAATATGAGTAAATTGTACTATGTACAATGTGTCAATGTACAAAAGTCGTTTGTTATATTTATTTCTTACTGCATATCAACATACAATACTTTGCGCAAGACATAAGCGAAAATTTAGTAGCGAATTGCAGTTTTAATATTAAAATATATACGCTATCATCATTATTGTTTTAATTATCAAATATATACCTATATTGTTATTTATTACAAATTAAAAAAGCACTACAATATTATACTATATATATATAGTTTAAAACACTGCACCCATACAAAATGTAGTGACTGTAATTAAGTATACATATAGCTTAAGATCAAATTTAATATTGGTAGGTGTTCATTGTAGTAATAAAATATATTATTTGCTAATTTTTTTTTTTTTTTTTAATTTACAAATGCCTATCTTATAATAATATTATATTATAAGAGAACATACCCACGCGTGTTCTATCCCGGTCTGTCTAACGGGGAATCAAAAAAGTAAAATCACAGCAACGTAGAACTTTAATTGTGATATTTATGTTGAAGATCGAACTTAAAGTAAAACATATTATAATAAATTTAAATAGAAGCATATTTTGGACAAAATGGCATATAAGTATATCTGTTTTGTAAAATAACGTCTGACACAAAAATTACTGCGTATTCAAAAGTTATAAAATATATTAAGTTATTACTATAACTTTTTTACCAGATGATATTTTACCGAACCCGCCGAAATAATATTCCCTCCAAAATATGCTCCAAATCTTTAAATTTGTTCATACTCTAAACTAAACATCACAATTCAAATCCCGCGTTTCTATGATTTTGCTATATTCTACATTAAATAGACGAAGACAGAACATACGCGAGTATAACGTATTCTTAACAATTAACATGGAATGTCTAGCACAAAATAGTAGGATAGAATATATACTATATAATACACATATACGTAACATTACATCAATATATTTGACATAACGATAATATATTATATTAGTTTTTTTTTTTTTATATCTAATTTGATGTTTGACTTTTTAACGTCTGTCAATTAGGTGCAAATAACTTACACCGATGAATTTATCGGACCTGGAATTCGTACTGGACTAGCTGTCGTCTTCGTAATCGGTGAAATGTCTGGAATCGGAGTGCTTCTTACTCCATGGGCTTCAATCAACTTAGGTATATACTATTTATATCAATTCATAAATATTTAAATTAATAATTTAATATTTTAAGAGTTATTTATTATTCTAACAGTAGTTCAAATTCAAACTATAATACTTTTATTAAAACGAAATCGTATTTCGTGATTGGTAATAGTTTATAAACATCGATGAGTATCATTTTATGATACTCGTAAACTTAAAATATACTACTTAATTTTTATACTGGCAAGGTATATTATACATAATATATAATATTTTAATGTATGCAATAGTTATGTATACACACGTTATAAAAATCATATAATTATATATATTAAGAATTAACTATTAAGTATAATAGATAACAATAGTTGGAAGTTGCAGTAAAATATGTAATATTATATATATAGTTAGGTGTCTATTTACGCAATATGTAACTCTATATTATGTTTCCTATTAAGGTACTATCAATATTTTATCTAATTAGATCATATTTTATATTCTTGATTTAAAATTAATGTCTACAATGTGCAGATGTCTTTTATTATATAATGATGATAATTGGTTTATTTTATTAATTTTTAAGTATGTATACATAATATAAACATTTAAAACTATCAATACCTACCATTGATATATATATATATTTTAAAGGGAGAGGTGCTAATGAAAAAAATCACTTTTTTAATCTAAAATTCATATTGTTCAACATAATTTTGAGTACTTGAATCATTTTTAGGAAAAGTATAAGTCCCTTCGATTTCCAGCTATAACTGTACTATTTGGTTCTGATATCACAATGAATGTGTGAATGTACTTAAATGCATTTCTGAGTGTATTATGTTCGGCTTTTTTATACCTCTAAACTTATTTGACCCATGATCTCAGTACTAAATTTATAAAAACATTATATACAGTTTTTTAAAGTCCAAAGTATCCAGCTTGAAATCGATATAGTAGATAAACAATTGTTTTTACAATTATAGCATTATAGTTATGTTTTATGTTAGTATAATTACTACAAAAATATAGGTAATGTAATACCCATTATTATATGTATATATAAATATTATAAATTATATTA
Organism: Eriosoma lanigerum; assembly: GCA_013282895.1. Classification (NCBI taxonomy): domain Eukaryota; kingdom Metazoa; phylum Arthropoda; class Insecta; order Hemiptera; family Aphididae; genus Eriosoma; species Eriosoma lanigerum. The sequence goes on from CM023361.1 coordinate 13,722,377, forward strand.
AATTTAACCCATATACACAGACTTAGTAAAATTGACAAATTGTATTGTTTTTTTTTCAGGATTAATTGGTATTATTCTTTTAATCGTATTCGGCATATCGACTTCTTATAGTAGTTCGTGTTTGGGCACCTGTTGGTTCATATTAGAGGAGCGTTATCAGGAATGTCGTCAGGAAGTGTGTGTTGATCCGTACCCAAAAATTGCGTATTACGCATGCGGAAAAAAAACCAGGTTTATAATACTTCATCCGATATACGAGACATTATATTAATAATAATATGTGCTAATATATTAAATATAAATTATTACCATAATTCATAATATAACGATATTTTTCAAACTATAATAATTATTATTAGATCGTTTGTTTCATATTTTTACACGTGTTTTAAATTTTGGTTCAATATTATTATTAATTTTATTTCAGAGTATAATTTTCCCATAGATAATATTATACTATTTTATACCTAATTGTTATTAGTTTGTTTCTTAGTTATTTGACCACTGGTTGTATTCAAGCAACTCTATTCGGAGCCGCTACCGTGTACCTTATGTTGATCGCCCAGTGCGCCGAGAAGTTATTTGAAGGCTCGCATCCAGAGATTAGCTTTTGCACCTGGCTTTTCGTGTTTTCAATTGCTATCAGCTCGTTGATGATTTTAGAAACACCGAAGAATTATTTGTACGAAATATTAACTATATAATAATATCGATAAGATACATTTCTTAAAATAATATATGCTTTAGCTTAAAGTTCAATCAATTACTTTTCAAACCATTTTATTGTCCATTACACGAAAATTAATATTAATCGATTAAACTGTAAATTTATTTAAACTTTTATAAATTAACTTGACAACTTAAGTAATTTTATTTTCTATGATTTAAACTTAAGTGTCTCCAATGACTTATTTTCAAATGCATTCAGCTAATATCGATATTTTTATTAATTTATTATAATCGATTATATTATTGTATATAATAAAGGTAATAACTATTTATATAATTCATACTGAAGAATTTCACAATTTTAACTTAAATAATCAAATTATTATTTTCTTTTAACTATATTAACGATTTAATTTGAACTTGACACAAAGTCAACTTAATTATTTACAATATCGAATCACCTTCAGCCTCTTCGCCTGTTCGAGTGTAATATTATAATAATATATTGATGAACACGATCAACCTCACGATATACAATATTACATTTTCGTCTGTTTACGATATTGATAATGATAAATTGTATACCCATATTACCTATATTGTATAGTTTGGTCGCTGTTGGAACTTTATTGACTACGATGGCTGGATGCTATTTCATAATACTGCAGATGTTGTTGGACGAAAGAAAACACGAAGGTATCCACGAGATAGAGACAACAATCAACGATATATCAATAACCCAATATTACCTGTCTATGGGCACAATACTGTTCTGTTACGGTGGCGCGGCTGCGTTTCCCACCATCCAGAACAACATGTTGAAACGGAACGAGTATTCTCACACCATAATATCATCTTTTATGAGTCAGTGAAATATTGTCTTAATAATAATATTTAGATAATTGCATTTAGACGTATAGACACCTGTTTAATTATGTATACCTATTACTTTACCCTTGGACAACGATAGAGTAGGGGAAATAGGGGTAGTTTAATTCTACGTTCTATTTATTTTAATATAATTTTAACAAAATCTTAGGAACAAAATAAAAATAACACATGTGTAGGTAAAATATTATTACAATATAATTTCAATTAAAAATTAAAAATCATAAAATGTTTGTTTATAATGACGACGGTGTCATTTATTTACCGAGAAATATATTACCTTTACCACAATTTTACTGGAAATTATAATGTTTGCTGTGAACACGAAATTGTATACAATTTTAATAATAATCAAATATAATTTATAGTTTATCCTTCCTACTCTTGTTGATACCTATTAATTATTATAATATTATAATTAATGAATTGGATAGGTATACGTATAAATTATATTATATAATAGTAATATGGTATTTATTACACATTTTATTTATCTGTCATTATTATTATGGTTATATTTATACTTGTTTGTTTTGTATAATAATAGTGTTAGCTGTTTTATTCGCATCAATTGTTTTTGGCGGATACATGATCTACGGTAACGAAATGAATCCCAACATGCTCATGACTCTTGGCAATACTTGGATGGCATACGTGGCAATTATTTTGGTAACAGCACAGTTGATCGTTGGATTCTTGATCATCGTGAATCCGGTGTCTCGGTTTTTCGAAAATCACATCATGGATATCGTATCCACTAACGATAGAAGTAAGCTTGATGTTCAAATTTATCTATTAATTATTACGTACTTACTTAATTTCGTATTTTTAAAAAATATTATATTCACTTTAAAAATGATATAATATAGATACAATTGTTCTCATACTAATAATAATTAGTTGGATATTATTATTACAATAATTACAGTTAGTCAGGTTACTTAATACATTTTATTACTATGTCTTATTATTTATTTACCTATATGATTTGTTTTCAGTTAACGGTTTCCAAAGGTTCGGAATTCGCGTGAGCTTATTATTGGCAATGATCTTACTCGCAGAAAGCGTTTCGGACTTAAACAATTTGGTTGCATTTATTGGATCTACTACGGTAACCATTACAACATTTGTATTGCCGTCCATTTTTTATCTGAATTTGACCTCTATGAAAAGCCAAAATTGGCCAGACAGGTATGATTGTAAGATCTATAAGTTATAGTTAATATATATATTAATATAATGGTAGATAAGTTAAAAGTAGTTATAAATAACTAACCCAAATTACCTACTCAAAATATTTAGTTAAAAATTAAAAAAGTTAAAATATACCTACCTATGTTATTTAATTTCAATTAATTTAAATATTATTTTATTCAATTTGCTCTGTTATTAGACTTTAAATTTTCAGCTAAAAATTAACTTGTATAGATTTTTTTAGATAAATATTTATGTGTACCTATTTATTTTTTATTGATATGTATAACAATAAAAAAAGTCCCTTAGCACCTACCTATATTTTATGTTGATTAATAATATTAATATATTGTCTTTTATGGGCAGGACATAGAAGTGATAGGTACTTACATTTTTTAATTAGTCTTAATTTAAACTGTTTTTAGCTGTTTTAGCCAAGTATATTAAATTATACCTAAATCTATTATTACCTATAAAATTCAATAATTTTGAAAAAATGAATTTTGTTTAATGTTAATATTTAATTGAATGTCGTTCCTAACATGAGGCTTTCTCCAAACTGATAAATATAATGTGTTCAGTGTTTGTATTTATATTTATTTGTTTGTTAATCCTGTTTGTTTTCATTTTGCAGATCTTCATCCTTGCCAACCAAAGTCTACATGTTTACAGTCATTGTTGTAGGAGTTATCGGTAGCATAATTGCTACAATAATAGCCATTATCAATTCAATTGGCTTGTCCAGCTATTTGGAACCAATCAACGCAGAATTGTTCTCCTATTTAACACCTCAAATTAAATAAGGCTCTTATAATATTACGCGATATAGGTACCTACCTAGTACCTACTCACATAATATCTATTAGATTAATGTAGGTATATTAATAAATTATAAGACGTAGTATGAGTGTACACTGGATTTCGTTTTGGGGATAATTTTAACTTTTAAACTTTAGTATCGAACTTAGAATAATATCATTATAATAAGTATAAGTTGGTATATGAAAAAAAAATTAGTAACTTAATGTTAATAAAGTTAGTTTGATTTTATTGGGAAATGTATATGACTTATAATATTTTATAAAACAAACCGTTTTAATTATACCTACCTAGGTACGAAATTATTTTTATTTGTACTGTTCAAAGAACAAAAATAAATAAATAAATAATGAGTTGTTAAATATGATGTTCGTAATAATGAGAATATGACCATTTTTAATAATGATGCAAATGTTAAAACAGCTAGGTTCTAAGTATAGGCACCTATCTATATACCTACGATCTACTGGTCTGTATTTGTGTTTAAGTTGAGAATAAAAGTAAATTTTGTGGGTGGTTATAAACCGCCAAAACTAACCCTTCAGCTCGCTCCTAAGATGCTTTAAATAATTATTATTTTGGTTATAAACCGTAATGTTTATATACAAAGTAAATTATATTTTAAATTTAAGTATATCATAATGATATATCAATAGGAAATAAAATTCGAATTTTATTCAATAACAAAATCAAATAAAACAATGTTCTCATTATAAGTATCTAATCATCATAATCATAACCATAACATTAAATACCTACCTATACCTACACTTATATCTATACATCGTATGATCCACCTCTTATTATTTTATCATTGCATAGTCTTTAAAGTACAACAAAACAATAACATTTCAATTAGGCACTTGCCCAACTAACTACATGTCATAATGATATATTAAATAGATATCTATTTTGAATACAATATTTATTTCATTGTTCTTCAATTATTTATAATTTATATTATTCTTAAATTATAATCATTCCTATCAATAAGACTTTAAATTAATTTTTATTTTATTTCAACAAATAATGTAGGAGTACCTATTCAAATATATCTCTTGTCGACTGATTTAAACATTATTGTTTTGCAATGAAAAAAAAATATTTTTTTTATTATTGAGATATAATACTATTTATAGTAGATATACCTACTTGAAATAATTTTCATCATTTTAAAATATAAAACATAAATTTTGTTTACTTTGGTACCATACAAAAGTTATTTTTTTTTATTAATAATATTGTTCATACTTGCCTAAATTAATAACAACATACAATAATATGTGTTTATATTTTTATGAATATGATTTTTATGGTATTGTAATTTCTAATTTTAAATTGATACTGCATAAAAAACACAATTTACTATGTTTAATAAATACTGTCTTTTTGAAGTGAAACACAAACTGCTTTAATTTTTACCCATTGTGTAAATATTTTATTATAATTATTTTTTATTTATACATGCCTAAGAAATATAATATTTTTTAATCTCTTTATTATTAAGGTACCTATAATATTATATACTTTTTTTTTTTAATAATATTTTTGATTCTATATTCTATATTATAAACTAAAAATTATTTTAGTGGTTAGTACATTTAAAATATACAAGTTATACCAGTGTGATCAAAATTTTAAATTACCTCAATATTTCAAATTTTAATTATAAAAATAGAAATATTTTAAGAAGATGTTGGATTATAAATTATTAATAAAATATATTTACCTCTATTTTTCATATTAAAAGGAGAAAATTGTTGTAATATTACATTTTGATCAACCTGTAGGTATTGTATATGTGTATCTTATGTCAATTTTAATATTACAATATTATATATTAGATATATTTTAGAGTTGATTGTCTTTTCAAATAAATAAAACATATTAAGTATACAAAATCAATGTTTTTATAAATGTGCTGGAAACTAACAAATTTCAATTTGTTTGTGGAAATTAACTACCTAAATTTGAACTGATGTACTTGAGGTCTTGAATCCAGGGAAATTGTTATACTTTTTTATGGTGTCATAACATGGATAATATTAGATGTATCAGATCAATCTAAAATTTAACATACAACAAAAATACAAATATGTTTAGAATCAGTGAAATTTACAAGCGATAATTTAAAAACATAATTTGTGATAAGTTTGTTTTCGATAATTATGCGGGCAGCAGTTGGACGACATTAGATTAAACACTGAGAACTAGTGGATGAGTACTACCGAATGAAAACTATAAAAATTCAAATGTCTGTTTGAAATGAATGTTGAGTGTTGACATTTTCTGTTATTAGAAGTATTCCGTATCGCAGTATATCTATGATAGAGGTTTTATTATATTTGATGAAAGTAAGAATAAGATGTTTAATGTACTCAGTACTTAGTTTGTAAAACGTAACAATAATTGTTAAAAAATAATAGAATAATAATTATTTTAATAAAACAGCGGGAAGGTCAATCTTAGACCTTTCGGTCCTAGGAGAAATTAGTGGTTTATTATAATTTATAATTAAGATTTGAATGAAATGTCATTTCATTGAAAAATACGATTCCGAGCAAAACTCAATATATTAGTTATATTACAATATACTATACTGATAATTCATTCGATTTTGGTAAATTTTGCCACTTTTCCGTAATTTTTTATCAGTTTTAACTTTAAAAGCTTATAAAAAAAATATTGTCAGTCACAATTTTCAAAATATTTTGTAAAAATATTAAGTAGTATATGATTAGACTTCAATAAAAATTTCAAACCCACAAACCAAAAATTGCAGTAAATATTAAACATTATTTGAAAAAAGTTTAAAACTCAATACTTAGTTGAAAATCAATTAATCGTTTCCAAATTTTTTTCTCTAATGTAGAACACATATATTAACACTCAATAAAAAGTTCTTATAATCAAAACATAATTTGTTATCATCAAATAAAAAAAATTAAAATAATGGAAACTGTAATTATGTTGATTTTCACAATTTTTTGGTAGTTTTAATTTTAAAAGGTTATAAAAAAAATTGTCAAGCATAATTTTAAAAAGATTTTGTAAAAACATTAAGTAGTATATAATTAGACTTCCATAAAATTTTCAAATGATTAACCAAAAATTGCAGGAAATATTAAACAGTTTTGGAAAAAAGTTCAAAGCTCTATATTTAGCCAGAAAATCAACCAAAATTTTACCAAGCGCGTATATTGCTTATGTGAGTACTTAAAAAATTTTTAAGTTCCTATAATCAACTCTCAATTAATTATCACGAAATAAATAAATTTTAAATATTTACAGAAACCCATTTTTCTCCATATTTTGGTAGTTTTTCTTCTAACAAGGAAAAATTTTTGAGAAATTCAAAAAATGAGCTAAATAAAGTACCAACAAGATTCAATTTTCTACTAGATACATTCCTTTTTGTGGTAATCGGACCATTTTTTTTACCCAAGAAAATTGTCTTCAATTATAAAAAAAAAAATTATTGTAAAACCAATACATTCCTCACTTTGATCAGAATATAATATCTAATAAATCATAAAAAATGACTACGAGGAAATACAATAAAACATTTAAATCAATAAAATAATAAGTAAAAAGAACACGAACTATCAATTTACAAAAAAAATTAAAAAATGCATTTGTAACATCTTTTGAAATGGATGGGTTGGTGGGTAATTTTAATGCTTGATTAAATGATCGTGATGCCACTGCCTATATATGTTTAAAAAATAATAATTTCACAATTTTAATCTATTTTTTCCTTATTGGGTATTGTTTTGCATGTAACAATAATAATAAATAAATTAAATAATAATTTAAAAAAATTAAATAGAGATGAAGAACGGTTATGAATAGGAAAAATGGCAGCTGCTATCATAGAGATAGACAACTGTTAGATTAACTGTTTATGATGTTATGTCTATTATGTTTATTCTTATTCATTACTAAATAATATATGAATAATATTATAAGTGATATAAGAAAAAAGAAAAAATTCTTGATTTTTTATCTAATTTTACTGGACTATTAACATAATTATTGAAAATAAAAATAGCAATGTAAAAAAAATGTGTTAAAATTTATATTTTTTTGCGAAAATTTAGTTGTAATTAATGAAAATTTTGGAAAAAAATTGTAGAGAAAAATTAAATTTGATATATTTGCATATATTATAGACCTACTTGCAGAGGCGGCTTGATCATGCATTTTGTGGTTCACTGAACCACCAATAATTTTGGGGTGGGTGTCATTTTAATAGATGTGGACTTGGTTTAGGTTACCTGGTCTTAGGTGGTAATATGAAAATGATAATTTGATAGCCAAGTCATTGCTAGCAGCAAATATATACAATTACCAAAGATTGAATAGCATACATTAACTGCATTAACGATTAACTTATATACAGCTTTATAATGAAAATATAGTCACGTATTGACCAGTAGCGGATCCAGAGTTAAATTTTAGGGGAGCCTTCAAAATAAATTATTACTAAGCAAAACAAAAAAAAACCTAGTTTTGAAAATGGCTTTTTTAAAAATAGTTTTTAAATTAATTTTAAACTATATTATTAATTATATATAATTATATATTTTTATTTCTAATGTTAAATTGTTTGATTGGTTATTTACAATTCGGTACTAATCATATCAAAACATTGGAATTTCTTAGCAAGTTTTAGTATAAATAATAATCGTCAAAAAATTATAAAATTAAGTAAGGTTATGTAGTTTGACTTTTTTGTAGGTGGGTGAGTGGTATTTACTAATCTTGAACCACCAACTGAAAAATATCAAACCGCCTCTGCCTACTTGCGATAGGCCCAATTATAATAATTAATAAATAATATAGTGTGTACAAATTATGACGATTGCATACTATACAATACGAGTTTATTACTACAAATAAAGGTGCAAAATGTACCTGTCTTATAGCAGTTAATGTTTCAATGTTTAAATAATTGCTGCCTTATTGGAGGATGAAGGATTGGAAAAAAAGATCACTTTAACATAAAACAAGCACCGGAATATGTTATGAGAGAGAAAGTGAATCAATTTTTTCATGATTATATTAAATGATTTTTATGACTATATAAATATAGAGAAAAAAACATAATTACGAGCAGTCATCAAATCACTTGAAATTTAAAATTTTAGTTAAAAGTGAATAGTTCATTATGAATATAGTTTAATCTGAACTATTATATAAGGTACACCTGGCATGTCAAACTCGCTTTCCACAATTCATTTTTAATGCCCAGTTACATTGAAAAATTAAATCAAATGCGGTACAAATTAATTTATATTAATATTTACTACACTTTTCATCATTTTAATTTATATGGAAAATTTATATTATTATAATACTATAATAATATATAAAATATAATAAATAAATTCATTTAATTGTTCTTCATAAATTTAATTATTTTATTTATATTTTAAAAACAGTTTTTGCAGCCCATACATTTTTTCTACAGAATAATTGGGCCAAATAATATTATTAGTTTGACATGTCTGAACTACATTAAACATCAAATAAGGAAATATTTGTGGGAGATAAAAATAATTTCATTAATTAATTACAATTACAAAATATTACATTTTAATATTATGTTACACTTTTGAAAAACGTACATCATTTTTAATATTAATCTTAAAAAATTAATTGTAACATAAATAAAACCAAATATTATTAAAAAGTAGTTATATTTAATAATGATTAACTAAACTAAACTATTATGTTAAATATGGAACCCTTGTCATAATAAACCTTATTTGGGTACAGTTACAATTATGAAAAGATTAAGAATCACTAAGATAAATCATTAGATGTGATTTGTATTTGAAACTTATCTTCCAAATATATGATAGTATGATATAAAAGTATAAAATTTGGTTAACTTGTATTTTATATTTCACTGCTATTGAACTGGTGATTTTTGAATTTGAGTGTTCAATTATGATATTTTAAAATATTTTTCTTGAAAGAATACTTCATAATTATCTGCTAAATACCTGTAATACAAAGATTCTTATTCACATAAATGTATTATATCATCAGCAGTTGTACATTATTTTATTCTTTTTTGAGCTGCCTAACTAACATAATCACAAGTCAAGAGGTAGAAGATAGTTTCTTGAATAACTTTATAATGAAGTTTTAGGAGTTTTAGTTGGTGATGAGGTAGATATAGAAGAACAAATTAGTATCATCAGTGAAGGTTGGAAGTTTGATATTATATAAAATAAAGACAGAAAATAAAAGAATTGACAGAGTATTAATTTATAATAAATACTTACTTAATAAAATCAAAAACATTCTTATCAAACAAGTCTGCATGTTTTTGAGTATTAAATTGCAATAATGTTTGTGGAAGACCAACTGAAAAACAAATGGCATATTAAAATAAGTGTTAGTATCATAATGAAATTAATTTAATTAGATACCTAAATCGCACAAAATAAATAATGATAGTATAAAAATTACTGAATTTTAAAAAACAAAATCAATTTTAGTGTCAATTTACAACATATAAGTTCGTTTTCAATTTTAGTTCTTTCAATACGTACTAAATAATCGTAGTAGATGTGTAATACCATATACATAACACCAGTATTTCTTGGGATTCAAAATACTATGAAATGGAAAATTCCTCATATTTTCTTTTGTACATGAACTCATCATATATTTAGTAACCTAAGAAATGATAAAAAAACAATGATTAAAATTAAATAATAGATATTTATTTAAGAGTTTATAATTTAGAAACAATTAAAATATAATATTAAAATTGTAATACATATTATGTATAAATATATGTCAATTGAATATTATAAATAAAAATTGTAATATCCTGTAATAATAAGTCTAATCTTTTGAATTAAGACAATAATAAATTACAATATTAGGCATATGTATCTAAAATTACCTTATGATGCAATTGATACTTGAACTCAACATCATATAGTAGATATTTGTGAATTGAATAATTGAAAAATTGTATTAATGTTATACCAAAATTGTAAGCGTCATCTCTAGAACAGTAGATAGTTTAAAAACAAATATTTTTTTTTTTATTATGCTGTTATTATTTAATTTTAATCAAAAATGTACCCAAATGACTTATCAACATGCTTCTTTTTTGTTTCAATATAACTATGTATTATTTTTGCTACTGTATATTTTTTTGGAAATGTTAAAATCTAAAAAGCATAAAAAAAAATTATATTATTTTCAGTATTGACCATAATTTATTTAGATATTGTCCTTGTAGCTTAATTTAAATATTGTATTGTTATTATCTACTTAATTGTATTTGTATTTATAATTTTAATGTATTAGTCAATAATCAAAATTAAATTTAAATTTAAATATGTCTTTAATGGAATTTAAACACATTAAGTACCTTCAGTATCAAAACATATTAATGTACTTACATTTTTTTCATAATATAATTTGTAGTAATACTTTACCAATTTTACCAAAAATAATTTATTAAATTATTACTTTTAATAATTTACATATTTACATATATACATATTTATATTTAATAATAGTATATTATTATTTTTATACACAATTGAAACATTAAATATTACATTATAAGTATTAATTTTTAAGAACAAATCGTGACCAACCTAACGAGTAAGAAACCATATGCCCCACACTATAACTGACCAAAAACCGTACAACCGCAACCATCTGTTATCTCAGTCAAAATGAGCTTAACAGTACTTTTCTCTAATAGAAAATAGGTGGAAAATCGCTAGTACAATTCATTTCATATTGAAAGTGATATTATTATAGGGAAATGTATGTCCCATATGTCCCAATGCATAAAATCCAGAATAAAATTTAATTAATTTCACTTACATGTGAACTATTAGTCATAGTTTGGTTATGGCAGATTGCCTTTAACAGCGACAAAGGCATTTGTTGAGGTGAAACTGGTATACTTTTGACCTAAAAAATGTAAATAATAAAAACGTAAAACAAAATATATCAATAAAACTTTTACTATTATATTAAGAATTATTATAAATAAATGTGATTTATAAGGAGGTATTATTCAACCTATATTAAAAAAAACAAAAATAAAAAAAATATTACCGTGGGCATATAGGAAAGTGATTCAAGTGATTTATTACTATTGTTGGGTATTATGATCAATTGCTTGTTTTCCAAAATTCGTGATGGTAGTAAACTTATATGCTAAAAAAATAACAATTAAGACATAAAACATAAAACATAATAAATCAAAAACATATTTACTATCACATTAGGAATAACTATAAAGAACTGTGATTTATAAGTAGGTATTTTTTCAATCACTAATAAAAATCAAATGAGTAGAACAGAAATATTACCTTAGATACATGTG
>CM023361.1:13734333-13749137 GCA_013282895.1 Eriosoma lanigerum
GATGCATGTGCTGTTCCAACATTACTAGTGTTAGTATTTATGTCCGCATTGTTCTTGGATCCCAGAAAGTTTGGAAATGTAAATGGTGTACTTATGGGCTAAAAACAAAATAAATAATTAAAACTTAAAACGAAAGAAATCAAAAATATTTTTACTATCATATTAGGAATTACTAAAAAGAACTATGATTTATAAGGAAGTACTTTTTCAATCCGTAATAAAAATCAAATGAGTAGAACAGAAATATTACCTTAGATGCATGTGTTGTTCCAACATTAATAGTGTTGGTATTTATGTCCGTATTGTTCTTGGATCCCAAAAAGTTTGGAAATGTAAGTGGTATACTTATGGGCTAAAAAATATAAACATTTAAAACGTAAATTGAAAGAAATTAAAACGAGTTTTACTATCACTTTAGAAATTACTATAAAGAACTGTGATTTATAAGTAGGTATTCTTTCAATCTATATTAAAAAACAAATAATGAGAACAGAAATATTACCTCAGTTGTATTTTCTGTTCCAACATTACTAGTGATAGTATTTGTGTCCATATTGTTCTCTTTTGTTGGAATTTTTAGAGATGCTAGTGGAATACTTATGGGCTAAAAACATAAAAATTTAAAACGTAAAACAAATTAAATTAATAATATTTTTAATATTACATTAGGAATTACTATAAAGAACTTTGATTCTTAAGTAGGTATTTTTTCAACCTGTATTAAAAATAAAATAATGAGGACAAAAATATTACCTTAGTTGCATGAGCTGTCCCCAAATTATTAATGTTGGTTTTTATGTCCGTATTTTTTTTTTTTTACTGGTATCTGTATAGGGACCAGTGGTATAGTTAAAATCTAAAAAATATAAACAATTAAAACAAAACAAATCAATAACATTTTACTATAATATGAGGAATTACTATAAAGAACTATGATTTTAAAGGTAGTATTTTTCAACCTGTTTTTAAAAATCATATAATGAGGACAAAATATTACCTTAGTTGCAAAAGTTGGTCCCAAATTACTAATGTTGGTTTTTATGTCCGTATTGTTTTTGTTTGTCGGAATTTGAAATGGAACTGTGGGTTTGGTTAAAATCTAAAAAATATAAACATTTAAAACGTAAAACAAAACAAATCAATAACATTTTAGTATCACATTAGGAATTACTATAAAAAACTGTGGTTTATAAGGTATATTTTTCTACATGTTTTATAAAACAAATAATGGTAACAGAAATGTTACCTTATTTGTTTCATTGTCACTAGTACTGCTTACAATGTTAGAATTAATCTCGATTCTTTTAGTTTGGTTTGCCAAACCATTATTCAATAAACTGTTTAAATTATAACTATTATTATCACTCTTTCTAATATCAGAAAATTCACTTACATTTGCATTAGTTTTAGATACTGTTGATGATTTATCAGAAGAAGTTGTGCTAATAATATTACTTTCTTCAGTAGTGTGTTGTGTATTGTCATTTGTAATGCGTGCTTTCTTAGAAGGACGACCTAATAAATTACAAAAAAAAAAAATTAATTTAAATTAAATAATAGTTATTAAAAATAAATTACCTCTTTTTTTTGCTCCTTGTTCCTTACTAGTTTGATTTAATGCAGTTTTCTTTTTTTTGTCTTTTGCAGATTTTGATTTTTTTGAATGTTCCTTTGGACCTGTTGATGTATGACTATAATCAACAAATAAAACCAAAATTACATATAAATTATATTTTTTATCAAATACTTAGTCATAGTATTAATATAATATTTAAAAATAAAATATTATAGTAAAATAAAATGGTAAAATCAGGCATCAATATTAAGAGGAATTATTTTTGAACTACTTATAGGTAATTTAAAATTTATAGTTTTTCAAAAATGTAACAACCTAACTAAATTTATTTAGGTCTGTTATTACAATTATACGATAAATTTAATTTAGCTGTCAGTTAAGCTTACACTTTAGTATTACATGAACTTAAACAGCAACTTTTACATGAACTATTATAACAAATTAGTAAATTTAAATTACAATGTTCAGGCCAGTAGTAACAATTAATTAATTTCAAAATGTATGGCGATCTTCATTGGTTCTATCGGAATCACCTAATTGATATTTCAATGATAATATATTAATCTTATTTGATAATAATTGATAATGTTTCATTATTATTATATATATTTTTTTTTTTTATATGTTGTCTGTTCATTTGAAAGTAATTAAATATAAATAACGATAATAAAAGAGAAAGACAGTCAAATGTCACGAAGAAAGATTATGAACGTACAGTCAATTATACCGAACACTAACGGAATTTGGTTATATTGCACATATTCATTTTTGTTTCGCTCGTTTTTCCGAGATTTTTTATAAAATCATCCAGTAAACCCTCAATTGCATACGATACATTTTTTTACAACCCTACTAACCAGAAAAACACTAATACCATACTAATCGGTCAACAAAACTAACATGGTACCCAAAGCGTAAAAACCGTCGACTATACATTTATATTTTATTTCTTTATTATTGTTTATACTAATTATTTGAATAATAATAATTTACTTAAAAGACTAAGTTATTTTGTTTATCCATATCCAATGTATTAAATATATTTAGTAGAATTCAATATGATGATGTTTTTTTTTTATGTCTGAAGACACTTTTTTGGGTAGAAATAATGGGCCAATTACCACAAATAGGGTATGCTATCGGTAGCAAATTGCGTCTAGTTAGTACTTTATTTTGAAATAGATTAAGTAGTATATAAATAGGCTTTTATACAATTTTCAAACAGATTAACACGAAATTACTAGTAATATTAAATATTTTGGAAAAAATTTCGAAGGTCTATTCCTAGTCATAAAAACAACTTATATTTATAACACCTTTGTGAAAACTTTAATCAAAATTCTACTAGTTATCACGAAATATAAAAAATCAAAATAATGGAAACCGAAATTTTGCGATTTTCCGCCATTGTTTGATAAGTCTTCTACTCTCGACGAATATTTTTTAAAAAATTCAAAAAATGAGTTAAATAAAGTACCAACTAGATGCAATTTACTACCGAAAGCATACCCTATTCGTGGTAATTAGACTACTGGTTGAGTAAAGTAAATGGTGATTAAGAAACATTGGCGCTAACTTTTTCAAACCATAAACAATATTCGTGAAGATAAAATACAACTGATTTGTACCTTTAACTCACAAGCCAAACCAAATCTCCTAATTCATATCATTTGATTTTTATTAATTCAAACCTTTTATCACCGTACTTATAAGGATTTATTTTATCCTAGTAGTTAAATTTAAGTTTCATTTATCAAAAAATTAATCGAATTGTGTAAACGTATAAAAATATAATATATTATTATGATATAATATTTAAGTAATTATTTAAGTAAAATAATAACATGAGCATTATTTTAAATAAATACATTTGTAGAATATAAAATATATATTAATGAAATTATTATTACTCTTTTGTATGCATTGTTCGCATATATTGTAAATTTATTTCATTCCAAGCAAATACGTCTTGCGCAATAACCCATTCATCCCATTTCTTTTTCCAGCCTTTGTAATGAACATAATATTCGGCCTCATCAAATTCTACATTCCAACGTCGGTCCAGACATTTTGCTTCGTATAGAATACCTTCATATACACTCAGAATATCGTCACCTAATTAATAATAAAAGTATAGTAGTTTATTTATACTTATTGCGTTGAGTATGCAAATAAATAAAATTTATAAAAGGAATATAAAATAAATATATATTATGAGTACAACAAAAAATATTATAATTTATAACTTAATATTATGTTTTTCGATAATTTATTATAAATACGTTTAATTATAACTAAAATATGATAATAATCTTAATAATAAATAATAATGCTATTAAATAATAACTATCAAAATATACTTTTTATCTAAAAACTACCTAGATATACAGTGGCAGCTAGTGTAATGGAGCATAAGTGCACGTACAACATCTTATTAGTAAAATGCTATCATATAAAAATAATATTTTTATTTAAAATATTATTATAAATGTTTTAAATATTTTTTGATAGAAAAACTGTAATATTTCATTATTATTTGATTATATCAAAGCAATAATATTGATATCAGTTATATAATGGAATAACCCCATTCGAAGTTTACCTTAGTTCTACATAAAAAAAATATTTTAGATGACATAGATCGTGACATTAGTCGACATTTAAAAATTAAAAATATTATTAATGGTTTTAAGTAAATTTTTTTTATATTTTTTAAGTATTTTGTGCATTTAATGATTTTATTTTATAGGTATTTCTACCTTCATTTGATTAGAAATAAAGGTACATTTTTTTTTCTATTTGAATATTTCTGTTTTACTTAAAAATGTGTTCGTATTTTTGAGAAAGGACAAGGCGGCAAAATTATGATGCCCAAGGGTAGCAAAAATCTAAATGCGAATCTGTAATTATACAATCAAATAATCTTTTACACTCTAAGAGAACAATATAATCAGTTACGTCGGAAAGGTTCCAGACCCCATGGACCCTCCCTCCTAGATACGTCACTGGTACAACTAATACGTATATAATAATATAATAAAACATAGCATATAATATGTCATCCAATGTTTTATAAAAAATGTAATATGTTATTCATGCATTATATAAGTAAATACTAGTTGGTTAGGTTGTTAGATAAGATAGATAAATTACATAGATTTGTAAATTGTGATTTGTGATAAGAAAATTATTAAATTGTTTACAAAAAGCGGTAGTATCTATTGATAAACAGACACTTATTAAATATTTCTTTAATTAGCAAAAACAATATCTTTGCTCTGGTTATAAATACATAGAGGCCTAGGTGTAATATGCTAATATGGCTAATATGAAATTACGCCAATGTGCCGAACTGTTTATCAATTATAAATTATCTAGAATTGCTTTTATACTTTACGTTTTTTAAAAGGCATACTCAGACTAAATAACTAACAATATTAAATATTAAATATAAATAAAATCAATATTATGGCTTTTTAAAATATATTTTGATACCAATATGTAGTAATTATCAATTATTACGCTTGAAACCGAAAGTTAACAGATAAATGTCAATACTAAATAATATGATATAAATGTGAGAATACCTTTGGAAAATTCAAAACTCCTATCTGTCACTGTTTCCATCTCCTTCATTTTCGATTCCATAACACATTTAATAAATAGTTGTTGCAGTAAAGTAACACCAAATTCCCAACACTGTAACTGTAATCTTATGTTGTTAGTACGTAATACGCAGCAAATAAATTGTAAATATATTTTACAGGTTATTTTGTTAACAGACGGCAGTTCATACGCTGTTTACGAATGATGGGTGGGGGAAGACGTATTCATCTGTGCCACTAACGCTATATTATAATGGACACGAAGTAAACACGCAGGCGCAGAGTACGTGATGTTCGCCGATCGGCTCATGGCCACCCAACATTGAATACGATATTCATCTGTTGTGAGAGAGGATAACCGGGAGGTCATACGTGTTGCCAACCTATGAATGTTGAAAAAAATAAAGTATGGATTTTAGTCATAACGATGAAAACGGTCGCTACTTCTTCCGTCACGCCGCATACAAATCTAACCCCCCGGACACCGAAACCCGAACGCCAAGATGCCGGACAACGAACAATACGGCCTAAATTCCTGGCGTGACCGGTGTAGAAGCACAGCATTAATATTTTTTTTTTCACGTTGGGGAAGGGAAGGGAGGTAATAATGACTCATATTAGATTTTAACGATTACAATTATATCTAAGATGTCAATTATTTTGGGGATGGAAAATTATAATTTTAACCATCCAAAAATGATATATGAGGTCAATTAATTATAACTTGCCTCCTATTCTCCGTATACCTTTTATGAAATACCTTTTGAAATATTATCATTTGACCTGTTGAAATAATTTACTATTATGTGTAAAATTAAAATTAAGATTTTTTTTTTAAATTATACGTTACGGCCTACTGTTCCACTTGAAACTTTCCGCACACCCGAAAATAAACTTAAACTACACCTTTGGACACGACAACAACAAAATAGAAATACGTCAGTGAGATGAATTTTTTCATTAATTATTGAAAAATACATAAATATGGCCATGGTATACGATATTATAGAGAATCCGTGATCTAAAGTGACAACGTCTATACAATATAATTTATTGCACTGCGGTAGAAACCATAATATAGATTCGCTACAAAATACCTAATAACTATCTGCCGGGTAGCAAATGTTTCACGTTATCGTAAAAGCCGACGAGTATTGTAACATATTGTAAGAATTCGTTTAGAACTTTACACCACCCCAACTAATCATTTAATACCCATATAAAATAATACAAAAATATAATGGGATATTTATTGGATCTATAATTTAGTAACCGTAATAGGGGGGCCGGATCGAAAGGGAGATACGGAAAAATGGTATCCCTCTACATTTACTCATTAGCTATATCCATCCCTTCACTTATTATAACGCATGATAATTAATTATGCATTCTTGTGAACTTTATATTAAAATAGGCATTCTTTTGGAAGTTATAGTTCATATTCTATTTGTGTTATATTTTCTAATAACATTACCATTATACGATAATGTTACTATTAACCATTAAACAATAATGTTTCTATTACTTAAATACAATTAGCTGATAGCTCACGACAATGTACCAAGCTGATACCGTTTAATTAATATCAGTTCGGATCAATAAATTACGTACATAGATTAGATATCTATATTCAAAAATAATTTATATTGAATTAATTATATAATATACTGTAGAAAGTATTATGATACTTCGGTTTACACCGTTTCCAATAGTACCGACAAACGATTTCTTAAATTATGAAACAAGGTCGATAAATAATAAAACAACGCACCCGGTCGTAGAAATATAACGCCTGTCGATATATTTAAATATATTAACTGTGTGTGCACATAATACGCATGCTCATATTGACCGTATACTCATTATGTACAAGAGCGCTCGGCTATCAAGACACAGCCTTTAATTTATAATAATATTGATTATTATTTTTGATGATGTCAACGAACAATTTGCTGTTTTTTTCTGTTTAAACTCTAAAGCCTCTCACCAGAAAATTTTGGCGTAATATAACATTGCAGATGTAAATAGAATGCGATGTACTCGAGGGCGATATTTTGATAGTCGTTATAGATCTTGTTGCGACAAATTTTAGAATTTTAGATTGAGGTACAGCATTTTCATATTTTAGTAATTAGCTGATAAGTCTAGTAGCAGTGGTGGCTCATGCATTTATACTTTGGTGCGGTCGTACTTCTACAAATATTTAGAAATAGCAGAAATATTTACATTTAACATTATTTTTAGACTGTCACACACTAGGCGTTTTACACAAGCGACTGCTTTTAAAAATGAGCCGATTCATAACTTATTAAACAGCAGATAATAAATAGCTTTATTTGCACTATAATAGAATATATATTAAACGGAAAATAACGCATCTATATGGGCATCCAACAACGGCCGCGCCAAAACGTGTCGGAAATAATTTTGGTCGATCGGATGCGTACGTATTTTTCATGTTATCAATCACACTGCGTGTTTTAATGCCGCCGAATGTCGCTTTTTATTATGTTTATGTATTATTTTATAACTGTTCTGGATCCTTCCTAATTGTCATTATCGTGATTGTAAACTAGCCATTCGACTAGTCGTTGACGATGTCATTTTGTTATTTTTTATTTTATTTTTTTTCGTTTTTTAAATGTATAGAGCAATAATTATACTTATGCAATTTCAATGTCACCTAATTAATCCACGGTTACGTTAATACGACATTCAGGACCTAAATGTAGTAATATTTAAATGAAAATAAATTTATTTTGCAACCATTTCTATTAAAAAATAAAAACCTATCGATTTTCATAATTTCAGCACGTTGAAAAACGTTTAGTGTGTATAATATCCACGAACGTAACGTTTTTAAAAATTCCTGCGTGTGGAACGCCTAGTGTGTAACAACCCATATTATTAATTATATTAATCGTATATATTATTATTCATTAGTATTTTCAGACCTCGTGGCACAATTATACTGGTTGCTATACAGCACTAGATTGTGCGATAAGGTAAATCGCTCATATTAATACCGGTTTCTTTATAATAGGTAGATACAAAGTTTCTTTTATATAGACCGGGCATCCGGATCGTTTGGACGGTAATTGTACCCGCATTTTTTGCTGTGTAGCTATCTTATCTATTCAACAGAAACTATAACAAAATCGATATCACGCATTACCTGATTCATTAAATTTTGATTTAAAAAAAATAAAAATAAAATTATTTAATTATGCCATTTAAATTAAACTTACAGATTCAACACTTTTTACCAAATTTCAAAAGTGGATTATGTTCGAGGATCTCTCGTGGATTTTTTTTTTTTAAATATCATCCAAAAACAATGTTATAAGTATTTTAAATCTTTTTATATTTTAAAGAAATATAAGTTTATTGTCAGATCTCAGATAATATTTTACAAAAAATCCACGAAAAATTTATATAATGGATATATTCGATGAATTTCGACGGTCAATTCGGGTGGCAGCGACGTGTTTAGTTTTGTATGATTGAATCATAATATTATGTTAAAGCTATAAAAGATAATAATATTCCTATATATACTGACATAGTAGTAAAAGCCATAGGTTAGGTTAACCACAACTTGTGCAATGATAAACATACCAGTTATTGGGGACGCAGAAGGACTGAATACTTATTTTTCAGAAACTTTACCATACCCCTACTATTTAAGAGGAGTAGTCCTCACGTCATAATAAGATAAAAAGTGATGGGGAAGTTTATTCTTCAATGATGAAAACATAGGCGCAAATAGGGTTGTTGGGGGGGCTCAGTCCCCCAAGAATTACTATAGCCCCCAAAAACTAAATTTTTTTAGTGGTTTTGTAATAATTTATAAGCATTATAAGAGTATCCTGACCTGAGCTACAGCCTCCCCATATTTCAAACACTATTTGCGGCTATGGATGAAAAGAGTCCCTATACTTTTTCTTGCCACTGTTAATACATGACGCTATTTGGGCGACCACCGGCATATGTTTATATAAAAATCATATTTATTGGTAACAAAATTATATTAATAAAATGTTATTATATCCTTATTTATAATAATACTACTTAATTTTATTTTAAGAAGACGCTATACCCGTATTTTTGGCTCCATATTTTTCTCCGTCTATCCAATGAAAAATAAAATAAAATAGCAGTTACGTAAAACTTTAATTGTAGCATTTGATTCAAACATTATAGTTAAAATACCAATATTTAAGAGTGAAATGTTTTCTAATATCTCTCGAGGGCTTTTTTAAAAATGTCATCTAACAACTAGTTTGTTTTTTAAAACACACAAATATTTTCGCTGCATCTCATACTCATGTCGGTCGTGAGTTTTTTGTACTGAAATATAGTTTTTACCTTAGGAATCTAAAATGTATGCATTTGATCCTGGACGCACAGCCTACATAAATATTTATTTATATAAATAAAAAATCATTTATTTTTCCTTAAATATTTCCGACGCATTTTATATTTGACATAGCGTAAATTTTTACCATTGTGAACCCAGAGTCCTAGCTTCATAAAATATTTGTTATGTGTTGTTCGGGTCGATCCTGATCTGTAGGACAAATTACCGTTTTGTCGTAAAAATATTTCGTCTTCACCGTTTTGTTGTATCTTTTTTGATTATTGATTAATACTTTGATACGCAATTAATATTATATATTATTTAATATTAAATTTATATTAAATTTATATCACAATTATGATATTAATATTATGTCAAATAGGATGTCATTATATTATCCACTATATTATTTGTGTAACTGGTTCATGACAATAATACATTGTTCTGGCATATTTTTTTCAAATATTTGTTTTAAAATTAAATTTTAAATTATTTATATAAAAATATATACACATATTTATCTAATTATTACCTGGGTACAACTATTATTAATATGATTGAAGTGATGGTAATATATAAGGTAACAATAGGTGGATTGGGGCGTCACCCTTGGGCTCTTTTTTTATATCATATTATTATGATAATACAAAAATGTCACATGCTTTTATTGCAATTATTATAATTTTTATTATTTATTTTTAAAATATAGTTTATTTAATTTACATTGGTACTTCGAAACACCGGGAAAATTCCCGGCTGACGGAATGTGTTATAATTTTAGGCCAATATCCAATTACGTAATTTATAAGAATTACGTAAATATAATATTTGTTAACATTCAAATCATCAACATTCAATCGAATAACGATTATTTTTAACTTTGGTCGGCTACAGTCAACGAGCAGTGGCGTAGCTAGGATTTTTACATGGAGGGGGGGGGGCAATAAAATTATTTTTATATGAAATATATCAAATAATTTAATACAAACTTAAAATGTAGTATATAATTAAAATGAAATTAACAAGTGTTTGATATTTAATAGTAATATAATAATATGACTAAATCATTATCTGTGTCTTATCGGAGGTGATATTAAACGTAATATACCATTTTCAAATTTCTTATAATATATATATATATAAAAAAAAAAAACACGTCCCGTGGTGGGGGAACCGAGGTCCCCATGGCGAACCCCCTGGATACGCCACTGCCACAGAGTAAAATTATACTATATATTTTATATTATTCAAAATATATCTACATCGGTAATATTATTGGAACGTAAATACGTAAATAATAACTAAAATGACTGATAATTGATTTTACTTTTTTACACTGTGCTATTTGAACGGATATTTTAAAGACGGATGATTCCAATCATAATCGTTTTCACACTACGATTTAAACGCATATTAAAATGGATAGAATGATAGAAACGTACGTTAAAAAACAGATTATATTTCATTCCTACAAAATATTTTCGAGTCTAAAATTGTTATATTTTTGTTTTGTTTGTGGAGTTAATATAATTTTTTAATAATATTCTTATTGTTTTTTTATTTTATCATAGACACGAATATTTTAAAATGAACAAATTTAGAATTTGTTGCTATTCTATATACAAAACAAATAAAATAAATAATAATAAAATAAAAAAACCACGACATTAGTTTTTTTTCATAAGCTTTTAAAATAAAATTTCTTGAAAATCGGCAAAATTACGGTTTCATTATTTTATTTCTTGATAACTAATTAAGTTTAGATCGTAGGAATTTGAAATTGGCTTTAAATATTTACATTCGTAATTTACACACGTGGTAAAATTTTGAAATGGATTATCAGTATAGCATATTGTAATATATTGAGTTACGCTCAGAATCGTATTTTCTAATGCAATATTCTTGCATTCAAATCTTAAGTATAATGAACCACTAATTTATCCGAGGACCGAAGGGACGAAGGAGGAACGTCTGGAATTATTTTATACCTCTATCACTTTAATGTCGACTGTTATTCTAATTTCTTTCATGTTTAATGCTGCACTCCCTCTATAAATGACCACGAGCCGCTACTTAAATTTTGTGGTGGGTTAGAGGGGTTTAGCCTCCCAAAAATACATAGCCCCCCTTAAAAAATGTATGGTTCAAATATTTTATTAGCGAAACTTAACATAACATGCGCTATGTTTAAAATGGTATATAGCCTATCCTTCTAACAAGTCAAATTTACGCCTATGCCGCACACTATCAGTACGTGGTAGTAAAATTCACGCGATTATTAATTTTAAATAACGAATTAATCATTCAATCTAAGCGTTTTAATAATTTTATTAATAACAACAAACTATTTTTCTTTTCTTTTTTTTTTCAACAGTATCAGATGGCCGGGTAGCGGATTCCACTGCTACCGTAAACCTTACAGAAACGTTTAAACCCACTATTATAGGCAGTGTTGTACAAAGATAACACATAATTTATTTATTCTAGACAAGATGACAAATAATTTATTTTAAATTTATCAAGATGAGATAAATTTTAAACTAAAATTTATCTTAATTTATGAGATAAATTTTAAACTAATTTTTAACTTAAAATTTTTATATAGATGAAAAAACAGATAATTAATATTTAATATTGTAAATCCAACGTTCGTACTGCACTACTGCGCGTAAACCATAGTCCATATAGTTGTTATTATCATGATTATTTTGTAAATAATTATAAACTATCTGATGCTCCAGTTAAAACCATTAATAGTGTTTACAAAGTGCGGTTTAATATAATTCTGTGTCAAAAGTTTTGAAATCATTAGGCGTCTTTCGCGATTAACCAAATGTAACCTGATTATTGTATTTTATAAACAAGTCGTTTTCGCGATTTTGATTACTACTTTGGTAATAGGTTTCTGATATTTTATAACCGATCAAATGGTTATATCGGTTGGTTATTGATAATATGGAATTGACAATATGAAATTCAAACCACAGAATATTTGTTGAACATAATTGTTTTGTGTACATAAAAATACATATTGATAAATAGTATAGGAAATTAATTAGTATCTATCACTATTAAATACATTAATCATTTCTCAAATAGTTAAATTTTGTTTAGATATGTATTTACATTTTTTATAGAATGTATTCTCATATATTTTTTGTCATTAAGGTTTAGTAAATTGAACGCTTTAGGTCTTAGATAATCTATAAATATCTGACCTATTCCTTTTTTGCAAAATTTATTTTAATATCGTAGGCAATAGTTTCTCAATTGAGTTAATTGATTTAATACAATATTTAAAGTTGCGATTTCCATAATTAATGATTATTAATACATAAAATAATAAAATTATTCAGTATTATTTTATAAACTATAGAGTCTTTCGGTTATCTATTTTCTATAATCTTGTAATAACCACAACCACATCGATTTCGCGGGTCTTTAATTAATAAACAAAATTTTATAAACACGACTGATAATAATAATCGCGATAACACGCCTATTGTTTGAATAATTATTCTCAGATAGCTTATTTATTTATATCTAGATATTAACACTGGACTACTAGGTTCATCATTAACACGCATGCGCAAGTTAACAGGAATATTATTAAACGCCGCTCGCCGTTGTGCCGCGAGTATATAGAATAAGTCCGACTTGGATCGCACAACAAATGGAGGGGGATATTATCGATTTTACAGAGCGAAGCGTCGCGCGACGGCGCCGAGAAGTGCCGGCCGCATAGCAGAGTAATGCGCATGCGTATTATCAGTGTTTAAACGAGCAGGCGTAGCATAATGTCGCAATCACGCGCGCACGCGTACACGGGCGACTGGGTATTGTTTAGTGTTTAGGCCTGTTCAATATTGTTCAATTGACATGTTGATCGTTTTTCTAACAGCCAGTTATCCTTATTTTAATCCGCCGACACAGGGTGCGTTCGACTTGAAAGTTGAGCTTAGAGCGCCACAAGCGACTAATAGCGCTCAAGTGCAGTTCGTTTTGGCACACAAAACAATTGTATGAATGGTACCAACCGTTGGTCTATTTTTTAGTTTACTCATAGTTATAGATGAAATCGAGTGAAATGACACGTATTTTGTGAGATAAAACTCATTGAAAAAATTCAATCAAGCTAAAAGATAAGTCTAATTACACAATGAAACCTGGCAACCCACAATAAAACAGATTAGAATGTTGACAGTAGATAGGTTCCTTGTAGTAGCTGGACAGTACCTACTTTAGTAGTAGAAGTAGCATTAAATTTCGGTAGAAATAGAACAGATGAATATAATGCTACTTTTATTAGATTATTTTAAATACTTCATTAATCTTTTTTTTATATAAACTTAACTATAAAAGTAATATTAAATAATTAAAATAATTAATTTAAAGTAGGTATTGAAAAAGTAAAAACACTAATAAAGTTATTCTCTGTATTTTAAATATGAAAGTTCAGTAACATTACTTTGAAAATTAGTCAAATGAGGCATAGCTATATTTTGTTATATTTCCTGTTCGATTGACAAATTGTATCACTACTTCAGAATACAACATAGGTACTGCATATTCTTAAGATTTGGATATTCTATATAAGTAGGGTATTAAATGTAATAAATGAAAATCGGTAAAATAAATATTTATCAACATTTTTTCGAGTTATCAATAATCACTAATAATAAATGTCATACTCATACACTATATACTTAAATTCAAGTTTAAAATAAATTGTGAAATTGCAAAGGTCAAACATTAAAAGATTATAATAAATAGATATTTGATTGTGAGATGGGTACTTTTCTTTATTGAGTAATCTTCTTAATAAATAATACAAATTAATAAATAATACTAATTTTGATAAAAATAAAGTATAGTGAATAATTTTGTATTATGTATAAATGTAAAAACTGTATCAACTAAAATTCATAGCCTTAATATTTAAAATAATTAAATTATTGTAAAACTACTTGAAATAATTATTTATAAACCAATTATTAAAATACATATAACAAATTATCTTTAAATAGTCTTAAGTATCTAATTTAAATATTTTTTATTTAGGGTAAAAATCAATTTTATGATAAATTAACTAAAAACACTATTAAAAAGGTTACATGTACATATTTTTTTTTATTTTATAAAAGAGACAACTTTAAAATATATGTAATAAATGCAATGTAATAAAATATTGTTATGTAATGCAATGCAATATTAATAACAAACAAATTACAGTCACTTATTTTATTAGTAGTTATGATAATTA
>CM023361.1:13749147-14033376 GCA_013282895.1 Eriosoma lanigerum
TAGTCTTAATAACAAAAAAATTACAGTCACTAATTTTATTAGTAGTTATGATAATTAATAATTATTAGTTATAATATCAATTTATAAATACTAAAAATATGTAGAATTAAGTATAAGGCATCATGTGATACAAATAGAAAAATAATAATTTAAATATCTGTAGAAAATCAATACAAACATTATAAAAAATGTATATTTTGTTTGATAATACGTTTTAGATTCTCTCAAGCTTTTATGCATAATTTTATGATAAATTTAAAAAAAAAAACACTATTAAAAACGTTGTACATTTTTATAAAAAATCTAGCATTGGACCACCTAATATAACTAAAAAAAAATACAAAAAATATTTACATATATATTAATAATGTACATTAAATAATGTAATGTAACACTAATAAAAAACAAATACAGTCATTTTTATTTTATGAGTAGTTACAATAATTAATAATTAAAATAAAAATTATAAATACTTTTAATATATATAATATTAAAGCATTATATTATAGGATACAAATATAACAGTAATAATTAAACTATATACAATTAATGCAAGTACATTCTGTTTGAAAATACTTATTTAAAGTTTCAACATTCACAATAATTACATAATCAAATTTATATA
Organism: Eriosoma lanigerum; assembly: GCA_013282895.1. Taxonomy (NCBI): domain Eukaryota; kingdom Metazoa; phylum Arthropoda; class Insecta; order Hemiptera; family Aphididae; genus Eriosoma; species Eriosoma lanigerum. The sequence goes on from CM023361.1 coordinate 13,749,773, forward strand.
CAATATAAAGTAACAAGAAGGGTAAGTTACTTTTAACATATATACAGATCATATTTTTTTACATATACACAAATACGATACTTTTTACTTAGAATAATTTGACCTTTAACAATACTTTATACTTATCACTCAACTGTTATCGTATCATTTGATTGTATATTTTACAGTTACATGTTTATATTGTCCAATAACTCTTTAATATTGTGGTTTTCCAAAATATGCTGACCCAAGATTAAATTTGTTTCAGACGTCTGACTACAATCTTAACATGGATATTCCTTTGTAGAATGTATTTTTGAATGTTCTTATAATGCAATATTATTGGAAAATGCCATTTCACAAATATTTCAAAATAGTTTTATTATCATTAACATTACTTGATTTACTATTATCGTTTTCATGTTTCCTTTGCAAATGTATATTATATGTAAATATATTTTTAAATGTGCATTTACAAATAGTACATTGTATAGGCACAATTTCTCCATGGACTATGTATTCGTGTCGATTTAAATTAGTACTATTACTAAATACACTATCACATAAGTTACATAAATAGTAACCGTTTTGTTGAAACTGTAATTGTATTTGCTTAGAATTATTTGCTATTTGTTCGATATTGTCTATTGTTATTTTATGAACATTTTGCAAATGTTTTTTTCGATTATATAAAGTGCTATATGTTTTTTTGCAAATAATACATTCAATATGTTTGTTATAATCTTGTATGGTATCCAATGACATAAATACAGGATCAAAATCTTTACAATGACGACGACATTCTTCGTTTAATCTCAAATGATTTTTGAAATGGTATGTTAAGGTATACTGTTTTTTACAATAACTACATTTAAAATATTTTCTTGGCTGTTTGGTTTTTAATTTAGTATTATTCTGACCATCATCATAGTTTACTATTTGTGGTTCATCTTCTTTTATTATTTCAAAGTTTATATTGTTAGAAACATTTTCTTTTTTTTGCTCAAATCTATGATTCATTTTATGATTTCTTTCGTGGGCGGTCAAAGATCTTTTTAATTTAAATATTTGATCACAATATTGACATTTGTATTGTGGATCAGAATGAGTTTTCATATGATTGTATAAGTTAATACGATGTTCAAATTGTCTTTCACATGTTAAGCAAACATATAACTGATTATTATGAAGAGTTTGATGAGATAATAATGTCTGTTTAGAGGGCAATATAATATTACAAATTTTACAATGATATTTTGTTTTTTTCGTATTATAATCTACATCATCTTGTTCTGTACAGGAGTCTTCATATTTGCAATTATTTTTAGCACATCTTTTTAGATATTCTCTTTGTCTATAAGGTACTACTACTTCAGGTACTTTACTTTCTGAATTTGTAGCTGTAAATGTATTGGAGTTATAATTTTCTGGAATTGATAATATTAAATCTGTTTGGTTTTGATGAAATGTCATATGGTCCAAACACAGATCCATATCTTCAAATTTCATATTACACACAACACATTTTAACATGGTCTCTTTTCGATGATAACTCAGGTGCAATGCGATTAAGTGTTTATTTGAAGATATTGATTTTTTACAAATATTACATCTGGTTTTTACATTATTTTTCAATATTTTGCCACGGTTAAATTTAGTACCACGCGTAGATAATTTTCTAACAGAAAAGTAATCATTTTCTATATAGTCAACGACTAGGTTACCATATCTATCAAATAAAATAGGTGCTTTTGTTTGTGGTGAAATATCATTAAATTCATTGCTATCCATTTCATCTGAACTATCATCACTTCCAATAGTAATTATAGAGGAATCTATTTCTTCTTTTATAATTATATCACTATCATTATCACTATCATTATCACTATTATATATCACTTGATTTTGTGGTACAGTTTTTATAATTAAGTCGTTGTTGTCAGTTTCATTCACTTGATCTGTACTATTACTTCCAACAATATCTGTAAAGGAATCTATTTCTTCTTTTATAATTATATCACTATCATTATCACTATCATATATCACTTGATTTTGTGGTACAGTTTTTATAATTAAGTCGTTGTTGTCAGTTTCATTCACTTGATCTGTACTATTACTTCCAATAATATCTGTAAAGGAATCTTCTTCTTCCTTTATAATTATATCACTATCATACACCATTTGATTATCTACAATAAACTCATCGCTGTTTGTTGCATCCATCTGATCAATCATATTTGTACGATTTGTTGATTGCTCTTCATTAAAAGTAACCATTTGTAATTCATTAGTAAATGTTGTATTCATGTTTGGTTTGGGTTTTAGATATTTATTCCAAACGTTTCGAAAACTTTCTGTACAATACTGTAGATGACAATCTAAGTTTTGTTTATTATCAAATCTTATATTGCAATTCAAACATTTAAATGCATTTTTACAATGTAGCATATGATTAGAATATTCAGAACTGATTATAAACAATAAACAATCATCACATTGTTTAACCATTTTATGTTTCTTATGAAATTGTTCATTATGTATTATCAAATCATTTTCAGTGTGGAACTTTTGCAAACAAATTTCACACATATAAAAATAATTTTGCTTATTTTTCTGAAGATCATTTAAGTTGCACACATTATCAGTTCTAGTATTTTCATGAGTTTTCAAGTGTTTGTCATAATTTTCTTCTACCAAAAAAATACAACAAATGTTACATTGCATTACAGTATTACCATTACGCGATTCACATTTCTGAATATGATTATTTAAATCCAAAAGGAGGTCAAAGCTTTTTTCACAAAAAAGACATTTATGTCGTTTCTTTTCTTCGTTTTTCTTTTTATGTTTTTTCATGTGCCTATTCAAATAAAAATTTAGACGAAAGCCTTTTTTACAGATACAACAGCAAAATGTATTATTGCGATTACTGTTACGTTTATCCTAAAAATATATGTATTAATATTAATCTATATATACATAATATAAATTTGAGTATGTTAAATTATTGGAATTAAACAATAATACCTGATATTCGAAGGATAATTGTTTTTTTTGGTTATTGTCTTTTGTAATTTCCATATTTTTTCCCAACAATAATAATTCAAGAAGTCAGTTTCAATTTGAATGATTTTAATTATATCTTTAGAAATAAGGGATTCACTGAAATAAAAATTAATGTTATTAAATTATGAAGAAATAAAGTTATATTAATAATAATACAATAATTACATCCATTTATAAAAATAATTTTAAAATAAATTATTATTGTCTGTGTATATTGTATATAAATATTATGTATTTGTTACCTATAAAATATTTATTTTATAAAATTATATTTCTTTTTCTTCTACCTTCTACCTTTACACTCCTAACTAGATATAGTCGGTTACTTTAATCCTAGATCTCTTTAGATTTTGATTTTCTACCTCTATCCATTTACAACAGCTATCATTTCACTCTCTACTTCATCCCTTTTTCAATCACACTATTCCTCTTACCTTCTATACTTATTTCATTAACAACTCAAAAAATTTATAAATTACCTTTGAATCATCTTTATTTAAAACACATACTAACTATCTCAACCAATTCTCCCTTAGTTTCTCTACATAATTGATGCAATTCCTATACTTCCCCTTTTATGTTTATTTCTCATACTATCTTCTCTAGTCACTCCACATATTTATTTTTATACTCTCATCTCTACTAAATTCATCCATTTTTCTTTTTTTTGTTTATTGCCAAATACTCTGATACATTCAACATTGCTGGTCCTATTACTGCCTTTAATATCTATTTTTCAATGTTATCGGCATTCGTTTGTCAGACATAACAGGCTAATACCTACATCTATTCCTTTCAACTATTTCATCAAAAATCTATATTTGGATAAAGTATATTACTTACAATAACTATTTGGTGTAATGGTTCTATTAATAAATCAACACTATAGACTGTGAATATCATATAGGTACTACACATGTAAGATTTAAAAATTATGATGACAGATTTTAAGGAGGTTTTTGCACGACTGCAAAAATAAAAACTTTCATTCCATAAAATTTGTTTTCATTTGATTTATTTTAATAGTAAAATATATGAATATACTTACAATTAGTATATCTATTATATTATTACAAGATTAACTACATACCAAAAAGTAGTACTTTTTTGGTGCATTTTATAATTTTGGTTGATACAATATGTCCTTGCATATACTAATTAAAATATCACCATAAAAAATAAAGATTTTTAAATGCAGTTTTGTTAAAAATTATTTTTTAATTTTAAACGACTAGTAAAATCTAAATATACCTTTATTCAAGTTTTGTGAAATTTAATGATAGCCAGTTTAAATAGTATATTTGTATTAAAATTTTGATAACTTTTTTATATTATTTTTAAGCACTTTTTTATATTTATCAAAAAAAACATATTTGTGTCATTTTTTGTAATTATTTATACTATTATCTATATTTTGAAATGAAATATTCATATTATCAATATTTAATATTCTGATAAGTAAATTATGAGTAATATTACTATTAAAAGTATTTAGGTAATTATTAAAATTTGTCAGTGGCAGTGTTATAATTAGGCAGTTGTGTCATTTAAAATAGGGGTGTGTGGGTCAGATTAGGACATAATGAGTTAATAATTATTAATATTATTATTATTATTGGTATTAGTTATTATTTAATAATCTAGTATATTGTATAACACTATTAAATATAGAGTATGAGAACAAAATTGTCAATGAAATGGATTGAAAATCGTGTTGTCTTCAAAAAAAAAAGTTCACGATGCCAATGCAATTTGTAATGATGTGAGAAATATAAATTATCTAATAAATGAAACAAATGCTTAAAAATTGAAGTTTTGATAAAATTATAAGAATACATCATAGTTCTCTTTAAATTTCACAAAAAAAAAATATATGTTTTGTTATGTAGTGTCTTTACTTTAAGTTATAAAGGTAATATTATAAGCTGTTGCCTAACTAATAATTGTAAAAAAATGTACATTTATAATACTATTTACTAATAGTTAAATAATAATAAAATTAAAAATCATCATTATTTAATCTGATTATTATTGTAAATGGTAGAATTAATTAAAAATAATTTTACATTGATCAAATAATCTGTATTATTCATATCTGTCATATTTTGTTTAAATATTAAAATATAATGTATTATAGCTGATATAACCAATTATGGTACTAGACGATGTGAACTAAGGACTATTGCTTTATTTCATAGTTTCACACACATTTATGCTGCTATATAATCAATATAAACCTATTATTCCTAATATTTTTCATATTAAGTATTATCAGTGGCAGTTTTATAATAACAGTATTATAATTACGCAGTCGTGTCACTTTAAATAGTTTAAGGTAGGACATTATGTGATATGAATTATGATTATATAATAATTATTATTTATATTTATTATTTAATCATTTAGTATATTGTATAATACAATTCAATTTATAGTATGAAAACAAAATTGTCAATGAAGAAACTTTAAATATATATGTTAAATTGTCAAAAATAAAATTCACATTGCTACAGGGTATAATGTATTTTTACAAAGATTTATCTGTGTATAAGACCTAAAGATGTGAAATTTAAGATTAGTGGATAAATTGTACTGTGTGATAATTTAGAACATGAAAACTTAACCATGATTATAAATTAATAACTACAATGATAAAATATTTCATTTATTTAATAATGTGATATCATGTTTTCGGTATTATAATTAACTATTAAAATGACTCTGCGGTCTATAATACATCTATGGTTCTATCAACATGTATTTATCAAGGCATTTTTTTGTGCAAAAGGATATGATAGTTATTTTTATAAAATAGTGGAAACTTATTTTTTATCAATTTTTATTTAATTTTTATATCAGTACATATAGTATATCTTTTTGGAAGTATCATTAATTCATTTTTTAAATAAATAATTTCATTATTCATATAAATTTAAAATAATTGTAAAATGATAACCCACCAAAAAATTGTTTGAAATATAAAATAGTTGAACGATAATTTTTTTTTAAGTAGAAGTTTAAAATTTGATTTTCATTTCATAATTATAATATTTGCTTAATTAATAACCTTTTTCTTACATTAGATTTTAAATAAGGTAAGGTGAATGGTAGAGTAATGATTTTTGTTTAAAGCTAATAAGTGTATTTTATTTGTAAATTACCTAGGAACTACTTATTTGTATTAATGTTAAATTAAAAATACACAACTAAATAAATGTAATGAAAATTTTTTAATTACTATTTATTGTATTTTAGATTAGTTGAAAATAATAATATATTCACTTCTAGGTTCTAGAGAAAGATGTATAATGGATAAATTGAATTGCTTACATTTACAAAGAAAAATAGCAATTATAAACCGATAAATTAATGTTTAATGACTTTTCTAATTTTGCCTTATAAACAATGGTAAATCTAATTTAAATACAAAAACCTACTAGATGTAAGTAAAAGTAGTGATTAAACTGCATGATATTATAATTTGACATCTAATATTAACGATTTAATTAAATATGATCATAAGTATTAGTTTTATGTTAGGGTCACCTATTTTTATATTATTTGTAAGCAATATTGTGATATTGTACACACTACACATGAAATATAATAATATTCACTATTATTTGAAAAATCAAATTTAAAAATCAACTTAATTTATATTAAAGCAACTTGGTTTTTTACCAACAGAAATAACACGTTTAGAAACAAGTGGTTTGTTAACTGAATCTATTAAAAATAAATTGAAATATGTTTCAAATAATAATATGGATATTAAAATAATATTCAACATTGAATATAAATTTAAAATTAAAATGGAAAATAAACTTTAAATCTTTACCAGATAAATTAACATCAGATGATTATGTACATTATCACAATTTACCCATTACGTCTGTTGACATAAAACGCAGTTTTTCAATTTACAAAAATGTATTATCCGACAACCAACGTAAGTTCCTGTTTGAAAAACTCTGTACTTAGCTATATCTTAAAAGATGTATAGTTTGTTTTTGTGAGATAACAAATATGTAGATATTCCATCTGCAATAAGATATAAATAATAAACTTGCGAGACAACAACAGTTTTATCTGTACGTAATATAATATTAATTCAATATTATTATATATTTAAAATTATTTTGACAAATATTGAGCCCTACCATCAAAACAAAATCTAACATTAAATAACCATGTATTATTAATACGAATAACATAATTTAAAAAATAAATAAAACATAGATTAGGTACTCATACTACTGCGCTGGCCACTGGGAAAAATTTTATATTACAGTTACAAGAGTTTATTTCTTTGGTAAACGTAGTAATATTACGTATAACACATACCTGCAATAATGTATCCTATACGTTTGAAAACGGATCGACAATGCACGTGCGACGATTTTGAAACGAGCCACCTAATGACAATATTGATTTTCGAACGCTAGATCAAAAGGAAAAATACTTCAATGAAAACACTTCAACTGGATACTATATTATTGTGTTATTCAAAATACATACCGCAAGATAATATTGGTCCGCTGTTTCGTACTGTACAATGGCACAAACACCAAACGCAAATATCTTGCGAGCGTACTTACACTTAGTAGTAACACAGACGTAATAGTCTCGTGCACTTTTGCAATCGGCGTTTTTATTCAAACGATAAATTGTAATGCAACAACATTGGAATAAATAAAAACGCAGAAACGCAAAATGCACGCACACTACAACGACGTTGCGACGACGGTCCAAACAGTAAACAGCCAGCTAGCAAACACTTGTTGAGAGTAGCAACAGACCACCGAGGAGACAAAGAAATAAAGTGAATATGGAGGGAAATAATGGAGTTACCTTGCGTCCAGACGCCATTAGCCGGCCGACTACGGCGTCATAACCATTATTGTAGGTTCAATCTACAACCGTGGTTACGACCCAATGATACCCTGGGTAACCACAACGATTATATTATAACGTCCGATTTGTGTCAGGGCTTCTATAACTATTCCCCGCGTAAATAAAATTCGATTGTATCGTTGGAGAAGAATGTATGTTATACTAATTTATACCTATATCATCTTCTATACAACTAATCATTTCGATTGTTTTCATTGTATATATCGCGATCCGATTTCGCTGCTATATCTATTTCCTATTGTATTTGAATTTTTATCGTCCCGTTTTCTAGATTCAAATGGATAAAATTTAACATTACCAAAAGAAGAAAAAATAAAATATTGAGCATTTGGTTAGGTATACAAAATAATCGTAATAAACAAGACCAATTTCAGAGAATTTGGTCCTTTGATCGTAATAAATTATAATATAAGATACAAAATTATATTTTTCGTATGACTATGTAGGTACCACGTCTCAAGTAAGGTAATGCTTACAGGAAATTTGATTCAGACAAAATGTTGATTAACAAAATAAGGCATTATGAAGATAAAATTATTGTAAATTACTGATTTATTACTTATTATCAGGGCTAAATATTAATCGAATGTATGGCATACAGAATATATATAGATAATAAAAGAATAAATCATTGGGTGAGGTAACAAGGGCTACACGTTCACCTGTATGTACCCTGACATGAAATCGATCAGTCCTATACTACGAATTGATCCTGACTATGAGTACATCTATTGCACCGCCGATAGTTGCGACACTGACACGTACAGTCGAAAATGTATAACATAAAGATGAGCTCATGGCCACTATACATATACCTCCCCTAAACGCCAACTCAAGGGGCGGATATCTGGTAAATAAAATAGTGCTCAAGTACGTTATCAAAATTTTGGTAGGTATTGGATGAGAAAAAAAAATTCTAAATTATATTATATGTAAAATACTTATGTAATAATATTTTAATATTACATATTATGCGTGTTTATTATATATAATATATAATGCATTTGTTTGAAGGAAAATATTTTATTACGTGATAACTGGCTGGGTACAGCTGTACAGGGTACTTATTTAATTTATAGAGGACTCGTTGTATTTTTAAGATTTCTTAAGCCGCCACGGAGATAGACGGTTGATTCAAAGCCCCAGGGGTATTGTATACACCAAAGATATCTGAATAGCATTAAAGGATAGTGAGGAAATGAAATTATGGGCTTATAGAAGGAGACTATTTAGTATTTACAATTAAATACTTATAATTCATCAATAAGGATATAAATATAATTCGATTTCTCTCATAAACTAATCCCCAGTCGTGTATCATTTTATCATTTTAAAAAGTATTCGTATGGCGCCTGAATAGGCAGGCAAACTAATATGAATAAATGTATAAGTAATTGAAGACATTAGGAAATTTTTTTTATCTCAAAAATTATGAAATAAATAGATAATTTAATACAATATTTAATTATCACAAATAAATAGTTACAGGTACCTTTAATATATTGAATTTATTTTATTTTAGTATTATAATTTATAATTATTTTATAACATTTTATAACATTTTTTCTGATGGAAATAATTGTCCCGATTACCACAAGTATGATACTTTTTCGGTAGAAAATTGAATTTATTTGATACTTTATTTGACTCATTTTTAGAATTTTTCAATGAGTTTTTCTTAAAATAAGAAAAACTACAAAAAAAAAATTGGTTGAAACTTGCGAAATTCACAGAAAATGTGTTTTTGACGAATTAAAATTTAATTATTTTATGATAATTGGTAACTAATGCAATTTGACATATAGGGAAATACAATATTTTTGAGTATTCTTATAGGTAATTTATATACGTGGTTAAATTTTGGAACGGTTATCAGTATAATATATTGCGCATTTGAGATCTGACTGAGATTCGCTCAGAATCCTATTTTTGGATGCTTTATCATTACATTCAAATTTTTTATAAACATAGGAATTATACAATCTCCATATAATTTGTGCAATAAATATAATTGATAATTTAAAAAAATTAATTAATTTAAAAATGTCTCTAATGAAATGATTTATAGAGATCTTAAAATAGTGACCGTAAAAGAAACTGCAAAAGAAGCTTATTACTTAAGATATCAAAATAAAGCTTATTTACATTCTACCCCTTTAGATTTTGTAATTTTCCCTATAAATGGGCCTAGATGCACTCCTTGTTTTTAATATTAAAAACCGATTATAATATTATATTTACATGCAATATTCAATATGCTTAATATTATTAATTAAATATTCGAAATAAGGGTGTGCTGTAACTAGCTACTAGCATTAGCATGGGCGTAGTATAGTAAGGGGCTGGGGGGCTATAGCCCCCTCAGAACCTCTCATAGCCACCCCTAAAATTTGTTAAATTATTTATGTAATATTTTTGTAGAAATGTGGATAATGTGAGTAATTTAGGGGGTGTTTACTTTATTTGGTCATTTTAAGTTTCTTAATACATTACTCAAAAATAAAATGAGTGTCCCCTCTAGTAAAGTAGGCGGGTTTTGAAAATAATTTGGGGTTATAACCCCCTAGATAATTTTTTCAAATTACGTCCATGAGCATTAGGTATATTACGATATTAAAAACACATAATATATAAATACGTTTTCGGATACAAGTACAAGTATTATATTAATATTAAAACTATAATATATGATTAGGGGAAATTATGAAGATAATGATTTTTCATATTTGGAAGTTTATAGTGACTAATAATGTGTGATAATAATAATATATAAGACTAGATAAATATAGAGAAGAGAGTAAAATAAAATGTATTAAAAAATGAGTATTAAATAAATCTAACTATATAAATAATTATAATATTATAATTATTATAACTTAAATATATATCATAGTAACACATATTAGCATGTAGCATATAGGTTAGGGTTAGGTTAGATTATTTAGGTACCTACTAAATATACAAATAATGTAATCTATAATTAAACTAAAAAAAAAACAAAAGCTACCAAAATAATATTAATTATAATATATTAAAATAAATTATCAAACACTAAACATATTTTATATAATATAATTTTATATTATTGCTTAGTTGCTTCATTGCTTGCTAATTTTAGTAAACATAGAGAACGACGACCAAATATTACAACCAAAAAATAAAATATTGCGAGTACCTTCCACCAAATAAAAAAATATAATATAATTCTGTATACAATATGCATATACTATTTTAAAGAAATATATCATTTACCCTAATTTTAGTTTTAATTATAATTGGTAGTGTTCTCATAGGGTATGCTCTATATATAGTATATACTTTCAAACTTTTATTAAAAAATCATGGATATACTACGTATATACTCTCAAAGTCTTAAACAAATTTTATAGCGAAAAGAAATATCTATATATTAGTCAGATTTTTTTGTATTTACACATGGTATTCAAAACTGTAATATTTTTATATAGTAATTTATATAGTGTTTGGTGACTTATACCTGTATTTTACGATTGCCTATTATAGTTAATAATGTTAATCAGAAATTTGATGATATGATTTGATGAGGTAGGTAATAGAGGAATTATGAAATATTCTACAGAATATAAATTTAATTAATAGGAATATAAATAAAATATTTGTAATTTTGTTTGTCAATATAGACTAACATTCCTTACACCATTGTATTTGTATATTATAGCACTAGTTAACTTAGTATAATCATATAGAAATTAATGGAAAATCTCTGGATATAACGTTCTTTTAAGTCCCAAGTCTTGTTTATAGGATTAACATTGATGATAATAAAAAAAAGAGGGAACGACAACTTAGGATGTTCCTCCTTCGTCCCTTCGGTCCACGGAAAAATTAATAGTTTATTATAATTATTAAGATTTGAATACAATTATATTGCATTAGAAAATACGATTCTGAGAGAATCTTGATATATCAATATATATTATACTGATAATCCATTCCCAGATTTTACCATGAGTGAAAATTACTCATGTATATAAATAAAACAATTTTCAAATCCCTACGATCAAAACTCAATTAGTTATCATGAAATAAAAAATAAAAAATAAAAAATGACGAAAATCGTAATTTTGCTAATTTTTCGGTAGTTTTTCTTCTCCTAGGGAAGGTTAGAAATTCGAAAAATGAGCTTTATAAAGTACCAAGGGGAAACGATTTGCTACCGAAAGTATACCCCACTTGTGATAATCGGACAATTATTTCTAAATACTACATTCCTCGCTCCGCTCAGAATCTAAAATATGTAATATAATAACTTAACCTGACTACGTTGATTATTTAATAAATATAGAATGATATTTATTACTTCGTGCACGGTGCACATAATTAAATACAAAAATAAAAAGAACAATATAGGAATATAAAAAACTGGTACTGCATCTGCGACGACGACGACGACGCACATAGCTAGTGTTTTTTTTTGTTGGGCATTACCATCTTGGTCTTTTAGCATTGATAATTAATATTTCATTGTGCGTCTATAGGCGAAGTACACGAGCGACCTGACTTTATGTGTCTTTATCAGTATAATCTGTTTACTGTATAGAAATATATACTCGTATCATATACAGAATGTTATTATTAGGAATTTGTCACGAGGAGTGGTATAAACATTTTTGTCAGGTACAATTATAAACAATTTGTACAACGTAATATATTTATTTGAAGTGGTAAAATACCCTCACGATAAACATCAAAACATATAAATGTACCTACTTGATTATGTTACCTATATAAAACGATATAATTATAAAAATATTTTATAATAAACAATGTACATTTTGGTAAAACTATGTATGTCACTAATATACAAGGAACGGTTTCATAAAGAATAATAAGATCTGATGGTAAGATCTATTCTTCATTATCGTTTAATTACATTCTTGTTGATATACGCCATAAAATTTTAAGCATATTATAAACAACGATAATTTGTTTTATTGCACTTATTTAAGCACGTGCGTAGTTTGCTAGTAGCAGGGTGCATCCAGGACTACAGCCTTCCCCACTGAACCTCTTATAGCCCACTAAAATTGTAACCTGTTAATTACTATTAACCTAGGTCTTATATCTCCATTAGAGTATTTTCAATTTTAACCCTTTAAAATATTTTTTCCAAACTACGGTCATGCATATAGGTACTTAGTTATCGTTATTATTTGTAAATAAATATCCCAAATTTACAATTTATTATATTTATATAAGAAGGTAATACTAATAAGTGTAAAACTGTAAATACAGTATTAGATAAATAACTTTTATTCATCGCTCATCACTATATAATACACTACACTATATTTATCAGTTGTTTATAATTTATAAACACCTATGCTATAAGCAACATAGGCCCTTAAAATGGTATATGTTAGATACAACACATACTTTATTAACTACAAAAAGTATATAAATGTGTTAAAAAGTTATATTTAAAAAGATTTCAAATTACTATTTTGATGGTTATAGATGTAAATAAATATATGAACAACTATAAAATATATAGTTAGATAGGTACCAATGTGAATATTTTTATATTAAAATATCTTAAATACACAAAATATCCAAAAAAGCATTATAGACACTTTTCTTAAAATCCAGTATGATATAAATTTTTCAGGTATGTACATAAATATGTTGAGGAATTTAAATTGGTAATCAATTTTATTATCGACGAAAGTTTTCTAGTACTATCGATTTCAAAACATGTAATATTTGACATTTATAGTACAATATTTATTATTTATTATTTCATATAGTGAAATAATATAATTTATAACTTGTGAGATATATTAAAATAAAGAGATATATATATCTTTAAGTATAATTTCATTATAACTTATTATTATGAAATATTTTTAAATTTAATGAAAAATTATTACAAATAAATAATTAGGTAGTGTTAACTAATTATATTTATAATCTTTAGTAGTTCCTATTTTATATATTATGGGTTTTTAATAGTCTGAACACATTTTTCGTGTTTAAATAATGGTCGGATTATCACGAATGGGGGTATAAATATGCTTTCGGTAGAAAGTTACATTTAGTTGGTACTTTATTTAGCTCATTTTTCAAATATCACAATAGTTTTTTTTTTTTGGGAGAAGAAAAACTACCAAAAAATGTCTGAAAATCGGCAAAAACTACAGTTTTCGTTATTTTGAATTTTTTATTTCATGACATCTTGAATTTTGTTCGTAGGGACTTAAAATTATTTTTTAAATATTTAAATTGGTAATTTACACGTGGTAAACTTTTGGAATGGATTATCAGTACCTATAGTATATTATTGTAATATATTGAGTTTTGCTCAGAATCGTACTTTCTAATGAAATATCATTGCATTCAAATCTTATGTATAGGAAACCACTAATTTCTTCGAGGACCGAAGGGTTCCTTTTTTGATACATTTTTTTTTAAAAATGTGTCATATTGTGTCTACATAATAATAACTAACAAATAATATGTATCTCTTATGTTCGTTTTGATATTCAATTTTTTGTTATTTTGCAAAGCGATCAATTGCTTAACTTAATCCAAAACACACATAATGGTGATTGAAATACATTTTGACTCAAATATTGAAATATAATTTAAAATCATAATTAAATATGAATCCATATAAGGTATAAAAGTATATTTGAACTAGATAATTATTTTATTCCGTATTTTACAAAAAGATTACACCTAGAAAATAATCTAGTATACCATCTATCTATTTTTATATCTAAAATTGTTTTTCTACGTTTCTATACAATTTTGTTTTTAACATTGTTATGTTTTGGTTTTCCGCCTCTGATTTTGCGTAAATTAAAATATATATATATATATATATATATATTACTAATGTTGTGATTTTTGTAATAATATAAGTTTAATATTATGATTAAATAACGTGATAACATAAAAAAAAAAAGTGGGAATGTCAATTTTAGGCGTTCCTCCTTCGTCCCTTCGGTCCTCGGAGAAATTATTGGTTTATTATAATTAAGATTTGAATGCAATAATATTGCATTAGAAAATACGATTCTGAGCGAAACTCAATATATTACAATACACTATACTAATAATTCATTCCAAAATTTTACTTTCCTTGTATACTACCTATGTTGATACTCAAAAAAATTTTCAATTCCCTACGATCAAAACTTAATTAGTTATCACGAAATTAAAAAAATTAAAATAACAGAAATTGTACTTTTGCTGATTTTCCGCCATTTTTTTTATAGTTTTTCTTCTCCCGTTCTTCTAACTTTTGAAAAATTTGAAAAATGAGCTAAATAAAGTACCAACTAAATGCAATTTGCTACCGAAAGCATACCCGATTTGTGGTAATCAGACCATTATTTCTATCCGAAAAAATGTTTTCTTTTCATACATCAAAAAAAAAAAAAAAAATATATATATATAATATTCAACTCTACTAAAAATATTCAAATTTTAGAAGCTTATAAAAAAAAAATTGTCAGTCACGGTTATCAAAATATTTTGTAAAAAGATTAAGTTTTATATGATTAGACTTCAATAAAATTTTCAAATCGATAAACCGTAAATTGAAGGAAATATTAAACATTTTTGGAAAAAAGTTCCAAATTCTATATTTGGCCAAATAATCAACTAATCCTTTCCAAATTTTTTTTTTTTAATGAAGAACACTTATGTTAACACTCAAAAAAAGTTTCAAATCTCTATGATCAAAATCCAATTAGTTATCTCGAAATTAAAAAATTTTAAATAATGAAATCGTTATTTTACCGATTTTCGGGAATGTAATTTTAAAAGCATATAAAAAAAAATTATCAGTCACGATTTTCAAAATATTTTTTAAAAAGATTAAGTAGTATACGACAATACTTCGACAAAAATTTCAAAGCGATAAACCAAAAATTGCAGGAAATATTAAACATTTTCGGAAAAAAATTCAAAGTTCCATACTTGGCCAAATAATCAACCGATCCTTTCCAAAATTGTACCACACTTGTAAATTACCTATGTTAATACTCGAAAAAAATTTCAAGTTTCTACGATCAAAACTCATTTAGTTATCACGAAATTATAAAATTTAAAATAACAGAAACCGTTATTTTGCCGATTTTCCGTCATTTTTTGGTAGTTTTTCCCTACCAAGGAAAAACTTTTGAGAAATTCAAAAAATGAGCTAAATAAAGTACCAACTAGACACGATTTGCAACCGAAAGCATACCCTACTTGTGGTAATTGGACCATTATTTCTACCCGAAAAAGTGTTTTCATACATCAAAAAAAAAAAAATAAATAAATAAAATAAACATCTTTGTAAAACCAATACATTCTTCGCTTCGCTCAGAATCTAATAACTATAAATTGTTATGCGATAGGTATACAAAATTATTATTACATACTAATACTATAAACATTAAGTATGTACCAATTATAAAAAGTCTTGCAATATGTTTGTGCGGTTTAATAACTATATTTTTATCAATTTGAGTATACTAATATGCAGTATATATTTTTCCAATTTATATTTTTGAAATTTACTTATGTACTTACCTCGAAAAGTTGAGCTTTATATATGTTTTCCATCCAATTTGACTTAAATTCAAATATTTATTCTCAATCTAAATTAGTCAGTTTATAAATTTGGTTTTTATAAAAAATGAATTGCTTACGTTTTAGAAAAATCTACAAAATTAATTTTCATAATTTTAAGTAGGTAAAAAGTTATTAAAAAGAACAAAATGTAATTAAATTAAATGTTTTGTCCAAAGTTTAAAACATAAATTTGGAGTGTATTATACATGTATCTCCATTATAAAATGGTTCTAACCAAGTTAAATGTTAGGTACTTATATAGGAACAAATCGAAGATCTTGAGCCTTTAAAAATTCACTATGATCCAAGTAATCATTAAACAATTCAAATAAAAAGGGGTTTTCTATTATAAGCTACCCCTAAAAAGATCAATAAGATTTCTACTTTAGTAGAGTAGGTTAGAATATTGGGAAGCCATATACTAATATACTATTTAGTATTTACCTACTACATTTCCCTACCTAGGATTACCAAATTTAATTTATCAATAAACAGAAAAATTTTTTTTTAGACATAAATCTACCTATATTTTAGTTGGAATACCATTTACATTAATCTTCATTAAAAACTACTAAAAAAATAATATTTACTTTTTTGGTTTTTTAAATATTTTTATTATAAATCATCGTTACAATTACAAGTAATTAAAAATGTGAAATATAACTTATTTATTTTTATTAAATTTAAGATATTTGTAAATCTACATAACCTTTCTACACACCTGGCTGAAAGCATTATGGAGAAAAATAAATTGAAAACAAATAACAAACAAACAATAAATTGTATGTACATAAAAATCATACAGAAATCGTAAACACCAGTTACCACGTATGAAGTACGAGTGCACGACTGTTAAACTAATGTGGGTATCTACCTATTCCAAAATATAGTGGTCGAATTCGAATCAGTAAGGTAAAAGAAACTTTTAAGATTTACACAATAATAAATTTAGGACTTTAACATGTAAAAGCTAAAGATAACGTAGTTATTTAGATTCAAGAAAATCATTTTTTATAAAATTGAAAACTGTAATCTAAGGATTATAATTTAAAATCTGGAACATTTCACTATCTCAAAACACTTTTTTGGAACACCGCATCACATAGTTGAAAATCGACGTGTCCCAGGGAAATTGGGATATATCATATATCTATTACAAAAAACAACTTCAAATCGTTAGACATATTGAGTAAAAGATTTGTGTTAAAAAATGTATTATCAGTGACGTAGTCTGATAACTCTGTATATAGATATATATATATATATATATCGTCATCATACTATACCTAATTTTCGTAACCTAACAACAATTTTAAATAGAAAGTAGTAAAGTATCTAGTATATTGTTTTAAATGTTAAAATAATTAATTTTATACTTATTATTATATTAAATAATATACCAAATGGATAAATTAATTTGTTAACTAGTTAAATAAAACTATTTCAGAAGTGTTCAAATTAAATTAAAAGTCACTTTTAAGTAACTCAAAATAAAATCAAGTATCTACTATCTATTTTCAAAATATATATTTTAGACTCTAAGCAAAGCGAGAAGTGTATTGGTTTTACAAAGATGTTTTATTATTATTATTATTTTTTTTTTGTAAAAAAATGTAAAGTTATTAAAATGTAAAACTGTGTTTTAATTGCAAGTTAAATTGATTACGGATTATTTTATTTTTATTGGTGTTTATAATCAATATTATTTAACTTAAAACTTCATAAAAAAATAATTATCTTAAAAATATCTGTTGGTATTTTAGTAAAAAAATTTTCCAACTAAGTCAACAGTTTAAAAAAGCAGGAACATCCATTTTGGACATTAGTCCTTCGACCCTTCGGTCTTCGGAGAAATTAGTGTTTATTATAATTAAGATTTATATGTAATGGTATTGCATTAGAAAATTCGATTCTTAGTGAAACTCAATATAATACAATATATTATAAACTGATAAGCCATTCTAAAAGTTTACTACGTGTGTAAACTACCTTTGAAAATACTCAAAGAATTTTCAAGTACCTACATTTAAAATTGCATTAGTTATCATGAAAAATCTAAAATCAATTTCG
The DNA here is from genome assembly GCA_013282895.1 of Eriosoma lanigerum. Lineage (NCBI taxonomy): Eukaryota > Metazoa > Arthropoda > Insecta > Hemiptera > Aphididae > Eriosoma > Eriosoma lanigerum. The sequence goes on from CM023361.1 coordinate 13,768,406, forward strand.
TCAAAATTACGATTTCCGTAAATTTTGCTGTTTTTTTTTTTTGGTCATTTTTAGGTAGTATTTCTTTTTTCGTCGAAAAACTTTTGATATTTTACAATTTGCTACCGAAGAATACCCTATTCGTGATAATCTGACCATTATTTTTACTCGGAAAAGTGTCTTCATTTATAAAAAAAAATATATAATATTCAATTCTACTAAAAATATTTAAATTTTAGAAGCTTACAAAAAAATTGTGTCTTAAGATTTTCAAAACATTATGGAAATTGATTCAGCTTCTATACAATTTTCAAACTGTTTAATTCAAAATTGTAAATAATCTTAAACATTTTTGGAAAAAATTTCAAACTCTATACTTAGTTAGAAAATCAACCAATCCGTTCTAAAATTTAACCACACGTGTATATTACCTACGTGAATATTAAATTTTTTTTTATATCCCTACGATCAAAACTCAATTAGTTTATTACTTCATACATAAAAAAAACATCACTGTAAATGTAACTCGTTATTATATGAATACGTATAACTTGATTAAAATGAATTTGATTTTTCTTTTTAGATTCTAAGTGGAGCGAGGAATTTATTGGTTTTACAAAGTTTTTTTTTTTTTTGTATGTCTAAAGACATTAATTTAGGTAGAAATTATGGTCCGATTACCACGAATAGGCTAATGCTTTCGGGAGAAAATTGTGTCTAGTTGGTACTTTATTTAGCTCATTTTTTTAATGTTTCAAAAGTTTTTCCTTGGGAGAAGAAAATTTAGCAAAAAATGGTGGAAAATCGGCAAAATTACGGTTTCCTGTTAAGTTCTAGAATATTTTCCAAAAATGTTTAATATTACCTGCAATTTTGGGTTTAACGCTTTAACTACTTGAAATTTGATCGTAGGAACTTGAAGTTGTTTAAAATATTTACATTGGTAGTAAAATTTTGGAACGAATTATTAGTATGGTATATTGTAATATATTGAGTATTGAGTATTCAGATTCGTATTTTCTAACGCAATATCGTTACATTCAAATCTCAAGTATAATAAACCACTAATTTTTCGGAGGACCGAAGGGACGAAGAAGGAACGTCCACAATCGTCCACCTTCCCACTTTTTTTATCTCGTTAATGCTCTGTCTTGTTACCTACAAACAATTGTTTTTTTGTTTTTTTTTTCTATCTCGTTTTATATTACACAGACGTTAAAACACTATTTATTTGATACAACATAATTAATTAGGTATATCAACGTATTGATAACGTGTTCGTACCTATGATCTATACGATAATGTGATGCGTGTGCAATGTAGACGCATTGTAAGGTGTAAAAAAAATACGCGCTGTACACGCACGCGGATCTCGTTGTGACGGTAAGAAATAACAATAATATTTTTTTCTCCGTTAGACGCGCGTGCCGGCGACGGACGGCTCACGCGGCTTACGCGAGTGCGCGGATAGTAGTTCATAGGTACGCGTCGCGTTCGGATGTCTGCGCGTGTGCGAGTGCAAATACGATATTATATTTGTGTTATTGTAATTGTTATTTAAGTATTATCTGATCGCACGCGCGCCCGCCGGCCGCCAATCGCGTCATTAAAAAAAAATAATAATAATAACCGCGGGAAAAGAAAAAGAAGAAAAATACTTACCGGTTTTCGTTTCGTTTTTTTTGTTTTTGTTTTTTTGTTTACGCGTACCTTATATCGTATTATTATATTAATGTAGTAACATTTCAAATATCTTATTATTATTATTATTATACGGTTATAAAAATTCACAATAATAAAACAATATTATAGTACGTTTCGTCCGAGATTTTACACGTTTTACACGCGCGACGAACGAGAGAAAACATTTTTCGTTATATCACAACAGTAAAATACATACGCGCGACAGTATTAAAATACTTAACAGTATTGTAACAGCGTGTAAAAAAATATTTATATTTTGTGAATCGTAGACCGCGGTTTATAGTAAATAATATTATAAAATCTCTGTGCCGCAGCGTCCCGCGATCTACGAACAGTTCATCGGCCGAGCGGAAACGACGACATCAATAAGCGTTTTCGAGACATTCCGTCTGCGTGTATGGTAAGTCACAACAATGTTCTGCAGTATGCCATCTGATATTATCGTTTATTTTCAAATATATTTTAATAATTTATGTCTATATAAACCAATCGGTAGATAAAGTTTTAGTTTAAGCGAGTACATCCTAATAATATTAGGATCAGAGTTATTTTAGTTTAAACTTTAAAATTAGTTGAAATCAAATACATAATAATCTATTATTTATAAAATGGACTATTTTGTCCATTAATAAACCTAAAAATTATCGAGAAAATATACACAAAAATAATCAATTCATATTAAATAAGTTTTGATATATAGGTATTTTACAATATCCAGAGAAATAAAAATATGAATTAATAGGTTTAGAATACATTATTTATCAAAGATAATTATTATCTATAGACATGTAGGTATTACCTACATCCTACCTATTAAGCTCGCCAAAAATGTTTTTTCGCGAATGTGATGATTTATGCAAAAGTATTCAAATCTAAATTATAGTCTCAATAACTTTTTATTCCTCTATCATTAACAGGTTGTGACAAATATATATTATAAAAAGACGACTAAGAAACTTTTTCAATACTAGGTATTATTTATTATTTTACATTATGTATTAATAGATTAGATTACTATTAAATTGTTTAAAGAGAACAAAATTTAGTAATAAACAAAATTAAAATACAATAAGGTGGTGATTAAATACAAAACAATATAATTGTATTTTTCTACATCATGATTAAAGTCTGAAAATTAGTTTACTTATATTTGAGAGCGTTTAAATATAATCTTTAATCTTAAATATATTTTTTAAAATGTGCTAGTTCTTCAATATTCTCTGAAATATGCAAAATAAACTTTTCTGTGCGAATTCTGTGTTATAGAACTATCTAGCTAGGTTTTTAAATTTGTTTAAGTTTATCACTGTCTGCTGCACTAAATTACATGCAAGTACCTACCCAAAATCGAAAAATCTGAACTTCCAGTTTATTTAATAAACACGAGGTCTACGTATTTCATTATAATAATATATTTATATTTTAACGATCAACTTAATTGTATTATAATATTCGGGGCGCACGATGATGGTATGTCGAATAACAAGTTCGTTTATATATTTGTATTCTCGTTCAATTAAATTCTTAGACGTGTACTCCAGTTCGAATAATATACATATCAGCAAATTTATGATTATTTATTTTTTATTTTTTCAAATCGGTAAACAAACGTAGCGTGATATTTCTATGTTCTATTACTTCAACATGATGTCTGTTATAATATTTCCATACTGTTTTGGAATATATACATCAACGAGTAAGCCTACAAAGACCATTTTTGTAGCATATTTTTCATATTATACGAAAAATAGGGGCCCGCCTCTTTCATTGCTATTAAATATTTTCTACATAATATGTATTTAAATTTAAGTGCGATAAAATATGTTAATAAGTTTATTTGAAAATTTCTTATTAGATCCTTGTTAATTAACTGCAGTTATTGTAATTTAAAAAAAAAAATGAGTAGTAGTTAAAAGTTTAAAGATTTTATAGATAGTTAATCTGCAAAATTAAAAAAATTAACACGATAATATATAAAATATACCTATTTATTATTTAAATTTAATCATTTCAATATTAAGTACTTACCCATTTTGATTAATAAATTAATAATATTACTAATATAAATAATAAATATAGCTATTTAGCTATAATTTTAGTCTTTTTATAAAAAATTAATTTTAGTCTCTCGCATAATATGTATATGTGATATTAACAAGTAGCTGAGTTTCTTATTCAAGGTGTGTCTTCATTTTTTATAATTAGAAGGACCCAGATTTGTATGTATGCACATTCATATTCTTATTATAATTATAGTATAAAACGTATCAATAATGACTTGAAACAAATTTGAATTTGAACTTACTGAATTGAGTAAAATTTGATAATGCATTTTTTGCATATTTGGAACATTTAAAATTACTATGCATATACCTAATTTAGCATTTTTCAAAAGTATAATGACATATATGTTAATCTTTCTGTACGACTTTTAAAAATGTCAATATGAAAATTATATTGTTTTGACATAATATTATAGAAGATAGAATGAATAAATTTTTTAAATTTAAATTTAAGAATTTAAGAATACGATATAAATGACGTTATATAACGATATGTTTATTATAACGTAATATGCTTATAGAGTATAGACTCTTATATTCCTATCATGAAAGCTTAAACAAGACGACATAAGAATTTAAATAATATATTAGGTCTTTTCTATGGATTCATTACATGCTCAAAATCATATACGAATATAAAAGTAACATGTTTATTGTCACTTGGCATATATATATATATATATATATATCTTTTCTATGTTACCACAAGGAGCAAGGCCGATAAAAAGTTTTATACTGGATCCACACAAAAAACCAAACATAAACTCCATGTTTTTTTTCGACAATATCGAAACAATTTTGTTTAAAAAACCAAATTGTCGTGGTTTTTAATAAATTCTATACTCAGTCAGGACAAATGTTTTCTTTTTGTTTTGTTCTCTATGTAGACCCGGCATTACACCATATTTTTCTATAAATAAATACTGCTTTTTGCTATTCTGTATTCAATAATATTTGTTCTCCACTACGTATAAGTTTTTATAATACTGCAAGTTATATCATTACTTGTTGATTGTAGTGTAAACAGGTGAATAAGTAATAATATTGCAACTAAATAATTGGAAATTAAGTGTTTGAACATTATTAAACTTCCCCTTCCTTTAAAAATATTAAACCACAACAATATGACATTATTTCAATATAAATCCTGTAGTATACGTACCTCGTACCTATATAATATAGGTAAACGTATAAACGTATGTAATACGTTAGATTTTATTTACATTGTGCCATAGTGGATTGATATTACCATTTTATCAAATATTATTATATTTATTTGATTATTAATTTCGTTAAAGAAAAATTTTAATTTAAAATAAATAAACTTAATACTATTATTACTATGAAATACTAGTAATTTTGTAATCCTAGAAACTATATATATCTACGTATTCACAAAAAAAGTAATTGAAAAATATTGTATAATGTTAAATTAATTGTACATATATACAATATACGTTTTTGAAAGATTTATATTTATGTTATATTGAATTGTAAGTATCTGAAGATATATCTAAATAATAATAACACGAACGTTATATATATTTCGATTAGAAAAATTAATAATTTATAGGTACATTGATTAATTGCCTACTTACTGAATTATTATTATATTATAATTATAATAACCTGCCTGCCTAATAGTAGGTGTTTTTTAGTTTTGTGTTAAAATTAAATAATTTAATGTACAAATTAAATCGAGAATTTATGATGGGATCTCCTAAATGGGTGAATATTATTTACATAATTACGAGTATATATGCATTAGACAATCAACTAAATTATTGTCATTTGTCAGTAACCCACAACATACATATTACAAACAGCTACGAAAGTACGAACACCTGCAACTTGTTTATATATGGAAAATATGTAACAAATAATGCATATGTATACCTGATAACTCGTTCGTTTCTATTCTATATCACTTTAACGCAAATTTAATAATATTTTTTCAAATAATACTTTAATGTATATTTATAGTTATTATATACTATACTAATATAGTAATATGAATATCAAAATTCTAAAATTAAAGAATTTTTTTTATAAAACGTTAATTGTTAACACGAGCTCATAATATTTAGATAATATTTCTGTAGTGATTATAAAATGTCATGCTATGTTTAATAAATATAAAATATTACAAATGACTAATAGTTTGATATATAATAAATAGTTACCAAAAAACAAATTATACATTTATGCAATACCACTATAAAGTTATTTGATTATTTTTATATTTCGATGTGGAAGTAAAGAACAATGACGACTTCTTTTTTAAAAATATTTTAGCCTTGTCATACCTTACGAAATATAGCAATATAGGCACCTATAGAATACTAATATAACAATAAGCAATAATAACACACTCATATATGTACTTTATATACCGTATCGATCGTTGTTCTAGTCTTCCTGATTATAAATAGTTGATTATCTGTACGATTAATATTTCACTCACAGTCTTGAAATTGTATACCTAATAGCAATAAATTATATAAATGTGCAATATAATATATATTGTAACACAATTATTGTGATGGACAGTGTATAAAATGGATAAAATAAATTTTAGTTTTAACACTTACAATACTACAAATATTGTATTAGAATAATAGATAACTAATAAATTTATTTAAGTTTTTTATAAAAGTTAAAAATTTAAAAAGATAGGTAGATTAAGTTAGGTATAAGTATAATAAAAAGAAATAATTTTTCGTGTCTACGCGTCTAGGTATATATTTCAATTGTTATGTTTTAGGATAAGGTTCAATTATCAAACAAAATACGTAGTATTCGATATTATCTGAACATTCTTAATTGTCAAATGGTAAGATTTATACACCTTTAAATATTATTCAATCGCATTGTTATCAATTTGTCATGCAATTATATGATTAATAAAAGGTATAGACTTAAGGCTATGTACCTGTAGAGATAAATATGTATACATATCACGTATCTGTATATCGTATATTGTGTAAACACCTAAGTTATGCAATGCATAATATAAATACGTTTATATTATAAGTATTTAATTTTAAATATGAGAACACGCGTATAAATAGAACTTAGGTTAGTTATGTTTTCGAGGAATCTACTGAAAAATATAACTTTGACTATTGGTAAGTATTATTAGTTTTGTAATATAAGTAAGATATTATAAAAGTACCTATACATTAATATATTATGTTTTGTATAAATTACAAATTTTTGGTACAGCATAATGTATATAAGTACTTTAAAATTTAAACAGTTAAAATTTTAAACCAATTGATTTCCATAATATTTTATTTAGTAACAATAAGTGATACCTACCAATTTTTGTTTAATTTTATGATCTTATTTGCATAGTTAATTATAAAATAGCTGTATTAAAACGTTTAAGACAACATCATTGTCTGCAGACATCGTTTTATAAGGAAATAAAAACTGTCTACCAAAATTAGGTAAGCCTAACCTAAGTAAACTGTTTAATGGTCATAAGAAACAAAAAATTTAATACCTAAAGACAATAAAAAATGAATAAAAATTATCAGAAGGTCTAGACTTAGGACTGAATTAACAACGGAACAAACTAACACTAAAACTAAACTAACCTGATTATAGTTAACTATTAATAAAGTATAGTGTATGAATATTAAATAATAAGTTGTACATTTTACTTATTAAATCGAATACGTAACTATATATGTTTTAAATAAATTATAAAATCTATAGGAAACATAATTTGCATTTTTATTGTTAATCAAACCTTGAGATGTTTTAAATTTTATTATAATAACAAATTTCATTAATATTTGATTTGTTTTTTTATACAATGATTGAATAATAATTTAAATATCCAATTGACTTAAATTGCTTTAGATGAGATTCCAATTGTTGTATTTCTTATTTCATATGAAAATATTCGACAAAATAAGGTTAGGTTAGTTATTGCTTTATTATAAGAGTTTTATATTTTGTATATTTACTGAATATCGTAAAATAACAATTGTACTATTATAGGTTATATTTCATATATATGTACAAATATCTTTATATACGAATAACTTATTTTTTTTAAAAAAAATAAAAGATAGAATATTGACAATTAATTGTAGTATGGGTTTACATTATAATTTATCAATTTAAAATGGTTTATAATTTATTGAAAATTAAAAATGTATAAAGAATAATTATTTGAAAAATAACATAAAAGTAATAGTCATTAAATATATTATCAAATTTTTTTTTTCTATAATCATTTACCAAATATAATTTTTTGATAACTTATATGAAATAAATAGGTACCTAGTCAAAGCATTAAATAGTTAATAGCAACTACTTAAATAAATTTATACTTTATATTTAGATACTTTCATTTTCTTTTAAAAAAGAAACATTTAATATTATAATGCCACTTTTCATCAAGAATAACCCCAATTGACATTACAATTTTACAGTTTTTTATATAAAATATATACATTTCAATAATAAATTTTTGATGTTTTATATTTAAATATATTATATTACTTTTTTCATACTTTATTATAATACCAGTAACAACTTTTTGTAAAACTTAATAATTTTTAACTCCAATATTGAAATTTAAAATTAATGTTAGTTGTTTAATAATTTGAAAACAATACGTAATTAACCATGATATACCTAATATAAAAATATAAAATATTATTAAATTAAAAAATCAGTGGAACTTAAATAATATTGACTGCACAAATCTGGTACTATATACTGATTCGATATTAGTATCGATTAAAATAAATTGGATAACTGTCTAACCATAACCTTTATAATACAAACAGGTACTAGTTTAAGATTATAAATTGAAAATAATGAATTTTAAGTTGAAGATATTACTATTTACTAGTACTAATGCAAATTTTTTAATATATCTAGACTAAAAGAATAATATTAACTTATAAAGTAAGTAATAATGAAATAATCATGCTAAAATGATTAAATGTACATTGTATAGGTAGTAAATTAAAGTATATAATAACATTCCATTATTTTCCTATTAAGCTATGTTATAACTGTAATCTGTATTACTTAACTTTGGTCATATATAGGTACCTACATTTGATTATTAACCTGTATATAATTTGTTGCCTTGGTCGAAAATTTAAATGAACAAACGAATCGAAATAACAAAATAGGTATGTTTTTTAACTTATTATGTTATTCATAACAATCATTCATTCATTAATATTATACATCATTATTATTTAATTTTATCTTAATTTTTGTCTTATCTGTACCTATTTAATTTTTAACATAATACTTAAACTCTCTTGGAGCATTTTCAGTATAAACACTTAAATACGCACACAACCGCTGGGTCCAATAATTTCTTAAATATTTCCCTGTTTGAAACTCATTAATAAATAATAATAATACAGCTGTAGGTACGTATTACGTATATGGTGTATAATTCGTACGTAATGTTCCTCTGAAAACAAGGTTCATCGCTTAATTATATCAATGTTATCATATTAAAAAAATAAAACATAATAGTAATTCGTTTAGACTTATGTGAATAATATTATTTATTATTTGTAATTATCATTACTTGTAATAAATTTTATTCTGTGGCTAAAAATTGTTTCGTAATATGTGGACTTAGCTACATAACTGCTCAACGCTAACATGTTTATTTTAATCGTATCAATAATTTATTTTGTATAATATCTAATACCAATAGTAATTTAATTGGCCAATAAGATTATTTCGAAAATGTTTCTTTTTGGAACATATTTATAATAATGTACGTACCTACACATAACACTACGTTTATAATAACTGATGTTATGCATTGTTCGTTGTTAACAGCGAACATCGTTATAAAAAAGCATTATACATTTTGATCACACATACTGATGTGTCATATCTATATTATAATGTCTAAAACTACGAACGATATGACGTCTAAGTTTGCGTGTAGTTTCTAGAATTGGCATGTAATATGTATATACTATACCTACTTAATCATATGTATACAAATTGTTTAATTGACTTTATAGACTCTAGGAACGACTCGAGATATTTGACAAAAAAAACCTAACCTTAACAGTTATTACTTGTGTCATATAAATTTACCGTCAAACTAACAATTCTCTCTCTTTAATATAGATACTTACATTCAGAAATGAATAATTAACTGTTGAAAAATGTAGAATTATTTAATTACTCGATAAAAAAAATTAATAAAAGTAAATCAAACGTGAAAAAATATGAAAAAAACTACAGCAAAACAATATTGGAAAAAAATTTTAAAGTATGCTGATATTTGTTTTTATAATATACAAAATGTTTTTTTAAAAGTATAATTTGTATTATAATTTCAATAAGATAAATGGTAATAAAGGCAGGGAACTATTAAACATGTAAAAACTATATTATTAATAAATTTGATAATTTAGATTTTCGTATAAGTCATAAACTTATGAAAATACAATTTAATGTCAATATACTTTTCCACACTAATTATTTATTTTATGTGTAGAAAATTTAATATGTCCGGACAACTCTCTGTGTGGCCCGTGTGCCTTTTCAGTGTCAGTAAACCAGAAAATGGACGCATCAAGAATTCTCATTCGTTCACGAAAAGGTATTTTTTCAATATTATTCTCTATAATATAATTCATTATTTTTGATAAATTTTATTTCCTAATAAAAAAAACACTGTAGATTAGTGGTAACGTTTGAAAACAATTTTAATGATATTATAATTCTGGAACTTATTTATTTAAGAGTATATAATATTATATACCTAAAGAGTAATCTAACAGGCTTTATCTAAACAATTTATGAGGTATTTAAGTTGATTAAAATATTAAAATAAAATAATGAAATATTCATAGTATATTTGTTTATACTCCTATCATATTTAAATGTTTAAAGTTTAATGTCAGAAATTATAATACAACTAATACAAATTACATATACCATATTATATAATATCGTAGGTATCGTACTGACACCATTCTGATTATATTTTTTAAACGTTTTAAATATAAAATATATTCTAAAGTAGGTAAGTCTAACAATTATTAATAAAAAATGTCATTCTTTTTGTATAATTAGGTAGGTATTAAATACAACATTTGAATTTTTTAATTTAACTTGGTGACAAATTAATATAATTACTACAATAATAACTAGTTTACATTTACATACATAATTTAATATATTATGTTTAGTGTTAAGATAAATAAAATAATTGTGGTTAAGTTAAGAATTATGTAATTTAAATTTAACTTATTAAACTATAGGTTTTCTACAAATGTACAATTATTATAGTTATAAATAGTGAAACTTTATTTTAAATGCCTAAAGAATATGTAATTTTAATATTTCGTTTACGTATAAATTCGAAATTATTGTTTTGTAAATAATTTTATTAAGTTAGATACCTAAATTGTAATTGTTAAAAATGTACATTATAAGTATTTAGGTTACATTAAAAATTAGTAAACATATTAGCAAAGTATAATCACAGTAATTATGAATAGTTTTCAAATAGTTAATACTCGTATTTATTATTTCATTGCACATTTGCATCAAAATTTATCATAATTATTTTGATATATTTTTAATAAAATAGGTTAAATACCGATGTTGATAAATAGGTTTCCTACAAATATAGGTTATACGGTATGCATTTAATTAATGTACTTGAAAATTCAATAATATGCGACAATATATGATAGAATATACAAAATATAAGTATGTGGTACCAATATATCCATTAAAATTAATTATCTTTGGTTGTTACTCTTATAACTAATATAAGATTAAGAATACCAGTTATTTACATTTTCTACCAGTGGCGCAATCAAGGGGAATGTTTTGGGGAAACCCACTCCTTCACATCGAAATCATAATTTTTTTTTTCTCATTGCATATCAGAAATGTTAAAATAATATAATAAGTGCTCCTTAAGCAAATTTTTTCATATCGAAAATTTAGATTTAGAAACAGTTCTAAATGTTGCTGATACCATTCAGACTACTGTAAAAAATCTATGAGAATGTTTATGCTGAGTTTCATGATTTATTTTAAAAGTTGAGAGTACCTGTTCTATTTTTGAAATTAATATTTATTTTCTAAGAACCACAAATCGTTGTAATTTATTTACAAAATAATCCAAGTAAAATATTATACAATTTCAATATTTATTCAATTTCTTAACAGTTTGATCAAAGAACAAATAATTAAACGATATATTTCTTGGATAATAGAGCCAAGTTAAAAAGTTTTAATTGTTTATTACCAAAACTTGGAATATAAATTTCTAAAGAAACGTATGGAAAATTCAAAGCTATTTAATATTTTTATACTGACATAATAAATAATAATAGATAGATATTTTATTTTATTTTACTACTATATTCTATCTACTAACTTAGAAATATGACAGTTACGCATCCAATTCATCAAAAACTACTATAACAGAGACATTATTATTTTTACTATAATCCAAAATTTTAGCAAATTATTTTAAATTTGTTACAAATACTAATACTATCAATTACAGTATCTACCAGTGAGGGTAATATAAAATAAATAAATAATATATAATTTGTACCCCTCCCCGTTATCTTAGGAGTGATATCTAAGTGAACATAATATTTAAACTGTTAATATATAAAACCTATGTGTATATGTATAACGGTTTACAGAATAGTAAATGAGCTATTCAAAAATAATTTCAATGCTGAAAAAAGCGAGAGGGTCGATTCTGGACGTTTGTCCTTCGTCCCTTCAGTTCTCGGTGAAATTAGTGGTTTATTATAAATAAGATTTAAATGCAATGGTATTGCATTAGAAAATACGATTCTGAGCGAAACTCAAAATAATACAATAGATTATACTGATATGCCGTTCCAAAAGTTTATCACGTGTGTAAACTATCTAAGAGAGTACTTAAAAAAATTTCATGTACTCGAAAAATTGTTTAAGTCCTGATAATAAGTACCCAGAATAAGTTGTCACAAAATATTTAAAATCAATTAACAGAAATCGTAATTTTGCCGATTTTCATCATTTCTTGGTAATTTTGCATACACTAAGGAAAATTTTTTGGGAAATTCTAAAAATGAGCTAAAAAAAGTACTATTTTGATGCAATTTTCTACCATTAAATTACCCAATTTATGCTAATCGGACCATTATTTAAATAAATGTTTTCAGACTATTGAAAACACATAAATTAATAATATTCATAGATTAATAATGATAACAATTTTAAATGCTTATAAAAAAAATCGTAACATACAATTTTCAATATATTTTGTAAATAGATTAAGTAGTAGGTTTATGAGTAGGCTTATATATAATTTTCAAACCGTTAAAACCAAAATTACAGGTAATATTAAATAATTTTTGATAAATTTAAAAGGTCTTTATTTAGTTCAAAATTTTATTACATAATTTGAAAACTATCTATGAGAACATTCAAAAAAATTCATTAGTCATCATGAACAATTTCAAAAATCAATTTCGTTAGAATTATGATGTCCGTTAATTTTGCCATTTTTCTATTATTTTTTGGTAGTTTTTCTCACTCAATGAAATGAGCTAAATAAAGTACCAACTAGATACAATTTGGTACGGAAAGGGTACTCAATTTATGGTAATCGGACCATTATATCTACCCGAAATCATGCTTTTATATAAAAACCTAAAAAAACATCATTGTAAAACCAATACTTTTAAAAACTGTAAAATACAATATATAGGTACCTACTATTATTAAAGGTTATATTATAAGATTCTGAACTGTTATTACATAATATTTAAAGTATAATATAACATTTAAAAATTTTCTCATTTAAAATTGACTTGCGAAGTCGTGACTCATGAGTATTATGCAACGTTCGAGCTAGTTTAATTGTTAAAATAAATAAATTATGATTAGGTACACAGGTAAAAGCTGATAAATCATTTAAAATATAATTGAGTAATTGTTTAGCAATGTAATACTTTGTGTACGTCATACTATTAGGTAGTTAAATTCTATATTTCTAATGAAATTTTAAAAAAGTATGTTTAATAATAGTATAATTTATAAACATATTGGTATCTAAGTCTCAACAATCAACTCGCATGTATCCATAAACTATTTACCTACACAGGTGGGCTATAATATACCAGGTTGATCATAATTTCATATTATAAAAAATCAGCAAGATTGATTTTAGACGTTCCTCTTTGGTCCCTTCAGTCCTCGGAGAAATTAGTGGTTTATTAAAATTCAGATTCGTATGCAATGCTGCATTTGTTTATTAATCGAAAATACGATTCTGAGTGAAACTCAATATAATACAATATTATATATATTATACTGGTAATCCATTCCAAAATATTACCATATGTGTAGACTACCATGAGAACACTAAAAAAAGTTTACAAATCTTTACATTCAAAATTGCATTAGTTATTTTAAATCTAAAATTAATTTCGTCAAAATTACGATTACCGTGAATTTTACAGTTTTTCCGTCATTTTTTGATAGTTTTTCTTCTTCCAAGGAAAAGCTTTTGAAAAATTTAAAAAACGAGCTAGGTATACCAATTATATTACATTTTCTCAGCATATCGAAAGCATATCCTACTTGTGGTAATTTGACCATTATTTTTACATGAAAAAGTGTCTTCAGACTTTTAAAAACACAAAAACTTTAACCAAACCTTACAATTTTTAAAATATTTTGTAAATATATTAAGTAGCATATTATTAATTATACTTCTATAAAATTTTCAAGCCGTTAAATCCAAAATTACAGGTAATATTAAACATTTTTGGGTAAATTTGAAATCTCTATATGTAATATGGAAATCAATCAATCCGCTCCAAAATTTTTCTCATATGTACCATATTTTCCTACGTTCAAAATTCAATTAGTTACCATGAAGTATAATAAGCGAAATAACGGATACCGTTTTTTGCCGATTTTTTTGGTAGCTTTTCTTATTCCATGGAAAAACTTTTGAGAAATACGAAAAATGAGCTAGGTATAGTACCCACTATATTTAAAATTATTTATAATTTGTTACCGGAAGCATAAATTATTCGTGGTAATTGAATCATTATTTCTATATGAAAAAATATTTTCATACATAAAAAAACCAATAAATTCTTCGTTTTGCTCAGAATCTAAAATGATGAGAATAGTAGATTATATAATACGCTTTATTGTTATTTCTTTTATTTTTGTAACACAATACCTTATATTTTCATACACAGCTAGGTTAAGTCTTAAAGAAGAAATTATTTAACAATTAATTAATAATAATTTATTTATAACAAATTATCTTAACGTAATGTTCATAATAAAATTTGTTTTTATACGTTATTAAAAAAAAAAAAAAAATGCAATTGTCTATTTGATTGTTAGGTGCGATTATCTTTATTTGTGATACTGTTTATTAAGATATATATTATAAATATTATATTTATATCAGTATATCACTACAGTTTTATAGATGAATATATTAGCACCTATAATACATAAAATGTACTATGATTATAATTATCTAAATTAATTATTGTTTCTCTATACTGTGACGTCATTGAAAATATGTCATGAAACCAATATTATACCGATATAACATATAGGTTTATGCTGTTTTAGCATCCAAAAAAGTTATAAAAGAGTTTTATAATTTCGGCATATTATAGATATTAATATTTTTTTAAGCAATGTACAAGATATAACTTCATTAAAAACTGAATTTTTAAATGAAATGATATTATAAATAATACATTTTCCCATTACTGCATACGTTGTACCTATATTCTACTCTAGGTTTTTGACTAGGTATAAGATATAAACAATATAAAAAAAATATACACCGAATGTCGTATAAGTATTATTTTATACATCTTATAGGTCCATTTAATTTATATTTATATTAGACAACTGGAAATTTTTTAATGATAATGTCGAATTATATATTCCTATATTAGGGTAAGGCTTAAATTAATTTACATGTTTTCCTTGAAAATCTATAGATTTGACACGGTGCTTTAAAATCTATGAAAATTAATTTCATTCAAATACATACCTAATCATACTACTGATATTTTCTAAATATTATTCGACTATTGCTTATTTTTATTTGATTAGGTATATTTTATTATTTTAGTAATCTAAAGAAATATGAAGAAAAAAAAGGCAGAAGGTCGATTCTGGACGTTCCTCCTTCGTCCCTTCAGTTCTCGGTGAAATTAGTGGTTTATTATAATTAAGATTTAAATGCAATGGTATTGCATTAGAAAATACGATTCTGAGCGAAACCTAGTCTCTATCCATACAATATATTGTACTAAAAATTCAGTCCAAAATTTTACCTAAAATTCAAATTAACGGAAATCGTTATTATGTCGATTTCCTGCTATTTTTGATTATTTTAACTTTAAATCATTATAAAAAAAATTGTGTGTTACGATTTTCAAAATATCTTGTAAATAGATTAAGTAGTATATGGTAGATCTCTATAACACTTTCAAAGCGTAACCAAAAACTGCAGGAAATATTAAATATTATTGGAAAAAAGTTCAAAATTGTATATTTAGCCAGAAAATCAACCATTCCATCCCAAAACTTCACTTCCCAAACTTTTGAGAAAATCGAAAAATGATCTAAAAAAAGTACTAACTAGATACAATTTGATACGATAGACACCTTATTGTGATAATCGGACCATATTATTTCTACACAAAAAAATGTTTTCAAACATAAAAAAAATCTTTGTAAAACTAATACATCTAAAAATGTTGTTTATTTTAAATATTAAAGTACATAATAAATGTATTTTCGTATTTTATTACTAGTTTAGCAATAATTGATTTTAGCTCCATTTTAATTAACGGTCATAAAATTTGCAAAATTTGTTGTAATGTAGTTCTACATAGTATAAAAAATGAATTAATTTTTTGAGTACAGTATTCAAGTTTTTTAAACCATAAATAATTTTTTTTATATGTCATTAAATTTAAATCTTCAGATTATCATATAGTTGAATTTCATTAAAAATATTAAAGAAACGTTCTGTCGTACTATACTACTACACATTATTGTTATTTGTATATCACTATAGTGTTTCAATTTGAATGAAAACGAAACATATTTTTTATAATTTATATTGTTTAAATTATTTTCATAAAAATAACACAAAATGCAATAATATGATAGTGTTATAGTGGTACCTATAACCGCAGGACGTCATTATTGCAAGACAACAACAACATAATATTATATTATATAGAGCACCAGTTCATTCAAACCATGTAAGTCCTCCCCGGTACTCCTCACATGTTAAACCGCATATCGAATATGCAAAAGAGTCAAATACGATAACACATCACAATGCAATATATACCTACAACTCATTACAGTACAAATGTGTATATTATGTAATAAAAGTATTAAGTAATATAATATAATATTATATTATACAGAATGATCAGAATTTTGTGTTACAAAATTGGTGGGAGTAGTTCACACGTTTTTAATTTTATCTCCATTAGTTTTGTAACAAGAATTTCTGATCACTCCGTATATCTGAATTATAAATTACAAAATTGGTGGGAATTGCATATGTTTCAAATGTAAACTTCATTATTTTTTTAACACAACATGTGAGATCACCCTCTGTCCCTCTGTATGAATATATGTATGTTGGTAAATTGTTTTTCGACGAAATAATACGCACTGAACGAGTAAAAACATACGTAAATATACGTATATGTTTTTATTGTTCATACAAGTTGAAACTCATTAACACTGTTACATATTTATTTAATATTGTAACTCATAGGTCATATTCATATATAGTTTGATTGTTGATCTAAGAGTTAATAGACAATAATATAATAAATATAGTTAAGTATTAATATAATTATACATTTTTTTTTTAATTCTAATTATAAGAATAACATATTAAATAATATTAAAGATAATTTTTGAACAATTAAATTTTTTCTACTAGTTCTAAATAGATCGAATTACTTATTATAACGCGTTTAGTACTTTTGCATTTTTAGACTTCATAAAATAAATAATTTTTTACAATGAATAAAATATCACTGCAAAATATCAATTCTAAATCTAATAATATAAGATATAACATGATTATAAATTTAAATTTTATTATAATTTTATTCATTAATTTTTAACTGGATAATGATTTATAAATAATTACCTACATGACTACATACATTTACTTAAAAATAATTATTTGAGTATCTACTATAAAAATTAATACTAATCGATGGTACGTTATTAAAACAATTTTTGATATTTTACTATTTTATTTTATAAGAAATTTCAACTATTATCGTTTCTATAAGCCTAGTTTAACTATTCTATATACTAACTAATGTAGGGAAAATAAATTACGTCAATTAAGAATAAGTCTGATAATTAATCCCTATATTATAGATATTGTACGTAGACATAGTCGTAAAACATGGAAGAAATTACAGATATAAACAGTGAAGATATATGGACTAGATAATAAGAAATATTATCTCGAGTTCGTTTAGTTAAACTCATTAATAGGTTTTAAGTTAAAATGTAATTGTTAATAATATATACATTTCGATACATCCAATAAAAAAGAAGGTAACTTAATTTTTTTCGTTTTTGAGTTACGACTTTTAACACTGCATTCTGATAAAGAATTTTTTTCTTTATCGACCACGAAAATGGTTGTATTTCTATCTATCTCATAGAGATAATAAAATAATATTAAAGTAAAAAAAAAAAAAATAGAATAAGAAATTTATTTTAAATTTTATTTTGCTCCTCTTGAACAATTGACAAAGTGGAGTTACTACTTTTTTCGTTGGATGTATCGATTTGACTTGTTTAAATTTTAAAGAACTTTGGTCACTCGAATCAGTGGCGCAGCCAAGGAATGTTTTGAGTGTTAAAACACTTCTTCCTCCTCGACCGTATTTATAGCAAAAATATATTATTAACTATAGTTTCTATAAAACATTTCGTTACAATGTACCTTTGTTTAATATTTTTGTTATGAATTATGCAAATTGACCAGTAATAATATAATGTAATATTTTGACCAAGGTGGATGTTACACCATGACAAATATTTTAACATGTTAAATGCTAATATTAAACATTTTACAATTAAAAGTTCCCTAAGAGAAATCTTGGCTACGCTGGTAATACATCATAGAATGCGCTTTTACTACAAACCGCAACACATATATTATAATATAATAGGTAGGTACGGATACACCATACAAGTACGAGTATATTAAATTGGCCATAAAAACGAATCGAAAACATATTCAAATTGTTCGTATATAAATTGACTTTTTAACGGGATTTCAAATAAATTATAGTATAATGTTACATATTATTATGTTCTTCGTTGGCCGTAAATACACTGAATGTCTGAGTTATATTTTTCAATACCTGCCATTAACACCCAAACACCGTTTAAACAATAATAAACGAGCTCCCAGACTATATATTTGGTATTATATATTCGTATCCGCGTTTATAATAACCATAACAATACTAATATACCTACCTACATCATAACACGATTAGGACGAGGGTCAGCGACTAGATAATATAATGCTATAATATATTATTATGATGGTAGACGCCGTAGGTACAATATATGAGACTAATCACATGTATATTATTTATAAATAGCTAATGAAATTTAGCAAAACAAGATAAAAATAATACACAGGGTGTTCATGAAAATAGATAACATTAATAGTATCTTAGTCTGATAACTTAAGTTTTGAATTAGGTTTATTGGCGTAGCGTAATATACATAAATAAAACGATTCGAAAAGTTTCATGTTTGAACTTTTGGGAAAATAGATAAAAATATTGGTCTCAAAAGTCGGAAATAGGAAAATTAGAATTAAAATAATTTTGTTGCGTTAAAAATAAGCAATTATATTCTAACAATTTTGAGTAATTTCCCATTTCTTATGATTAAAAGTCGATTTAGTAACACATACGTTGCTTTTATATTGATTTGAACTTTCTAAAAATTCGGTTCAGGTTGGAATTAAAAATTATAATATTACTTCATTTCACATTCATTAAAATTACAAAATGTAGATTCGTTAAGTTCGACCTTTAAAAAATTAAAACCCGAACTCTAATACTGTCCAATAATTAACAAACTGAATAATATTTAAACTGAAGCCATTCAACGGAAATATGTAATGTTATCTATTATCGTGAACACACTGTATACTTAATACACTAAAGCATCACAAAAATTGAATTATTCATAGTACAAATAAATGTGTAAAATATAAGGAATATTCTAAACCGGTTACCGGATCGTGTTCGATCGTGGTTATTACCATATTTAAAATAATAACGCGGCGACGGCAATATAACATAATAATTATTGTATCTGATATGGATATCATTGAGTAAAGGTGTGGACGCATAGTAACACAACACTGGTCAGTGGTTCGAATTACGATAAATAATAGTTAAAATATTTTTTTAGAGTATCAGGTCATGTACCTCATAAAATTATAAATATTGTAACTACATAAATATATATATTTGTTATTTAAGCAAATTGCATAATAATGATGACGTTGATAATATTAATCACAACTGCTCTACATTCGTCAATAATAATAATAATATGAATAATATCGGCAGCTCGAACGCGTTCTTTCCGATAATAAAAAATAAAAATCGCCACCAGCAATTGCCAATTAAATAGCATCAATTAATTTATCATTGCTTAATCATTTAGTCAGTACCTAGTCATCAGCCGCTATATTATAATCATTATAAAACTTTAAGAGTTTAATATTATTATTTATTATTTTATTATTTAAATTATTATTATTACCAAATAAATATTAATACGGCTCAAGTGGCCGATTTTTCAATCACGTTATTATTATTACATCATTATTTTTATACAAAATAGTATTTTCATATATAATTAACTGAAAAAAATTACACACATTTGTACGTATAGTACAGGTATAAAACGAATACATTCTTCGTTTCGTACAGAACAGAATCTAAAATTACATTGCTCAAGGCAACATAGGAAAACAATTAATTAATCAATATATTGCTAGTTGCTACTAATTAGTATCTTTATCTACAACTATTTTTAAATTATTATTAATTTTTAACTTTACATTAACAAAAAAAAAAAACTAATTTTTTTGAATATTTTTAGTGAATAGAAGTATATTTGATTAGAGTACCTATAGTTTATGTTAGCTATTAATTATTATTATTGTATAAATTATTTCTTTGTTTTTTTTTAGTGTATGTAAATCTGTTCTTCTAGTCTTAATTTGTATATTATATACCTATATTGTACTTATTGTATTAGTTATTCGTCGGTGTCGGCCTTTTATATAATAAAATTTATAGGTCCGTTTTTTAATCATATTAATTTGTCGTTAAAACCGTATTCTTACGATGGCGTAATTCACGTATTTTAGATTGTGCGAAGATACTATATAGTATATATACTATACTACATAATCTTGGGATTGAATTAATACACTTGCATATTTTGAAATACTTGACCAAGAACGATGTATTTTTTAAATTCGAGATATTCGAAACAAACTAATAAGATTGTAAATTTTGATCTAGTTAATTACTAAAATTTATATTTTATATTTTTAAATACTATTATCACATTTTATATTATATTTAAATATAAAACTTAACTTTACCCTAAAACTTTAAAACCTTTATTTTGTTTACCTTTTATTATCGATTCTATATAATTCAATAAATAACTTATATTTGTATATTATAGGACAAAAGACTGCAAATTGTAATGTGCAAATGTTCACGTATTATTTCGTGTAACAAAAAAAAATTGAGGCGTGGTACGTGTCTCCTATATTAGCTATTAGGTTATATAAGCAGAAACATCAAACATGAATCTGTATCGAAGAAATCTCTCTTGTACTGAAATCGGTTTAGGAGGTTAATAATGCGTTATGACGGACATCAAAATCGTCGATTAGAATCACCCTACAAATATATATATATGATTATAATTATAATGTATAAATAATAAAAATGTGTTTTCGAAATGCTTTCTTCGTAATATAGATCGTATCGATTATTATTTGTCGGTCGTGTGTAGGTACGTATTGGCAGGAGGAGATTCTACGATTAAAAAAACGTAGGTACCTATTTTAAGATCCAACAAATGTATACCGAATTTTCATTATAATTGCGGTTCAATTTTCGGAATTACGAACTGAAAATGTATTATTATTATAGATATTAATACGTTTAGTTGATGTAGACATGTTTCCAAACAAATTAGTTTGTTAGTAATGCAAACAAGAATGTTCGCTTACTGAGTGAACATTGTAAGCGAATATTTCTGAAAATATGTATGTATTTTAGTATTTTTTTATAGCGATGAAGTTATTCAAATAACGTTATAAATTAATTAAATTAATTATAAATGATATAAAAATATACAAATATAGGTACATATTTTTCTTTATTTAAATACATAAATTATTACGTACG
This sequence comes from Eriosoma lanigerum, assembly GCA_013282895.1. Taxonomy (NCBI): domain Eukaryota; kingdom Metazoa; phylum Arthropoda; class Insecta; order Hemiptera; family Aphididae; genus Eriosoma; species Eriosoma lanigerum. Next base: position 13,790,706 of record CM023361.1, read on the forward strand.
TAATGATACTTATAAGTAATAATAACATTTAAAAAAAGGAAGCAATAAATTAATTAAATATTCAAAATCTCTACCTACTCAACATATTTGCAACATTACAAAATAAATCATCTTTATATAAATCTAAAATAAAGGTTTCACCACTATAAACTTTACTACGCTTAAAAAATGGCCTTTCCTACCACTTTTATTTATTATTATTATCATTTGTTTTAAAATATAATGGTGAATAATACGGCAAGTGACTTCCTGTAGATATTTGCGACATAGTCACAACTGTATTGGCAAACATATAATGAACAAATAAATTATTTGACAAACGCTCGACAAACATTCAATAAACATTCAATTAATGTTCAACAAACAATGTTTTTTCATATGTTTGTTCGATGTAGTCGCAGCTCAATAAAACTATATATATTATACATTATAGTATTATACATACCTACTTTGTTTTTAAAGTAGTTAAAAGTTATAATTTAATCATCAAAGTCATTTAAAAAATATATGTATATATTATATTTCGTAATTAATGCAGCATTATGTAATATCCATAACATAATATTATAAGTATAAAAACAGCTCTTTTCGTAATTAAACTTATTCATAACTATTGTAAATCGTATTTGTGTTAGAAATATTACACTTTAAAATGCCAATTAAAATTAAACCAATGGCTATATTATACTATACAATATACTATAGAGTATATACATATATTTATAATGTATACATAATTAGTTATACTTTAGATTAATTTTATTATTTAAAATATTAATGATCTTTAAATTTAAGATCTTGGTGTTCATGTCCTACTAATAAAAAACAAAACAAATAAAATTATGACTTTAAATCAAAAAGAGTATTAAAATTGTTATAATTCCATTGGTTTTTTAAATTTAAATAAGTAATACTGATAAAACTTAGAGTTTCATATTAATATGGTATTATTATTATTGAAGTGTGAATTGTATAAATTTAAAAAATAATTTTAATTTAGGTTTACATTGCTGTTATTTAAATTATAAGTATTTATTTATAATGGTATATTTTATTAATTAGCGAAAAACGGTTTAAAATTAACTTGAAAAATCAATATTTAAATTATAGTTAATTAAATTCGCACACAATTGAAATACAATATTTTTTAACTGGGAAAACATTGTGTAAAACTTTAAAAAATGTTAGGTCATTATCACTTGGGCTTTACTAATAATTTATATTTTCATATATTTTCTAAAAAATTGTTATCTATTATTTTTTAAATTTATTAATTATTTATACAAAAATTATAAAAATCATTTATAAATAAATCACAAATATAAAACATTTTACATGGAAAACAAATAAATTATTAAATCATTACATTACATATTGATAATACAATTGCTTCGAATACAAGCAAAACGAATACTTCTATTTTGATTAATTTATGGTATTTAATTGTTAGAAGTATTCTCGAGAATGGATTCTTTTAATTAAGATTTCGGACGCGTAATAAAATATGTTTATTTCATACTCTGAACACTTCCCCTTCTATCCCTCTTCTCAATATAGTCTACAATAAGTATATTGTGATATCATGAAATCATATCCTTGTAAACTCTTAATAACACAATCAAAACCAATTTAATATCCTATACATTGATCGTATTTATACACAGTATTTACTATTCAGTCCGTCAGTATTATTTTTCAATATTATACACAATGCATCAATATCTAAAAAAAACGTGCACATAAATAACGTAACTTCAATGTAACCAAATTATATAATAAATTATGTTTATTATTATATCGGAAATTAACAGTAGATATCTTGATGAGAAAAGAAGAGATAAAAGTTGTGTAATATACTTTTTTTTGTATATTTTACATAATTTAGTTATCACTCATCCAAGTATTACTTAATATTTATCAACCGGGAAATGTAATTTGGGTTAATTGTATTTTGTATTTGTATTACGATAATAATAATTAATGATTACAGATAGTATAAATTATATTAATCGAATTTCCCTTTACATTAAAACTTAGCAGTTTCAGTAATCAATATACATTTAAATAGGTATTTAGTTTTTAATTTTAATACATTTTAGTAAAACGACAAAAATATATATTATTTTAAAAACATCATAGTATTATATTGTCACAAGTTCATTGATTATAAATAATTAAAATATAAAACTGCAATTAATATAACATGGATTATAGAATTTTTAAAAGGAGATGTTAATGTATTATACAAAAAAAGTTAACATTAACAATGTCATAAATAACTCATTTTGTAATAAATCTTATATTTAAATATTTTTTTAAGATACAATAAGGTTAGAGGGGGCTACCATATACCCAAAACACCACTCTGAATACGTCTGGTGTCGTATATCTAAATATCAAATAGTAAAAAAAAATATAAATACAATCATATTAATAATAAATAATAATAATTAATAAATAATAACAAATATCTATTATTAAATTAAAGATTAAATAATATTATACGAAATGACTATAATATTATATAATTAAGCCGAGAACATTTTTTTATTATTATTCATAGGAATAAATTACATTAAAAATGTTGTTAATAGATTAATTTTTATACATAAATATTCTTAATGATATAGATTAAAACATAGAAAATAAAACAAAATCTACTAGATTTAATTCCTAAGCAATAACCATAATTTAAATCAATATTAAAATATGAATAGTTTGGATTTAAATATTTTTGTTTCTTAAATCTATAGAATTTCAAAATTATCACAAGGCGAAAAAATTGTACACTATTAACAGTACATTAACTAATTAATTAATTAAGTAAGTAATTACTGCATACAATTTTAGGCCCTGGTAATTTGCATAATGATAAAAAATACAAGATACAATTGTTTTATTTATATATATATAAAATGATACTGACCAACCCCCTCTATAAGCAAAGGTAAATAAGTGGCACGGGGAAAATTTTCTTTTAGTCCGACTTTTATGTTTCCATATAAATTTTTAAGTAAAATATATTATATAATATCAAAAAACTGAATTAAATTTGAATATATATGGTATTAATAATTTATTTTTCGGAACGACGTATTATTAATTTTTTATTTATATTTTGTATTGAGATACTGTGTTTCTGTGTCATGAAGTATGCGAATAACTTAATAATTCAGTTAAAATAATTTAAAAGTTGCTAAAAATTATTAGCAATCTGGATTTTTTTGATGTGCAAGATTTTAATAATAATTATCTTAATTGGATGCAATTAGAAAATTTAGATATGAAATTAATCGATTTACAAACTAATCCAATTTGGACAGAAAAATTTGTGAATATGCGAAAGCATATCGAAGAATTTGAACGTCATCTAATAAATAACGAAGTAACAGAATGCGGTGTTGACAAAATGACAACACAGTATTAGAATTATGAAGTATGGAATAATATTTTAGAATTCCAGATATCTTTTATTCCATCAAAAAATTAGTAATTTTATTGTTAACAACTTTCTTTTAATTTTATATTTGCCAGAATCTCTTCTCTGTATTAAATTATGTGACATTTACATTCAAAGACTAGAAATAGATTAACTGAGAAAGATTCGACAGAATGTATTAATTCGTAAGCAACAGAATATCAGCTAGACATAAAAAAAAAATCATTTAAGCAATATGAATAGTAGAAGGTTTCTAACAAACAATAAAAGTTGTTTTTTACAATAATTTGTTTCTTCATTAATATCATTAATTTTTCATTTATATTTTATAAAAATTATCTGTGTTAATAAAAATAATCAGTGGCTAACAATTTATTTTTTAATTGTTTTCATAGATTAACACATTGAACAAATCTTATTTACCATCCTGCTATAGGTTATAACTAATCTTAACTATAATGATGGTCATAATATTTTTTTTCTTATTAAATTTGATTTTATATAAATACCTAACTAGTAACTACTATAATCTACTACAACGATATGCGCTTTGAACCGTACACATAATATGACAACGTGTATTCTTGTCAAACAATAAAACGTTTTAACATTAAAACTTACGAACCCAAAGTATATTCCCGAAATTCAATTTACATATCTGTATTAGACCTCTTTGTATAAAACTAAATGAATAATTTAATTCAAGTTCAACAAGAAACAATTAATAATATGTCTGCATATCCTAAATTATGTGTCAATAAAAATTATGAAAACATTAAAAATTATAGGTATTAATTTTTAAATTTCTAATCTAAACACATCAACTATTAAAGGACAATTATTGTTATGGAAGATAAAATGGAAAAAATGTTGGAAAACGATAGGCTGTCTAATGTACTATAATTACATACGCTGTTCCATTACAGATTTATTTCTAACAATTTTGTATTTAATTAACAAATTAAGAGTTTGTCAGGTATCAACATTAACACCTTAACGGACATTTTTAACTTTAAAACGCTTCAAAATTTTTTATTGAGAAAAAGAACCGGTCAAAACAGATTAGTAAGTTATCATGCGTTAATGAGTTTAAAGACTAAAGATATATTGAAATTGACTCTGAAAAAGTTATCAAACAATTTTCAAATACTTCTTAAAGAAAATTTAAATTGATATAAAAATGATTATTATAAAAGTAATAAATATTAAATTACATATTATGTACCTTAAATTATTAACAATTATTATTACGTGTAATAAATTTGATTGTAATTATTATTATGTCAAACAGTTATTGTTTAGATTTTTAATGTTTTAATTTGTTTAGTAAAAATAAATATTTACACCCAAACCACCCTAAAATGTTGTACTAGTACTGGCTACGGATACTTTGATTCTGTACATATATTTTAATTTAATTAAAATTAAAAATGGTTATTAATTTATTATATTTGTAGAATATGATTCTAATCGCACTGTACCAGTATTATATAGAGAACGTTTAAAAATATATAACATCGATGTTTTTGTATTACCCTCCTATGCAATCACAGCTTATATATAGAAATAACCGAATATATAATATTATTATTATTGTGTCCAATTCACCAAAGTTGTTGACTATAATTGTCTAGGCTGTAACGTATAATTATAATATATTTTTGGTCACTTTTTTATTTTTCGAATAGGTATAATATAGATTATACCTATTATTATTATTATTATTATTATTATTAAATCTTACGAGTTAAAGGTAATAATTCCTTTATGTAGTTTCTACGAGTGTCTACTAGATAAGTAAATGGAATTATAATTGTAAAATGTTAATTAATTAATTAGGTAGATAATTATTATTATTATTGTTATACTATTATGTAATAGTATATTATTGGTTTTCAATACACGTATATAATATATGTATGTTATATACTATATACTAGGCTATAGGTGCCTATAAATAAAACATTATTATTCATTTACCTATTTCTTTATTTACACTTAAAATATGCGTATGGCAAATTATTATCATACGGATGTTATAACAAAAATAAAGTTATACCCTTACCTATATCAATATTTATTAAATAATAATTTTTCCTTATATAATATTAATCGGTAATAATAATAGTGTTTATACAAATCGATTAGATTATTATTGTTATTTTTATTTTATCTCTGGATAGGTACATAAGTAAATAATATAATAATAATTTAGATTTGGCGATAAAAATAAGTTCGAAGTTTAACTGTATTTCGCGTTTTTTGTCTATGCATCGTTTCTATCTATTATATCTATTATTATTATTATTATTTTCTACTAAAACGTACACTAGTTGCAAACGCATAATATGAAGGTACTTGTGTATAACCGCAGTGCGGACTGTGACGACGGCGTAGTCTGGTCGCTCCGTTTTGATCAGTACACAAAGTTCTAATAGTTCTACAATGGAACTCGACGGTCGGTGTTCACCACCACCGCCACCGCCACCGCCACCGCCATCGCCAGTGGATTTTGGTGTCGCGAAATCCACTGAAAATATTTTCGTGCGGTAAGTTATATATTTTAACACAATATATACCTACCTAACGGTTATTTCGAAAACATTATATTATTTTGGTCAAATAATGCGTTTCGTGTTATTGTATAAAAAATATTAAATAAAATAGTTCTATTATAAATTCTGAGTATATTATATTTAAATAATGGATTTAATAATTTAAAATACATTTTAGCTGTGAATAAATTTTAACATATTATAATAATATTAATTAATTAAACGTATATATATATATATATATATATATATATACTTGAATTAATTAAATAACAATTTTAAAATCTTGTGATTAAAATCATAGAGGTAGGTAGAGAGATAAGGGTACATTGCCTTTCTGTTTTATATATTTTATTTTTATAATGTCATCATGATCATAAGCATAATATCTGTTAATTATTCGTCCGATATTGAATATTAGAAAACAAAAAGAAATCATTATATCATTGTATCATTTTATCGACAGATTCAAATATCTACTAATTTTGGATTAATTGAAAACGACAACAGAGACGAAATTGTTCAGAAACCATAACTTCTGACCTAACAGAATTTTTTTAATTAATTAATTAATTTTATACTTGAATAAAATAAGAACTTGAAAATGTAACTCTATATAAAACAAATTATTTTAATAGAGTATAATACAAGTTTATAGTTCATGTTTTTACAAAATGTATAATATATAATTATTTTCATTATTTTCATTATTATAATATTTCATATACGATTATGCTTACAAATGATATGTTTGTCACCGTTGAAATTACTATACTATATTTTGTATTTATAAAGACTTTATTTTTGACTTTATAGGTATAGGTTTATAAAATATATTTTATAGATAGGTATTTATAGTTGATCATCATATGAATCAATTACATTTAAAATTTTAAGAAATTCTTAGTAAACGTCTATAATAACTTTAATAACTTTAAGTACCTATTTATATTTTTTTATTCAGCTTAAACATTATAAAGTTTTAAAAATTGATCGAAAGACATTGTAGTCTTTTTAAATTTGTGAATTGTGATAATTATACCTATTTCTTTTAAGATAAAACTTTTGTTGTTATTAATTATAATTAAAAATGCTTTTGATTATTTTTTAAATATTTAACATTTAAATAAAATAATACCTAATTATTTAAATTGACTAGTAATGACGATTATGACAAAACTTTAAGGAAGGCGATAATTTAATAATTGTTATTAAATTATGATTTAAATAAATTTCAATCGATTACAAAACTATTGTACAATTTACATATTTTTGACTAAGGGTGGTAGAGAATGAGAGATGATCGAAAATATACTAATATAATATAAATATATACCTAAATATAATACTAATTATTACAATATTTTTATATTCTACCCTCGTATATTCGCTGCGATTGTAATCACTACAGCTCCCAGTTATCTTGAACCTAACCCAATGTTACATGAGCAGTGTGATTTGTTTAAACTTTTAAAATATTCGATTATCCATTTATCCAATTTTATATAGGTGCTTAATGCGACCAGCTAAATATTTGATTAATACGATTATGATACATAAAGCCTTGTTCTTACGATAATGGTGTGTAATGATTTTATATTTTATGTGTGGGTTTTATGCGTTTTCTAGAGTTCATTATTATACTCGACTCTGAAACGATATTTCGCGTGGTATCATGAAAACAAGGTCATATACTACCCTGGGCAAATTAAGATAAATATCCATACAGTAAATTTTCGTTTGTGTATAAAATATTTGATTATGTTTAACACTTTAATACATGTTTTATTCTTTTAATTTGTAGAATATGCTATATTACTGTAGATAGTTCATATAGTATAATATCAATATGGAACATTCCATAAAATCTCAGCGCGTGTATTATATTCAATAAACTTATACGACAAATCTATCAAAAGTATAATTTTTCTATAGATAAATTAAATTTTAATAGTAATAATAAAAATACAATTTTATATTTTACGTTAGAATTAGTCGTGGAATATAATATAGCTACCAAAGTACCAAACGCGATAAATAGACAACATATTGTCGTCGAATGATGATTTTAACATAATAACTATAATAGGTAAGTAACTATAGGTACCCGGTACATTAGTGAGTGTGAATCGCGAGTAAATATTAAATATACAAAAATACAAATTTAAACTAATTAATTAGGTATTCTTGATCGATATTTATATCATATACGATCAACAGTTTTCAGACCACCATTGATGTATTTATTATTTACATTTACTATTATATACAGAGTGTCTCAGATCTATTTACTAATTGCAATATCTCCGCAAAAAAATAAAATTTTAGAATTCTATTTTTTTTTTTTTTTAATTTATTATGTAAGAAACAGATTATATAATTTTAGATTCTAAACGAAGTGAGGAATGTATTGATTTTACAAAGATATTTTATTTTATTTTTGAAAGCACGATTTCGGTTAGAAATAATGGCCCAACCATTATTTGGTAGCAAATTATATCTAATTGATATTTTATTTAGCTTATTTTTTGAATTTCTTAAAAAATTTTCCCTGGGAGAAAAAAAACCACTAATAAATGAAAAGAAAATCAGCAAGATTCACGGAAACTGTGATTCGGTTTTAAACATATTGACAAATTGATAACTAATACAATTTTTAATGTAGGGATTTGGACATTTATTTGAGTATTTTCATAGATAGTCTATAAAAATACGGAATTTTGACGAAATTGGTTTTAGATTTTCATGATAACGAATGCAATTTTAAACGTATGGACTTATTTATTATTAATTAAACATTAGTATTTTATACCATTGTCATAATATTTAAAAACAACTGTTGATAGTATATAATAGTACCTATATATTATTAAAATAATATAATATTAGTAGTTAGTAAACCTATATCGTATAAATAGTAATAAATAAAAAGGTACGAATATGTTAACTCATTAACTATAAATCGTTTATAATTCAAGACACAATAGTCATCGTAACTAATGATTATTTAATATTTGATATCTTAATATATGTTTTTTAACATGTGTACCTACGTTGGTTATAATAGTATAATAACATAAATAGCTCAAAGTAAAATTTTTCAGAACCTATGGACTATGATAGATAGGAATGCACCTACCTATATGTGTGTACCAATATACGATATTAGTACGATACAATATTGTCATATTTGAGAACGTTATGTCGTTGTGACATTTAATAATGTGAAAATACAAGCGTAGTCGTGTAGATAATTAATTGTCTGTCCGTGAAAATGTAAATTATTAATATTATTAATAAAAAAAATGTAAATTATAAAATGTGGGTAATATTATAATAAAATATTAAAAAATTTAAAATGTTTTCGTGGAGTTTACGTAAAAAAAAATATTATTATAACAAACGTGCGCACTCTATGCCATTGATATATTAATTATTAATCATTTGATAGCCTTGAAGCTAAAGACTATTATATGTCAATTGCCTATTTATTTTTTGACTATGCACTGGGCTATTGAAACATGAAAATACATAAATTATAAAGATTTAGTTTAGACGTTATAAACAGGTATTGTTTTCACTCTAATTAGTTGAAATACTTATGAATTGTCTGAGAAAAAAATGTTTCACAATATATAATGACGTGATTAGTGTTATACTCTTTTTAGTAAGAGATTCTTAATTTATACTCTTTATTGTCATTTATCGATTAACCAATGTTATCAAATAACAATTAAATAATTGTATTGTTATGTAACTCAGAAGTTCGATTAGGTTACTACCGTAATTCAAAAATAATGACTAACTAGTTACTATACATTTAAATAGGCACAGTTAAGTTTGGTAAAATAAAATACAAATACCTTAGAGGTATATAGGTACTCGTATTACGTGATTAAAATCAATCGATAAAAATATAATATAAAAGAACACGTAGGTAAATCCGAAAAGAAAATTAAATTTGAAATATTCGGCTTATTTCATTTAATACCTACATAAATAAATATATCCTATCTTGGAAAAATATATTGACTAATATAAAATTAACATTATCTCGATACTATTATTTTAAAATTGTAAATATATATTATTTATTTATAAATATTTATGCTAGTAGGTACTATAAAATAATGTTCACGTCATTTATCAATTATCTGTATGATGGTTAATTCATTACTCGTAGGTATAGAAAATACAATTGTTTTAATTACGAATTATAGCTTAATCATTTAAATAATATATCAACATTGTATCACCATATAGAAATTACACCCAATATTTTAATTAATTTCAAATCTTATTCCATAAATTTAATTACAATAATTAAAATATCATCCATTTCTATTCATAGCGTTAGATTAGTCCAGTGGCGTAATTGTGGAGATGCAAGTGAGGCACTCCCCCCCCCCCACTAATTTTATCAGGTTGGGGCAAAAGTATCATTTTGCCCCTCTCCCCAGATAGCAGTTCAAATTTTAAGATCTTTAAAAAGTAATTGAAAGAATATTATTATGCAGAATGTAATTTTGAAACACAACAGTACTAACAGTACTAACACTTCTAACATGTTAGCATACAGAATAAGATAATTCGCGAGTTTTTCACATTATCTACATTCAACGTCAATGAATCCAAAAGATGTAATAAGTAATACCAAATAACTAATATGTTATAAATGGTTGTTATACTTAGTATTTCTGAATTATTATTAATTTTTTTCATTATGTATTAGGATTTATTAGTATAATTGTTAACACTTATTATTATTAACTAAAATAAAATAAAAGTAATTCCCATGAGTTTAAGGATTGTGCCTTGTGTAGTAGTGTAAAAACAAAAAATTAGGTATATGTAAAAGGAAAATATATTTACCCCCCCCGGCGGGGGTAGTTTTGGGGGGTGGATTTTTTTGCCCCCCCCCCCTATTTTTTACCAAGTTACGCCACTGTATTAGTGTAAACACTAACTTAATCTAACTTCCTTCATCTTCTTCTTTAATTTACGTATCACCCGATTATTTTACATAGGCCACACTATATGAATTTTTCTCAACTTTTATTCTACTCAATTTCCTTCATCTTCTTTGTTTTCACGAATTACACTAACCAATTTAAAACACGTAATCTTATAATAGATCACGTAAAGCTTGCAATCTGCCCTTCTTTTTTGGTTTTGCTCTTCCATTCTTTATCTTTAGATAACAATCTACTAGTCGTTGTCATCGTAGTATAGGTAATTCTCTAACATCAAGCCTGTAGTCATTCTTATACCTACTACTTCTTCCTCATTATTTATTTTATTTCTATAATCACTACTATAATCCACTACACCTTCTTTACATTCTCTCACTCACTCTTTTACACATATCATTACTCTCATTTGTATTATATTTTACTTACCAATTTATTTATTAAATTAATGAAAGTCACACTAAAATTTATTTATTATACAGAACTGTGGGTTTGTCATGAAAACCAATTTAAACATACCTAATGGCTAATACAGCTATTTCACTAAGTGTATACCTAGTGAAATATTAACACGCGTGTAACTAAACCGTGCATTTCATACCGCATTACCAACGGTCGTCAATCTCAACCAGAACCACAATGATGCATATAATTTGTTACATTATATTACATATAACATGTTGCGTGTTATATTTATACACGTGCATAATATTTTGTAAGTTTGTATCTCATTAGCTATATACTCATGTCCATGCATGAACACGGGACGTGAGATATAATTTTGTTTTATTATTATAACGAATAAAATACCAAATGGGTATAAAATGGTTAAAAAAATTAATATTCTAGTCATGATCATTTAAAATCACAATAATATATTAAACAATTTATTTTGTTTAGGTTCTTATTATATTATATAATATAATATTATTTTTATTGTATGATTAGGTCACATTTGTATTATAATATATAAAATGATATGTATCCAACATTAGATAAAATATACAATTTATTTAAAATACGAGGATTAATAAATGTATAATACATTGGATTGAATGGAATAGGTGTAGTTAGTTAAAGTGAAGATAAACTAAAGATACCGAGAAAAAAATGTGGGTGCCTATACGGTATACGGAGTTGTATTATTATTATAACCAGGAAGTCAAAACGGGGTTGAACCCGATAAAAATTTGACCCATGTTTCAACCCGTATAAAATAAATATTAAACTAGGTCTTGAAAACCTAATCCTAAATAAAAATAATAGCAAATCTTAACCACAAAACCGAAACTTGTGTGTGACTTTTGTATTTTTTTTCCAAGAGAACAAAATTAAGTATTTAATACCTATTAAAGACTTAAAGTTTATAATTAAACTGCTTTATAAAATAGTTTATTATGTTTATATGGACATATGGATTATGGATATTTAAATTAAAGAGATTCAATCGCTATATAGCATTAGTCTCAATGTTCGATTTACATTTATAAGGCTTTCTTATTAGTGTGGTTGTAGATGCAATATTATTATGTCTTGGTATTTTTTAAATGTATGAGTTTATTTTAGTACATTTACAAATAAATTGTATTAATTGTAGCCCGTTGTATGTTTATACGTCATATCATTGATTATGAATACTATACCCAACACAAATATGTCTTTTTTTATTATTTAGAGAAGGATTGATGATTAGTTGATAAAATTGAAACTAAAATGATGAACGAAATATAGGTACTTAATCATTTTCATTAATAAACATAATAATGGATTACAACCAGAATAATAATAAAACACAGTTTTGACCTGAAACTGAAATAAAAATAAAATTATGTTTTAAACCAAAGCCGAAATAAATATAAAACCTAACCTAAACCGAAAACCTAAAATTCCTAAAACCCATAATTTTAACTGGGAATTCAAAACTCGAAAATATTTGTTTTGACTCGCTGCAGGTTATCATCTAATATCTAATTTACTATATTATATTGTACCATACTGACGTGCAAAAAATGTGAATTACGTTATTATTATAAAATATATCCAAATGAACACATCGTATTTTTATTATTTCATGCAGGTGTAATGAAGCACGTCGCATGTCCGAAGGTGGACTCGTCATGCCGTTGTGCGCGACCGTCAATTTTACCAACAACAACAACAGTAACACTAATGGCAGGGCGGCGGCCGTCGTGCCTAGGCGCAAGTTCAGTTTTCCTGCAACGCTACACTCTCCGAGTCTACAGGCCGAACTGGCCAATTACGCCAGCGGCGGGCCGTCGCTCACTGTGGCCACAGCACGGCGGCGGTTCAGCAACGTTAGCGACGTGGTGTCCCGAAAATTGTCGCACACCATCGGCTGGCGAACGGCAGTGCCCACGGAGCAGATAGCGCGTCAAGGCAAATCGCTGTGCGTCCAATACGTCCGGTGGAAGTTGAAGCGGGCGGGCGCGTACACGAAAAAATGCGCTGGAGCGTTGCGTTGTGCGCGCGCAGCCGTCAGAAATGCCGCGGCCGCGGAGGTGGAAACGGCGGCGGCGGACCAGCAGAGCAGTGGCAGTTACTTCATACCGCCACAGGCCGCAGGCGGTACGAGCGCGCAGGGAGAGGACCGAGATGACGACGGCGTGCCACGCGACGTGTTCTCCGCCGTGGTCCGCGTGGGCCTGCAACTGGAACGCCTCGATCCGAAACTATATGCGGCCGGTGGCCGGTGGGGCAACGCGACCAACAGCGCGGTTGCAGGTGACGGCACATCTTCGTTGCTGCAGCAGCGTCTGCTGCAGCACCGCGGCCTGTCGTTCAGATGGAACGAGGTCGCAGAAACTACTACGGCGGCCGTCATCTTGGTGTCCGTGTCCCGAGAACTGTTCCGGGCTGGCGCCCCGGTCACTTGGGCCAAAGTCGTATCGCTCATGTGCGTGGCCGCCGGGCTGGCTATCGACTGCGCGCGTCGTGGCCACGCCGAACAGTTGCTCGATCTGATCGAGGCCGTTGGTGAGGTGATCGAAGACGACCTGGCCGCCTGGATACACTACAACGGCGGATGGGTACATGTAACACAGCTTTTAATATTATAACTATTATGATTAGGGTAGAGGATTTTTAACATTTACAAAGTCACAAAAATAGCCAAGCAATATATTAATTCGTTTTACATACGTTTGGACGAAGTGAGATTTGTAATTTTATTTTGCAAATAAATGCATATTTATGGATTTTTTATACTCTTGGAGTTTATTTTTCATATTTTTAATTTGTTGTTGCATATTTCATAATTTAAAAAAAAAAAAATTTATATAAATATTTTATACAATTTTTTTTATTATTAATAAATTATTTAAATGTATTTTTGAATAATAGGAATAAAAGTCGAATCTTCATAAAACGTTTTATAATAATCATAGGCGGAACTAAGATAAATTTTTTGTGTTAAAAGACCCAATACTTTTATATGCTCATATATATATATCAACATTTTTTTGAATTCATTAACTTAAAAAATCAAACTTTTCCTATCATATTATAATATATGTTAATATTTCAATATAATAATATTATATTATTTTGTTGTAAAAGTGGATTTTATATAGGAAAATAGTTCTTGTTATACTTTTTTACATTTATATTATCTTATCTATAAACATTTGGGGGGGACCTAAGTCCTCCAATCCACCTATGATTATAATATTGTATTGATCTATGAGTTTTTGTATTAATAGAATAAGTATTTATACATAAAAAAATTAACAAAATTCTTTACAAATTATTTTTCTGCCTATTTTGAATGCATATTTTTGGATTTCTAAGTGATTGCATATTTTGGGTGTTTATACAACTACCAATTCTTTACTCTACTTATTATTATAACTATGCGGTTTTAGCAGTTTATTCGTGTATTCGACAACTGTAATCGTTTTATACCGACAGTGTCTTATTATATTTCACTCCCTACTATATCGACCATCTAATACTAGTCTCGTCTAATTTCATATTGCATTCTACTCCATATATCTATCTCATCTTCGATCTTCCACTCTCCCTGTCTAACCTTTTATATTAATTTTTATTAATCATCTCCTATCATAAAATATCCAATGTCCAAACAACCTCATCCCACATTTGATACGACTCTGTCCATTTCTTATTCCATCTTCTCTAGTTACTCTACACTCATCCATCTCCTCTATACTCATCTTATATACCTATTTTTTTTCTGTTTAACACTACATTGCCGCACTATACTACATTATATCTACCTTTTAATCTTATCAGCATTTTAGCATGCTCAGCTTTTATGAAAAAGGAAATACGAATTTTTGATTAATCATTGACTTGAAGAAAGGGGAGTCTAATAATGTTAACAGATGACGGTTATAAATACCTACAATTTATAGGTATAATATCTGTGTGTGCATTATATAGAATAGTCGGTACTAATAGTGTAATAGCATAATAATATGATATGAATAAACCATCACGAGGGAAAAAAGTTCAAAGGGGGATATGACACCCTCACATCTTATCCCTCCAGTGAGCACGACCTTGTATCGGTAAAGTACAAATAAGTATATATATAGTAGTATATACACTATAACATTGCAGTAGTGGATCTACAGGGGGAGAGGATATGGGGTCATAACCTATACTTATATGCAGTGGCATATTTTCATTCTTTTTCTGGGGAGGGTCCAGTGGTTTATATTTACTTATACCTGCTTAATAACTAAATAATTCTGCTTATAATAACTTATAAAAAAAATTTCTTTTTTTGGTTTTGGGGGGGGTCTAGTACCCCTGGACCCCCCACCCCGTGAGAAAATCCTAGATCCGCCACTGTAACATTGTGTTTATTATATTATATTGCGTTGTTAATTATGTTATTTCATGGCTCGCTACTAATTTTCATAATTTCGACATGCCACAGAACTTTTTTTTCTCGGTTTTTTTTCTTTTATCACATTTCTTTACGATTGAAAAAAATAATATCGTCAAAACGCCTTTATGTATTTTTTCAGATGGGACTTCAGTTTACGTATTTCAAACCGGTGATCGTCAACGTCGAGAATCCCGTATTCACTCAGATTCTGTACTTGATGTCGTCACTTGTAATGGTCATATTTTTTTTATTGGTGTTGAAATGGTTTGATTTCCCATCCGTGATCCGATGAAGTCGTGTGAACTACATCTAAAATAAACAATGACCACGTGTGTGCACTATTTTGTGTTTTCTTATATGTACCTATATATTGGTTTTGTATTAATAATAAATACGCACTTATTGTTGTATATAGGTATCTACCTATTAATCTATTATAATATTGTGTTTTTATTGTCTACCTATTCAACTTTTACACTTCAAAATGTAACTTATGTAATTAATTAATGAGTCATAATAATTTAGGTACTTAATCTATTGCCGGGTCCACACAGAAAACAAAACATAAACTTGGTGTTTTTAAAAGAAAATTGTTCGTTTTTTAATAAACTCTACTCCATCTGGACAAATAATTTATTTTATAAAAACACACAGTTTATGTTATGGTTTGTTTTTTGTCATTATAATAACTCTTGTATTAGATACATATAAAAAATAAATAAAGATGTATAATTTAATATAATTGAATTACCCATATTGGTAACTGCATTGCTGTGTTAATCAATGTTTGAACGCTTAGTTAGAACTTCAACTACAAAAATAGTAATGTCACCATGGAATTTTCAACAATTACGAATTTATTATTATTTCTTTCTAAAGCTAAATTAAAATATCTTAAATAAAGTTGAAATTTTCTTGTTATTTTAATGGGTTATGAATAATTTTGGGGGGCCCCTCCAGCCATCCCTCTAGTTGTGCCTATGCCATTTGGCCAAGCCTGACTCTACTAGACTACAACTGATCATCATTTATCATATTAAATTACTACAAATAAGTAGTACAATTATGTAAGAATGTTTGTCACCAAAATGATTTAAGTCTTTATGGCATATTGGTTATCAAATTGTCAAATTATTTATCATTTGACACCATTACTTTATAGTAATATAATTCTTTCCCGCTTCTATTATACTCTAAATAATTTGAGATTACAATTTACATCTTTTATTGATTTCTTATCATATAAGTAAAATATCCAAACATAGTATCCAATGTTAAAATAAAAAAATCTGTTGAAAAATCAGTTTGTACATTGTATTCACAGAGTACAGACTTTTTTATAAAATAGTATAATGCTAGAGAATAGAAGACTGTGATTATACATTGTTGAAAATCGATAATTTTATATGCACAATTATTATTTGTTTTTTTACCCTTAATGCATAATTTTTTATGCATTATTTACAGTACATCTAGTAGTAGTTATGTGTTTAGGTTTAGGATGGATATCAATGAAAATGCATGATCTAATAATTCTAACACATAGTATAAATATCAAGTAAAAACTTGGTTTATATTATATCTTGGCTTAAACAATTTAATAAAATACAGGTTACTCAACAATCTGTATAATATAGTCAGTTAACTAGAGTATTATAGAAGTGTTGACATATATATCATCACAGTGTGCAATATTGAAACAAAATTTAATTTTTTTGAATCATTTGAATTTTTCATACGACTCATTTAAGTTTGCTTTCAATTATTATTTAGCTAGATCACAATGATTACTGTGTACGAGACTCTATGTATTCTATATCTACATGGATATTTCATAAATTTAAAAATAACTATTCAATTATACTTCATTGTTAACTTTCTTTTTCTATTATTTTAGTGTATAATTATTAACAATATTCTGTAAATCTCCGATTAAATATTTTCTTTTGAAGAAAGATTAGGTATATATAAATTTTGTAGTATATATAGAGTGATCAGTATATTATGTTAAAAAAATAATGGATATAACATTAAAGTTTGTAATTTACACCAAATTTATTAGCGAATCCTGACACAAATTGTATGGTCCAAAATAAAAAATGTGGATTACGAGTTATTTATACTTACAAATAAGTAGGCATACACTAACATCAGTCTCCCACATTTTAGTATAATTTTTATAAAGGTACAATTACAATGTGTACCTAATATGAATTTTCTATTAAAAAAAGAGGCATTCAAACTAATTATGTAACATGCAAATTTGATCAATCTGTATATATGTGTGTGTATAAAATTTAAATACATTACATAAAAGTCTAATACATTTATTAAAAGTTATATTATAAGTTAATATACCATATTGGTAAGACAAAACTGAATTACAATGTTTTTTTTTTTAAAAAAAGTCTTAATTACAGATATGCTGTGACAAAATAAAATAAAAATATTTATACAAATAAAAAAATCAAATGGAAATAAATGGAAATGTAAAAAAAGAACATTGAAGTATTAACGTTTAATTAACGCCTTTCTTAAAGTTTCAAAATTATGATTTAATACTACATTTTGTTGTGATTTAAGGTATTTGTTCAATTTATCAATAATTTCTTCCAAATTGGGTAAGTTCTTACAAGATTCAATATTCAACAACACATTCATTATACTGCACCACAAAGTTTTGTCTATATACCTATAAAATTAAAATGCAATATTTGTTTATTAAGTATAAAATTGGAACAGATAACACCACGTAAATTTAAAATAAACTACATACATAGTGTACAAAATTTACAATATTACATATATTATGGATACACCCTACACCAATATAAATATATTGTCCGTTTAAAGTGTTGTATCCAACACATAAGTTATAACTATTTAATGCAAAAAGTTACAAAACAGTTTTTAAAATATAATTTGATAATAATGCATTGACATGTTTAGAAGAATGTTTACCCTTAACATGTAAAATGACATTACACAGTTGTTTAACACAATATTTTAAAATATTGAATTTATCCATTGTATATGTTCAAAGGTATAAAACACATATTTAATATATACATACCTAGGAAATGGTTTAGATAGCATCCATAATTTTCTTAATTTTTGAGTTTTCATATAATCAGACATCAAAACCATATAAAAAATTCCCGCCAGTCCGAAGTAATCAATCTATAATAAATTTATTTATTTAATGTTAAAAAATAAAAATAATAAGAATTAATATACCTGATATGTCCATGGTAATTTATCTCTCATTTCATGGCAAATTGAATCTACGGATTTCATAGAATATGTGAAAGTAGTATCTTGAGGAAATAATGTCATATCAATACTACGTCCAAAATCTATTAACTGCACGCATGGTGAGTCTACATTGCTTGGACTTGATAAAAAAAATAATAAGTAGTTAGTTAATACTCTGTTGGAAATATACTAATATCCGAGAACCTTACATTGATTTAATAATAACATTGTCAGGTTTCAAGTCAGCGTGTATTATTTGACATTCATGAAGATATTTAACAGCTGATGTAATTTGTTTTGTCAATAATGCTGCGAGAGGAGTAGGAATAGATCGATTCTAAAAATGTATATTGAATAAAACATAATTATTGTATTATATGCTAAAAAATATTGTAAGTAAATTGTAGAAAATGAAAACCATTTATATAAATGCATCTCTAAACTCACATAAGTTTCTTTGAACGCCAGAACCATTGAAAGTAGTGTTCCATAATTACTAAATTCCATAGAAATTATTGATCCATTTTTAAACATATGTATTTTATCCATATTTATGAAATAACATAACTGTCGGAAAACAAAATATTTTTTAAATATATACATTTATATTTAAAATTAATTATTTACTTTCTTTGAATCTTTAAGACGATGCTCGATTTCTTTACTTATATACCATTCCCATGGACATTCTGGTTTTTCAATTTTAAGTGCTTTATCAGTATGTGTATCGTTTGATCGTACTTTCACAACACGGCCGTAAGAACCTTTTCCTAATTCTCCAAGAAACGACATTTTTTGGTCACCTGCATTACATAATACCTTATAAGTAGTGAATTTACCATTTTTAATAATATAACATTGATATAAATAATACTTTATAACCAAAAATTATAAAATTTTAATAAATAAATATTTTTACCTAATTTGAAATCAGGTTTCATAGATCTTGGTAAATCAAAATCATGTACTATAAATCCAGACATATGGCGCTTAGTTGGAAATTTTATAACATCATGTAATAGTTTAGATATCAACATGTTATCAAAAGGATTATGTATATCACCTAAATTCAAAAAAACATTGATTAATAAATAGTCTTAAAACCAGTAATAATAATTATGTATATATATTCTGGTATTAAGAGGATACCCTACACAGCCACATAAAACAAATGGTAGTGTACTGTTTAAAGAAAATAACTTAAATCATTTTGTCCTAGAATTTTTGTAATATAATATATATTACAATATTATGTTTTTATTTATATAACAATGAAAAGTTTGATATTATAAGTTTTTATACTTTAAATAGCTATAACTCTGTTAACTTTAAATTAGGTAACAAAAATTGAATGTTTACTTTTTAATTTATTATTATTAAAGTTTATTTTTAGTGCTACATTGCCACATTTTAGTTCAGTCATATTCTCCATTAGATAGTGACCACAAATGAAAGTGGGTGTGGTGTCCTCTTAATACAAAAATGATTTTGTTGTCTATTTTTTAATATATACTATTTATATTTATAATTTTTAATATTGTACCTAAATCAATTATAGACTGTTCCAGTTTTGTGTCTGAAGTAAGTATAGGTAAAATACCAGATAATGAACTACTGTTACGTTCTTTGGATGCTTCCAAAATCATGCTTAAATTTTTACACGTTTGAAATTCATTAGGTTCATCAACATTTTGGTGTACTAATCTATATAGTTTGATAAAATAATTATATTTAGAAGACATTATATATTCTATGTATAAAGAACAATTTTCTAACAATATAGATAATTATAATACATACTTAGATGGTTCCAATTGATTTACAGTACTATAATTTGTTTTAGTATGCGCCAAAGGTGTAGAACTAGTTAAAAGAAATGCAAAAGCTTTTGTGGAACAAGTTAAATCATCAGTAACTTCAATCTAAAAATCAACATAATAATTGTATATAAAATATAAAATAGTGAATTGCTATTTGTTATGAAAAAAAAAAAGTGGGAAGGCCGATTGCAGACGTTCCTCGGAGAAATTAGTGGTTTATTATAATTATTAAAATTTGAATGCAAAGATATTGCATTAAAAAATACGATTCTGAGCGTATCTAAATGTATTGCAATATATTATACTGCTAATCCATTTCAAAATTTACCAAGAATACATTACATATATAAATATGCAAAATAAATTTCAAATTCCTATGATCAATATTCAAGGAATTATCATTCCTCTTTAAGGAAAAACTTATGGAAAATTCAAAAAATGAGCTAAATAAAGTACCAATTAGATGAAATTCAGTATAAAAAGGGTACCTTATTTATTGTAATCTGACCATTATTTTTATCCGCAATAAGGTTTTCATAAATCAGAAAAAAAAAAATTAAAAGCCAATGAAAATTACCAATTTTCAGCTTTTCAAGGAAAAACTTTTGGGAAATTCGAAGAATGAGCTAAAAAATATACCAACTAGATGAAATTTGGTATAGAAATGTTCCCTTTTTATGGTAATCGGAACGTTATTTCTAGCCGAAAAAAGGTTTTCATAGATCAGAAAAAAGAAAAAGCCTATAAAAAAAATTTGCCCTTTACGATTTTCAAAATATTTTGTAAAAAAATTAAGTAATATAGTATTGGACTTCTATAAAATTTTCAAACAGATAATGCCAAAATTGTAGGTAATATAAATTTTTTTCAGAAAACATTCAAAGCTCTATACTTTTCCAAATAATTTACTATTCCATCCCAAAATTTTACTACGCTTGTAAGTGACCTAGGTGAGTACTCAAAAAATTTATCAACTCCCTATTATTAAAACTTAATAAGTAATCACGAAAAAAAAAATATAATAAAAAGCGTATAAAAAATTGCCAATATTCCGCTTTTTAAGGAAAATCTTTTGGGAAATTCTAAAAATGAGCTTCATAAAGTACCAAGTTGACAACATTTGCAAGCGAAGCATATGCTATATGTGATAATCAGACACTTATTTCTACCCGAAAAAATGTTTTCATACATAAATAAAAAAAAAACATTTTGTAGAAATAATACATTCTTCGCTCTGCTCAGAATCTAAAATTTAATTTAATAATAAATTTCTATTATATTAAAAAAATTAATTTATGATTATTCATACAATTAGAAAAATGTAAACATTAACTATTCTATGAGTAACTTACATTATCAACTTTTTTGAATTGTGACTTGCTTTCATCTACAATATTTTCATCATTTGATACTTTGGGTTTTTTATTAAGACAGTTGCCATTATTTTTATCTTGATTTTCAACATTATCGACGTGTACATCATTTATATCTTCGTCAATATAAACATGGAAATTGTTTGGATTTTTAATTAATTCCTTTTGTTTTTGTGAAGTTTGAACATTAGATGTGTCTTTAATTGTAGTTAATTGAGGTTTATCTTCATAAACCACAAAATTTGATAGTGAATGTCCACTGTCAATCTTATCTTCTTTTAAATCATTTAAAATAATTGGTTTTATATCTTTTGTAATTACTTGTGCTGGTTCTTCCGAATTATCTATATTAAAAATAGGCTAATTATATACAAAATATCATTGAATTTTAGAATAGATAAATTTACTTATGGAAGGACTGTTCCACATTTGTTGAACTAAGTCAATAGCTACTCTTGTATTGACAGTAACTGACTGGCTCAATGTATCAGGTTCTCGTAATGGATTTGGAACCTAGTTTGATAATTTAATAAATTTTTATTAAGTTTATGTATAACTATAATTGGTTAATTTTAAATGTAAAATATATTCAAAAATTTGATTTTATATTGTTTATAAACATTTAATGTTACTGTTCCTAAAGTTTACTAAATCTAGCGCACACTAAAAGAGCAGATTTAAACCACATAGAACAAATTACATTCATACCGACAAAACATATTAATTTGGGATCCATATTTCATTATAACACCTCTCGTTAAAATGCGTTTTGACAAAGATGATATTGACATATTGTGATAACCATTTTTGTGGCAATTTTTGTTAAATGGTGAAATATAATAGTTGTATACTATTTGTGTAACCATTGATTTTTTTTATAATTTTTTTAAAGAAGAAATGAATCCAGAATGATTAAGTTACACTTAAATAGTGTACATGCTTCAATTACTTTACATGTGTTTTAATGAACTCCAACAATCTAGGGAATCGAAGCTGATTTACTCCTGTGTAGAATCTCACCAAAAACAACTTGACCCTTCATAATGAAAAAAAGTAAAACATTTTCATTTCACTTCACCTAATTAGGCTATGTTCAGTTATTGGTACAAATGTCCCATCAAATCCAAAATACTGTACAAATTTACAAGTAAATAAATTCTCACATCAAGAAAATATACTACTTGACTAATGGGAATTAGTCTCGTTTACAAATCCCTTCATAATAAAAAATGGTAATTACTGATTAATAATCAATGACAAAAAGTCTAATTGTCACTTGAACGATCTAAGGACTATATGTTCAACCTGTATATATAAGTGGTATTCCTATATAATAAAGTGTTGACAATATTATATATGAGTAGTCAAACATTATTTCAGCTACAAAATCAGGTACATATAAATCAATTTCAACAAGTTACCTAAATCAGTTAACTATAAATTTACAATATTTAATTACAATTAAATCACCTTAAAATCATTAGTATTCAAATTATCTTCTAGTAGAATAACTTTTTTCAGAGGAACTTCTTTTTGTAAATTTAAAACTAATTTACATTTATTATCTTCTATATCTAGAATGAAACACAAGTGTCTATTTAACTATTTTCAATTAATTATGTAAATTATTTTTGTTCTAAAATAAACAAACCTTTTTCTTTTTGTTCTTTGAGATAGATTTCATATCGAAGTTCTTCAATCTGTATATCTCTTCCAGCAGCGTAAACCTAATAGAAAAAAAAAAATTGAAATTTAATATATCTACCCATTTAGAACATTAATGCAACTTTAATTTTGTATAGAGCTATATAATAATGAGTAATAAAAGGTATACTATAAACTAATAGTTAAAAATATAAATAATGTTTACATTAGCTAAGCTTAAATACATATTTTTATAAAAATAAGTTTTATCAGTATATTGTATATTTGGCCAAGTTTGATTGAGAATCGGTTTTTTTCAAATCTTAATTATAATATAACACAATAACAGTCCTCCACTAATTTCTCCAAGGACCGAAAGAATGATGGAAGAACATCAAGAATCGACTTCTTAGCTTTTTTATGAATAATATGTTTTAATGTAAGATGAATTGATTAGTTGTATCGTAAGAAGGTTAGACTACTTTACAAGTGATTGCTGATTTCATAATTCATTACTACCAATTATATTCACTTTAAACTTTCAAAGACTCAGAAGCATGCTCTAGTACAAAATCAGATTTGTAAAAAAAGTAAATTTTTATTATTATTTAAAACAAGGTTTGCTTATGAATAAGACAATGATACCTAATTCACAGGGGAGACAAAAACATTAGTTCCTGTATTACTTAAAGGTTAAAGTCATCAGGAATCACCGCGTTAATAATGTTTAGTCCCCTTAAAATTCAATCAAATCTCCGCCTATGATCTTGTATAGTTAAATTCTAACAAAAACATGTTAAAGCTACCAGAGTTTCTATATATTAAAACAAAAATATTTGACATATTCCTATATAAAATATTAATCTCTTACTTCAAAATACAAGGGATATTAATGTTAATCAAGCATGATATTTAAGTTATAATGAACAATGGGCGATAATTACTTATGATTACTGTATATATTTCACCTAATCAAAAATCATAGATAACATTTCATTTTTACAATGTCGATTACCTCTATAAAGTCACAGATTTAGATGATCCAAAGATTTTGTAAGAAAATTTATACAAACTTCCATTAATTTGATGAAAAGACTCTAATGTAAAATTTGCAAGTGATAAATTATTATTATTATTTCAACGAAAATTTCAGTTGCAATCAATAATAATCAAAAGGAATTTATAACTAAATATGGAATAATACATACAGTATTCTCAGGGTACCTTGACAAAATTATGTCCGAGATGTTCATCAAGTAATCCAGTTATCATTGTTCAATTACCACTTATATATCATAAAAAACGGAATCAACAACTAATATTACAAAAATAACTAAAGATAAAATAATTACTTTATTAAGAAATATCTAAATAAATGTTTTATTTTTATTATCACTTTCTTCAATATAAATAAATATAGAAATTTTACATTGTCCAGTTGTCCTATGGAGTCATTTTTCTATTAATAACAGAAATTATTAGTTATAATTTATATAAATTATTATGTATAACTATGACATATGCATATAAATTGAGAAGTATGTCATTACAATAATGCAACAATAATATATAAACACTATTTTTTAGAAAAAAATCTATCATAATTATAATAATTAAATGATACTCACTTTATCTTTACAGTACATAGGTTTTTTAGTTGGATCCAATGGTTCAAATATTGCAACAGGGCAAGATAAATTGACATTCTTTTTTATATTTCTTAAAGCATTAGGAACTTTAATCCCAGCTATTTTGGGTATACATTCATCATTATTATCCTGATGTACTGGAAACCCATTGTAATTATTAATTATAAATTTAAAGATAAACTATACAATATAAATATAATAAAATAATGGTTGCTTACCTTCAAAATTTACTGTTGAAACAGGTTTTGGAAGTTTAGAGCGACTTTTCTTGTGTTTTGTCCAAGGTCCTGGGTTTAATGTATTTTCTTTATTTAATCCTTTGGGTGCAAGTTCACTATTACTAATGATTTTATTATCCATTCCAATCAAACCGTTTTCATTATTATCCTGTATTAAATTGTATACAATTTAATTTTTGTTTCTTATAAAAACTTCAACAAAGAAAAGTATACTTCAAAAACTTGTAGTTCAGACATTTTCCCATTATTAACATTATTGACTTGTGTTAATTTTCCAACAGAACCACCAAAACCATGACGAACTCCACTATGAATTTCAGATTTTTTTAAAACACTCAAAACATTCCTTTTTCCAAAATCTGAATTTTTATCTTCATCATTTGATAATTGCCCATTAAGCATTCGTCTAGCAATGCTTAATTGAAATTGACTGTAAAATAATTTTAAAATGTAAATTATACATTTTATTTTAAATTAATGTAATTTTTTACAGATGTGCTTGTTCTAAATCCTCTAGAGGTTGAGCATTATATTGAATTCCCAGTAAAAATATTTGATCCACACGTTTAAAATCATTGCATCTATCCAATAAATCAGCCCATGCCTTATAAAATACAGCACACTTAGTACCTATTCCTTGGTTATAAACAGTTTGATATAGTTCAACAGGATTTGGTTGATTTTCAATCTAAAATTTTGATACAATATTTTATTATTTCATATTTATTTATGTAGCATAAAATAAAATAAACAGTTATAAAACAATAAAGTTAACATTTTCAAACAAACAAAAACACTTACAAAATTGATTAAAATTTGAATAAATCTCAAATCTTGTTTATATCTTAAATCATTTTTAAATTTTTGTACAGTTTCTTCAATAAGAGGTATAAGATTACTATTTGGTCCATGGTGCAAGTAAACCTGTTCCAACCACTTAATATATTCAAAACGTGGACCTAATGGGTCTTCGCCTTCATAAGTACGAATAGCCTGTTCATATATACTAAAAATAAATAAAATACATAATTGATAATAATATGTTAACACACATTTCCAAGATTTTTCTATAAATATATATACCAAATTTAATTAGCAATATTATTCATAAATAAATATTAAGTAATTTATTTACAATAAATGAATGTAAATTATTTACAATAAATGAATGTAAATTATTTACATTAATTTATTATTTTTATATATTAAACTTACTCTTTATCTTTATTCAATTGGTGTTGTATTTCCATATTAGATTGAGCTTGTAAAGCGGTTTCTAATTGAATGGGCTTTCTACCTCGTTTTAAAGGTTTAATATTTTCTTTGGTCAAATCCAATGCATCCGAGGTATCAACAATACTCATTTTGGTCTATAAACAATAAAATATGCATAAAATGTAATTAATTATTGATTTAAAATGTTTAAATCAAACAGCTCATTTGCAGTCTGTAGTAATTTATTTCAAAAATTTACAAATGATAATTATAATTGAATTTCCTTTTTTTTATTTTAGTATCTCAACTGAAACATTTTGTATGAAATTAATTAAAAATGTTTATTCAATTTACAATATAATTTTAGCATATGTGTCATATACTACCTACAAAAAATTAATACTCGTATTGTATGATATAAATGAAAAAAAAATTAATGATATTCTCACATTATTTTCTTTAACACTTAAGTTTAACATTTGTCATAATTTATTAAAACAAGATAAAAATTTTCTTATATAAGAAAAATTAATTATTCTCTTATAAAAATATGTCTTTGATGTTTTTTAATTCCACATGCTCTTATACCATACTTTACATTAATGTGTTTCTATAGATATTCAGCTATTATAATTTTCCTATATAATTAACCCTTATTACTCATTATGGAAAAAAAAAACACAAACAATAAGCAATAAACTAACCTTTCAATGACTACCAAACACAAATTAAAGTCTAAAGTACTAAATAAACAATAAGGCACAAGTATATAGTATGTATAAATAATAAACATACAGGTTTCAATCATTGAAAACAAAGATAATAAAATAACATTGGAAATAAATGAAAAGATACTGTAATGTAGATAGCATTTCAGATGACAATTTATAATTGCAATAATTGTATAAATATTAAATTTAATTAAAAATTAAATGTTTAGTTTTAAAATTGTATATACTAATATTATTAAATTAAATTTAAAATATTTAGTTTATTTATTAATTTTACTTTTAAAAACAATTATTCGAAATAAAATTAATAATAAATATGCATAGCTAAATATTTTATAATAATGAAATATTGAATAAATAAAAATATTATAATTTTTATGTTTATAAAACAATATTATATTCCTTTATAATATATTCTTTATATTTCAAAATTAATACAATTATTAGTTTTAAATTGTATTTAAAAATAAATATTTAATTTATATCCATTTAAAAATATTTATTAATAATTGCAATTTAAGTGATACATAATTAATATTGTTTTAATAGGTATATAAAATAATATGGTTATATAATTCAGTTTCGAAAGTATATGTAAATAAACATAATTATCCAAACCATGGACTGCTTTATTTGTAAATATTTCTTATTATATTATTAATAACATAAATATTTATATAATAATACAAGTATCTATACTTATTATTTTGTAATATTAAAATTGATTACTGAATAGGTACACCTTAATTTATAAAGTGTTGTGACCATAGATATTATATTATAAATATAATAATAAAAATTATATAGATATATTAGAGAGGATATTAGATATATAAATTATCTACGGTTATGACAGCAAATAGCTATCATAAAATAGTGTAATGCTCTGCTTCATAGAAAACATAAAGATTATTATCTATGCTCTACTGTGTATTATGAAAATGTACAGATTGAGATATATATTAATAACTTAATCCGTGAGAAGAGGTCATAACTGCAGGTTCTACTTCCATCTGTCTAATGAATATTATAACAAAATCAAAGCAAAGCAGAACTTAATTGTGATGTTTAAGTTGATTTTAAATCAGAAACATTCAATGACAAATGAAAAAACATGAGGAACATATATCGAAAGGAATGTCATATTCGTTTTTTAAAATATTGTTTGGCAAAGAAGTTGCAAATGCATATTAAAAAAATAAAAAACTTAATAACTTTTCTGTCAAATGATATTTTACAAAATGTATAAGACATCATTCCCTCCAAAATGTTTTTTTTTTAATTTGTTAATAGATTTTTATTAGTTTAATTTAAACATCACATTTAAAGTTCTACATTGCTGTTATTTCGCTATAATACTTGTTAGATAACGGAGTAAGAACATGCCGATATGACATCTTTGAACATAGATTAAATTTAGATAAATACTTTAACCTATGGTATTAATTATTAATCAATTATTTCACACATTCTGTGTATAGCAATAATTAAAACTCATACATATTGTCTATGGTATTATTGACCACTTTGATAATTTACAAATTATATACATATAATTAAAACTTGAACTAAACTTTTAAAATTGTTTATGTAATATTTATAAGTAACGTTAACATAATATTTGTTTTTACTTGTGTTGTTTATAATAATTAGTGTAACTAGATGTTTTTTTATTCATATTCTAAACTTTTATATTTGTATAGTTATATAGTTATTATATTTGAATGTATCAATAAATAAAATATAACATTAAGTTAATTTATTAATATTAAGTTAAGTTTATTTATTAAAATGTACTATTTCAATGTCTCGTCAAATATTTAATATATCTACAAAACGACGTCGATACAGTCAATTAATTTCAAGTTAAATACTATGACTGATTCACAATCAAACAATTAATAATAATGTGAATCAAATCTCAAATGCAGGTAACTCTAACTGTATAATAATATTATAGAGATATTTCATGGTTAGATATTATTAATTCAAATTTAAATCTAGTAATAATTAAGTAAGTATTATGAGTTACCATTTAACTTATCGGATTTTGATAATAGTGTCCTAGTAATGATGAAACTACAGATTTCTTATTAGATTTTTTTAATAATATTAAAATTATGATCAAAAAAACTATTCAATGGACATTACATGTTAAATGCAAATACCATATTATATTATGTCGTATATATTAATAATTCATATAGCTACATCTTCAAAAAATATTAATGAAGACAACAAGTTTTAATAATTATTTTTAAATGTATTAATATTTATTTAAAAAAATTATATAAAAATAATTAGTAGGTATATAATATTGTATAACATCAAGTTATTTTTTATAAGATATTATAATATAGCATTGACAAAATATAAGAAAGAAATATCAGATTGATAAATCATTATCAAACAAATTCAGTGGCAGGCATTAATAAACTAGGTAAAACATATATATATATATAATTAATAATAATATAATAATAAATTATTAATTATATGTGTTTAATGATACATAAAATAATTTTATTATAGGTATATCTAGTTTTTTAATGTTTACAAACTAAAAAAACAAAATCAAAGAAATATCTTTGAATTTAAATAGGTATAAACTATAAAATATTAATCGAAACATAGATTTTTTAAAATTGAAGTAAGATAAATTCAAAGTAATTACTTTAATGATATTGAAATGATTAGGTAGAATATATTTAATGACATCTAAATGATTGACCAGAAAAATTAAATTCCTTTATAAATGAATTGGATAATTATCAATTTCTAATTGACAAGATCAATCTTGATACTTTTAATAATACTATTAATAGGAATCAACAGTTCAAAACTAATTTGGCAATATATATATTAGCATAATAATAACTCATACAAGGCATACATTTTTTATACAGTTAATTCAGACAATTTCTTTAAAAAAAAAAATTCATTAAATTACGTAATTAGGTATATTAATTGTACCTGTAATAAACAAAAATAATTAAACCTTAAAATATATTCATATCATCAAAAAATATTACTTTATTTTTAAATATTTGCATTACTTTCACTTAATAAATATTTTTATATGGTTATATAGGTATTACATATGTAAAATAATTTAATACTATATGCCCATTTTAAAACATACAATTTGATATTAAAATTTAATGGGCTGGTAAATTATGTTAAATGTTAAAGTATAAAATGAGTTAAATTTGCTAAATTATGAATAGCTATATTCAATTAATTTATTTCTAATACTTTTATTGACATAAACCATTATATTGGAAATTAAATAATTATACGTTAAAGTATTGTAATATTATTATGTAATATATAATATATATTATGTTACTATTAATTTGATAAATTTGGTTATTATGTATAATAAACTAAAAATGTTAAACTAAAAACAACGGATTAATATGATAAATGTTTTAGTAAATTAATATTAGTAATATGAATTAGTTAAGATTATATTATATATATCCGAGTTCAAACCAGAAGTCTTTCATGAGTTACTTTTTTATATTTTTTTTTTACCCAACGTGATTTTGCATAGCAAGTAGAGATATTTTAGATTTGCAGAGTAAAACGACAGTGCCGAGGAATGGAGCGACAAATTCCAAACACACACAGTACCAACTTGTTTACCCAATTTTTTAATTAACATTAAACCAAATATTAGATACATATATTACCTATCTAATCCAAGTATTAATTTATATATAAAATGAATTCATATGTTAAATTAATCTATTCAGTGATGTATTTATTCTTAATTAAAAAATGTTTTGTATTCTGGTTAAACTAATATACCTGCAAACTATTACCTACAACTTAATATATAAAACAAACTAAAATATATATAATTAATTAATTTAAATACCTATTTAATAAAAACATTTGTTTAAATTAAAATAATAAATAATTGTTTATTAAATATTTGTATGTTATTAGATAAACTAATATTATATTAATAATCTGGGATTGGATTTTATAATACTTAAAAGTACTTAAATAAGACTTTCAAAAGTCTTAAAATATCTATGCACAGTAATATGTTCTTAAAACAATAAAAGTCTGACCAGTGACAAAAGAAAAAAAAAAATGTCGTGTCTTACACAGCCAATTTGACTAATCGAGTAAATAAATTATACCTAACAAATTTTATATTAATAATAGATACGAACACCGAAACAATATTATATTTGTAGTTATACATATGCATTATACACAGATATAAATCACTTTAATAAATCAGCGTTACATGTAAATTCAAATTAATACTCTAATCAGTTGACAAAATAGTGAATAAAATATATTTTAAACCTTAAGTTTTGAGTATTAAACTTTTATTATAACATAAAATAAATATAATGTATCAATCTTTATTATTTATCGTTTATTAATAATATCTATTTACCTAGTTTCGTATATCATTATAATTCTAAGTATTCTACGTATTATTTCATTATGAGACATTTATATTTTTATAACATAATTTAGATTAGTCTAGTCATGGTAAATTTGCAATATATATATTAATTACAACATTGTGTCATTATAAAATTAGCTTTCAAAATATTGGTAGGTAAATATTAATATTTGAAGATTTTTGAAGTCAAATAAAAATTAATACAGTATAATTTTGATACAATAATATAACTCGTAACTCAAAATAATTAATATATAGATATTTTTTAGAAAATCATAAGTTAATAATCCAGATAAGTAATTACAATATTTATCTTTAATAAAATAAAATGTCAAAATCTGCAGTGAACCATGAACCTACAGGGAACATGTTCTATCTATAGACAGATAATAATTGTATCTACCTCCTTTTTTTTTTATATTCTAAACTAATAAAAGAATTAATACTGACATACTAAGACATTGGTTCGTACAATAGATAAAAGACCATCAATGTATTTTCGTCAAGAATGAAATTCAAAATCTATATTTTATCATCTAGTATTTATATGTGTAGATCAAATTAAAGGAACGGTTGTTTATGTTTACTATAAAGTATAAATTGTTAGATAAATTTAAAATTCCATTTATTAATATTATTATTAATTTTAATCATGTATGTTATTACAGTCGAATCGCGATAATTCGAAAAATTTGATAAGTAAATTTTTTTTTATTTCCCTAGAAATTTTCATAACACTCAATGTATAAGTCTTGTTAATTTGAATATAAAATTGTGATAAATAGATTAGTCGAAGTATATTAATATCTGTTATTTGGTATTCCGTAAAAATATTATATTTTATCTATTAACTGATTATTAGCGCTTGCACAATAGCAGCAAGTATGTGTTTACCTATCATGTCCCTGACGTGGATACTTCTATATATGAAGCCATAGGCAAGTTAGAAGATTTTGTCAACAAACAGCCGAAAAACAAAAATTATTTTGAAAATATAAAGTACAAAAAATATTTGTATTGGATTGTTATTAATACTCAACCAGTCAATTTGGTTTTATCTTTTAGATAGTGAAAAATAAAAATATATTATTATTACAATTTCAATATTTTCTATATAGTACACCACACATTCAAGCAACCCTGGGACAATAAACTGCATAATAAAACAAATAAAGTAATCTTATTTATCTATCGAATTGGTATTTTCGTTATAGGTATATATTTATGTTTTACCTAATATTGAATGATGAAAAATATGAACATTTTTTACTAATAATATAAAAATATGTAAACTTAATTTTACGCACTTGTCAAATTATTAATTATTAAAAACTTGACATTTGAATAACAGTACACTTTAAGTACAATAATTAATACAATTTTTTTTTAAAAATGAATTTGAAAACTATTTGGTACTAAGTGTATATTATAAATAAACTTGATTTTATAAGTTTTAATTAATTTATCTTAATTTACATAATATTAAAAGTTACTGGAAAGTAATTCGATAAATAAGTACTTACATAAACCATTACTTTATGATTTTGAATTGTATCATTTAATTTATACAATAAAATTTAACATATTTACTCGCATCAAAAATGGTTATCAAAAGCAGAAAAAGCCATAAAATGACCTACTAAATTCAGTTACTAGACTAAACAATTTACGAATATTAAAGTTATTAACTTTATTTATCTTATGAATAATGATCAATATTTATTTACACTTTAAAAGTAATTATATATATAAATATTGGTTTACAGGCTAATTGGCGTAAGCAACCATTTTTTTCGAAATTCACTTTTTGTAATATTCACGTATGCAACACGAAAACACATAGAACACACTCTGCTATAGAAATTATATATAACATTTTATCAATGTTTCAGTGTTCTGTATAAGCACCAACAATTTACGATGTTGTAAATATTTTAACTGTAAGTAACAAAACTTTAGTTAAAACAAAAAACAATGTTTATAAATGATAGGTATTTAATATTACATACATGATATAGTTAAAAAATAATAATAATAGTAAATAAATTTAGAATAAGTTACCTACATAATAAATAAATTTTTGTTAAGCTCTCCTGAATAAATTGGTTTTTGGTGCTTAAGCCAATTAGCTTGCAAACAGTCAATATACATAAATATGCTGATTAAGCACAGATAACATAAAATAATATTAATAAATATTATAACGATTTTTATTAAGTCTAATTTAATATAACTTTATATGTTCAATAAATTACAAATCGCCCAGACACCAAATCCAATTGGACCCATGTGCTATTAGTTAATTCGTGTATACTTTGTTTAAATGACTATTATTTGATAAATATAAAAATGTATTATTATTTACCTTTGCAGGAAGCTGTTCAAAAATTAAAACATTACCAACAACGAAACGATACTGTGGATTAATTTCGTAGATAAAACGAAAAAATTGAGCCCGAAAAATAAATATAATAAGTAGTTATTAAACGTTTATAATTTACTCTAAACTTTACGTCAACAAAAACAATTTAAAACACTCTGGCACTCTGGCAGTGTCGCATAGAAATACAATGGACAGCCGTTATTTTATCATTCGTATTTTGTATTACCGAGTACTGACGCTAATATTTGATGATAAGGTGTAACGTATTTCAAATTCGTTATAAATTATACGAGTAGTTTAATGGCTTAGGACGAACCACGGTCATGAACATCAGTGGTATTTGTCCATGACCACGGTTTAATACTTACTGTTATCAAATAATTCGATAGTGTTAACAATCAATTTACTTGATGAATTATAATCAATGATTATAAAATAGATTATAATCAATGATTATAATTAATTTTGCTTATAGTTTTAAAGGTTTTAGTTTACACGTCTATATAATATGAAATTGGGAAATATGAATGACAAGAATACAGAATACTGAATAGATACATGCTTATATAGAGAGGCACAAACTAATAGAGTATGTCTATTCTCTATTATAAATTTATAAACCTATGATATAATAAAATTCCCAAGTCACGGTACCTTATGTTTATGTACCAAAAGTCCAAGATTATGTCATACCTTGAACTTTAAACAGTACAGAGGCCTGAAAAATGAGAATTGAAAATAGAATTAATTAATAATCATATAGATCATAATTAATATTTATATAAATATTAATTCGCGATCGACAGCAAGAAAGTCTATGAATAAAATAATTAGTTTTGAAATTTTGAAATTGATTTTATTGAAGTAATCGGAAAAGTTTTAAGAATAACTGAATTATTAATAATACAATAATTAATCGACTGGACAAATACTGTTTAAATAAATAATATTAGAATACAGTATTAGGATCCAAAAAATATATATTTAGTAAGAAAACGAGAAACTATTATATATTCGCTTGAACTTTTTAAAAAATGTTCCTACTAATTTGGTACTAATTGTTATTATTAAAAATAAAATAAAATAATATTGGATATCAACCGAGTAGAACTATATAGTTGGTAGATAAAATGGCGTACATCACGTATAATAGTTCTGCACTTTTGTGCCGTACATCCTACAATCTCACGTAAATACGTAATATTCATCCATAAATTCTTCCGTAGACTGTTGTCTATTATAATTGTTTATCATAACGTAACCTTACCTATTATATTCATACATTCAAATATATTTTATTTTGTCATTCGTATATTATAATATACCTACTCGAAGATAATACAGATATTATATTATTATACAACTTAACAACTATAATCGTTTTATTATTTACTCGTCGTGAGAAAATAGTGACATAATCATAATTTTAATTGCAAATTAGGTCATCATTACGGGTGAAATTGAATGATATCTGAAACTCAATTGTTATTTAACGACATCGTTGGGAAACAGGTCGAGTGTTCAACCCGACACCCATCAAACGACGTCACGACAATAATAAAAATAATAATAAAATAATGTATGAGACCATGAGTATGAAGGTGAACTCTGAATAATTAATACCCGTTATAAATTATTTTCGTCATTGTCGTTCCATCGGGCAAACGTGAAATGAGAGAATAATATTAAAGAATTATGGACGATCGATTAAATTTCGGTCGGCCACTCATCATAAATAATATTATTGTGCGCGTTGACGTACTGTTTCCCATTACCGCCTCCGCCTCGGCGGCTTATTCCGTTGTAAATTAATTTGCAATACCATGCTAAACGTTATCATAAAATGCATAGATAAAAATTCATAGGTACAATAAAATATTGAATAGGTGAAACGAAAACGTTTTGCGTTACTAGGTATTTCGTTTAATATTTTCTACATTTTGTTCCGCGTTCGACCATCTTTTCGTTTTGTTACATTTACGAGACGCGAGCAAGCGAAACGCGAACTAATTAATATACTCAATAATAATAGTTGTTTATTATTTTAACTTTTACCGACTATTTTCGTGTTTGCGTGTAGATAAAAACAGATTTTGAGAGAAAATGTCTTCGTCAAATATTGATGATGTAGTTCCGGACACGACAGACGGATTATATGACGTTTACAGTTTGGCTTTCTGGGTGAAAGTGTTATTAAATGGAAGCCTTATAGCTTTTATTACATTTCTTTTGATGAAAATTTTCATGAAACGCAATGAACCACAAGTCGAAGACCAAGAAGACCTAAGATTACCAAAGATGAAGAAGAGAGATTTTACCATTAAAGAGTTACGTGAATTTGATGGCACAAAAGGTGATGGACGTATATTGGTTGCAATTAATGGCAAAGTGTTTGATGTCACCAAAGGCAAACATTTTTATGGGCCGGGTAAGCTAAACTCTATTTATTGCATTATTTTTAATACTAAATAAACTAATTGAAAGTTACTCTACAGGAGGTGTGTACTCTACATTTGGCGGGCATGACGCTTCGCGTGGGCTTGCTACTTTTTCAGTGAGTGGCAAGGATGAGTATGATGACCTCAGCGATTTAAATTCATTAGAACTTGAATCTATGTTGGAATGGGAAACTCAATTTATGGGTAATACTACATTCTATTACTTGTAATTTAATTTTTAGTTAAAAATTATAATCAGAATAACATATTACTAGTAATAGGTATCTATTTAATAATCCTACAAATATGGAAATGTTAAATTTATGTCCGTATTGAAATTAATGTAGTATTATTCAAGATTATAGAAATTGCGTGAAACGTAGAAAATAAAATAATAATAAATAGTTTAATATGTTTTGATTGTAATTTTGTAAAATTTAATTTTTATTTAATGTAAGTGGATACTGTTTTTAAGAACCATAGGTCACAGTAGGTCATAGAAATCATTTTATATAATATGAACTGAATACGGTTTACATAATCAATGCTATACTGTTAATGACTTAAAACATAGTATACAATTTATATATTAAACATTTATAAATATATTTTTAATGTAAATAAATAATTCTATTCATTAATAACATTTGCAATTTGGTATAATTAATCACTATTAACTTCTAATAATAATTTAATACAATGCCATACATAATACTGCAACTCCTTTTTTTTATCAGAAGACTTAATATTTGGAAGTAACAAATTATGTACATTTTTTATTTTTATATAATTTCCAATAGTTAAATAATATAAATAATTTACTTTATATTATGGTACTTGTATTTTTATTATAAGATGTTCACATTGTTATTTTTAAGATCATAATAAACTATAGTTATATTGGCTAATTAATTGTTTACATTCGTTTTAGTTTTTTAATAATATTTTCTTATTAATAAACAAATAAAAATAATTGCAAACGGCAGATTTCATTGGCAATTTTTTTTTCTACAAAATATGATAATTGAATTTCAATAAGGCTTACCAGATTTGTGTAGTATGCAGACCAAAAAAAAAAAAATACAACTTTATGTATGTCCATAAATGAGTATTTAATATGACTTTTCATTTTTTGCTCAATGCTGATTCTAAAGTACACATTTAAAAACTTAAATACAAATCAAATTTCAAATTTTTGATAATTGTTTCTCTAACAAGATTATGAAAATAATAAAAATCACAACTGATATTAATGTATTAGTAAATTATTTATATTATTTTATATTCCACTTATTCAAGGTTATATCCCATATAACGTATTATATTAAGTAAGATAGTACATTTTTAAGTTAAAACCACAATCAAAATAAAATCTTGGCCCTTCGTAATGTATTTCACGAAGTTGTTGAATTGACTATTTACTATTATTTGTTTGGTATTTGTTTTTTTTTTCTAGAAAAATATGATTATGTTGGACGTCTTTTAAAACCTGGAGAATCTCACAGCTATTATACAGACGAAGAAGAAAAACCATCAAATAAACTTCATTTACAGTACCCAAAACATATTGATTCTGAAGGATCTAAAAATGTTGAAGGTGATTTTACCGATAAAAATAATTTGCCAACAACTGAAACTAAAGATCAAAAAAGTGTAGAAAAAAATAGTTCATCTTTGGATAGCAGTAATAACAAATTAGATATTGAGAATTCTTTAAATGGTTTACCCAAACAAGAGGATAACTGCCATACACTTGAGAAATAGTACAAACAATTATTTTTATGAATATCATGGTATTTTTATTTCAACTAAGGGGGTAAATGAAGGAAGGATTCATCTGTAATGGTGATGGGATTCTAAAAATAATGGTCTAAAGTATTTTGTTTTGTACTTAATTATATGACTGAAATCAATTGAATTTTAATAGTTTTCTTTTTGGGATTTTATAATACTTAAAACATGAAGACAAATAATTTATCGTGTTCTAACTATTCAAATGTATTATATTTTAAAAGATCAATTAAAATGGTTTTATTTCTTTATTAGACTTTTATTAAATATAAATAAAAGAAATACATTTTTATTTTTTATAACTATATAATATAAAATAAATAAATTATATGTTATATAAAATAATAATTTTTTATTTGTAGTAATATAAAATTTGTGTTAAAACGCACCACTAATAATATTATATTATGTGAGAAACTAAAATATTGTATTTTTTTTTTCAAATAGTTTAAGAGATTTAACAACATAAAAAATATTTTGGTAATAAGTTTGCTCTGTGCATGTGTTTACCAATCGCACATAACATTATATCAACTGGCACAAATATAAATATATAATTAAACTATTATCTCATATTGGAAAAAATTGTAAAAAACATTATAATATATTGCTTAAATTATATATACTACACTATTGATTAAACTACATAAAATAAATTTACCTTTTAAGTAAGTAAAATACCTGAATAATTAGTATTCAAATGTTTATGATAGTGTGTTTTAATTAGAAAATCGTCATATTATATATATATATATATATACTTATAAAAGTATAAATATTTTTTCTTACAATTTTTCTCAATACTTTTGCATGTTAAATATTTGTTTGTAATATAAAGGTTTCATAAAATAAAATAATTTAAATGGTGTTTATTCTTATTGTAATTATTCCAATATTGTTATTAATTATTATTCTATATCTATTTATTTATTACATTAAAACATAGAGTCCAGTCAAGTGGATCTAAACACATATTTTGAGGCTTAAAACATAAGTTTTAAATCCCAGGTAGCTACAGGCTTTTTTCGTGTGATGGTGTCAACTCTGGAAAAAGCTGAAAATTAGCCAAAAAAGTTTAATCATTTAGTTAATTAAAATGTCATGTTCTTGTAATCCTTTGATATGTGATAGATGCCAGATTGTACAGAATGTCATTAAAAAAATGTATTGTAGTAAAGCATAAAAACAAGCAGTTAGTTATTTATATGACAGATTAATAATAATCTCTTTTCTACATACTTGTAACGACTTACCGAGTGTAAAAGACTAACAGGCTAGTAGAAGAAAAAGTATGAATTTTTTAGCTTTTGAGCGAAACGACGAATGTATAGTTTTTATAAAGATGTTTTTTTTTGTATCTTAAAACTTTAGGATAGAAATAATGGTTTGATTACCACAAGTAGAGGTATATTTTCATTAGCAAGTCAACTTAGTACTTAATTTAGCTGATCTTTCGAACTTCTTATACGTTTTTCCTGAGGAGAAGAAAAATAAAAAGTGATTTTTGGGATAATTAAAACTACTGATAAATAGTTGTAAAACAGCAAGATTCATGGAAACTGTAGTGTAGTTTTGACAAATTTATTTTTCATTATTTTATGGTAACTAATTTATATGTTGCATATTATTTGATAAATGAAAATATTTTATATTAAAATATATTATCACTAAGTAACCTATATTGTATATCTGGCAGAGTTACACTCAGAATCGTTTTTTAGAATATCAATATTAATAATTTGTTAATAATGAATATCATTGCATTCAAATCTTAAGTTTTATAATATAACAATAACATTTCACCAGTAATCTATTTGAGTACCAAAAGGACAAAGGAAGAATGTCTGGACTTCCCAACTTAATATATATATATATGTAGAATTGTAGATACTATAGTCTATAGTATAGACACTATTTTGAGTAGAAATACAACTGTTGGATAATTTAAATATGATCTAAATAAAATATTATTTCGAAAAGGTGAAAATCTACCGTAATTAGTTCATTTGTTTAAACATTTGGTTAGTCATATTAAAAATTATACTTGGAAATAAAGGGATTACTCTTAGAAAAAAAAAATGTTTTCCTAACCTGCCTAAACTGACAAAGGTGGAACTTACACTACATGAATACTATTAATTTTTGTTATAATACAATTTAATTTGTAATACTGACTTGAAAAATACAAATTCTGTAAGTCTCAATAGGATAGGATAGGTACAAAATATTTCAATAATCAGTTGACAAATCAGAGCTACTATGATTTAAATATGAATTTAATATTACTAACTTAAACTATTAAGTTTAAGTTATAGTATTATATTAGATTAATAAAAGTATTTACTGGTTAATAGGTACAACCATTATCTGATTAGAATTATTTATTTAACAGTATTGATATATTATTATTTTTATATCTTAATAATAATACAACTGTGTTTTATTTTCTATTATTCTCATTAATGATTGTAAATTATTTTTTAATTGTTTTTGTTATTAATTAATTACTGTTTTGTTTTTTAATATAATATACATATTTCATTATTTTTCTTACTATAAACACAAACTAAGAATAATTCTACCACCACCCTACTACTTATTTTTTAAGTCATATCTTGAAAACGGATTCTTTGCCACCAAACTTGGTTTTGAAATTTCAAACTTGGCCCCAATCCTAACTGGTGTTCCCCAAGGTGCTATTTCTTCCCCCATCCTATTCAATATATACACAGCCGACCAACCAATCACTTCTCATACTTCGGTAGCCAATTTCACTGATGACAAAGTCATATACATTTCAGAAAAAAATCCACACCATGCTAGCCAACACTTACAAAATCATTTAAACTTACTAGCACACTGGTACTCCAAATGGAGAATAAAAATAAATAATGAAAATTCATCTCACATTACTTTCACTCTCAAAAAAAGCATAGTTTCCCCAGTCTACTTAAATAATAAAATTATTTCTCCTTCATCTAACATCCAATATTTAGGTATGACACTCAATAAAAGACTTAACTGGGCCACACATATTAAACAAAAAAAGACTCATACTAAATGCCAAACGAAGAGCACTCTTTCCACTTATAGGAAAACAATCAAAAATTAATCTTAATATAAAACTGCTTCTGTATAAAATCCTCCTCAAACCAATTTGGTTATACGGTATCCAGATATGGGGATCAGCCAAAAAATCCAATATTTATAAAATTTAAACATGTGCTTCTCCGTATGTTTCAAACCGGTATGGTAAGGTATTTACACTCTGACTTAAAAATACTCACTGTTCAAGAAGAAGCCAAAAATTCCTACAAACTCTTTCGTGCCCATCTAAGAAACCACTCTAACCCTCTAATCATTGCTCTAAACTCTGAATTTATTCCCGGAAATCCACCTAGAAGGTTAAAGCGAAATTAAAACCGCGACCTGAAATAACTCTAACTCTCTAGCTAGAAAGTGTTACCGCTAGGTGATTACTTCATCGTGTCAACCATGCCAATATATTATGTAAATCCTCAAACATGCTTATTGTAAAATTTATTTATAGATTGTATGTTTTAAGAATAAAAGTTAAAAAAAAAAAAAATAAACATTTGTGTAGTTTTTGAGTAAATAAAATCACCTTAGTGTCTAGTTTCACAGAACGAAAGACACTAAATTATAGTTATAGCCCAGCTGGTAAAAATTTGTATATAAAACTTAAATTATAAGTAATTATAACTAAGTAGGTTTTTTTAATTTAGATAATGAAAAATATTAAATGAGCAAAAAACATAAAAATATAGTGAATAATTTATACACTTCTTATATAATATTTTAATTAATAACAATAATATCTAATCGTTATAAAGGAAATAAACACCAGAGTTAAAAAAAATATATACATATATATGTACATATAAATATAGTTTATAAATATAAATTACAAACATAGCAGCACACAATAAATAATATGTTTAAAAAATGACTAGGACCTTTGGTAATAGATAATGGTAATAATAATAATAAAAAATAATATTACAGATAACAAAAAATATGATTACTTTTCAACATTTATAAACTTGTTTCTTAAATATATATAAATATATGTTTAAAAAAAGAATATAAATTAATATTTTTAGTTATGAAATTAAATATTGAAAAATAAAATGACAAACTAAAAATTCAGGTATTATTGGGTGATTTAATAAGAACAATTTTAAAAATTAAAAAATAGTAAAGTAATGAAATTTGAATTAAACTATTGATTTAAAATATATAAATATCAATTTTAAGCTATTACATTTTTACTAATATATTACCTATATTTGGTATGGTATAGTTAACAAAATACTTAAATTTATATATTGTTA
The DNA here is from genome assembly GCA_013282895.1 of Eriosoma lanigerum. Lineage (NCBI taxonomy): Eukaryota > Metazoa > Arthropoda > Insecta > Hemiptera > Aphididae > Eriosoma > Eriosoma lanigerum. The sequence continues at coordinate 13,833,871 of CM023361.1, forward strand.
TTTTATAAATACATTTTTTAATTAAAGTATTATTATTATTAAATAAAATGGAAATAATATTATACATATTTATTTTAATCAACTAATAATCTGACTAACAAAAGTTTGACATTTACATATAATTTCAAATATAATTATATATATATATATGTATATGTATATTATATTAAGTATTGACAGACAAAAATAAAAATAATTATATTTTTATGCGAATACAGTTAATAGGAACTTGAAAATAGTGCATATTACGAGTTGTTTTTTAACGGTTCATCTATGTTTTAATTTACTAATATAAAGAAATAAAGAAACTTGTAATTCTTATGTAGATCTAATCTTTTATTTTGTAATAAAAACCCATACATAAGTAATACATATTTTATGAAATATTTATAAAGCTGTTCAAAACCTTAGAATACTATTTTTTATCACAGCCTTTAAGGGTTGTTGACAATATTTAAATAAATCATGTGTGAACTAAAAAATGTTTATATATTAAAACACAAGAATTCCAAAGCTAATTAAGGTGTGATGAAAAATTAGCTATTAATTTAGGCATGTATATATAAATTGCATAAAAGGATTTGCAATGATTATTTATGTTTTAAATTAGTAAAATAATACAATATTGTTGATTGAAATTAAATATAGGCACATATTTTTTTTTTTTTGTGTAAGGATTGTTCAACAATTATTTATTAGACTAAGGTATGAATAACTGATTGTTTAATAATTAAATTTAAAATAAAATCAAAACATGTGTGGTTAAATTTATTTAAAATTTTAAAAAATAGCTATTTAATAGAAAGTAAATAAACGTGAAAAAAAATATTTTGATCTTTCATGAATTCAAATTTGTATACAATTAAAGTCATATTAAATTAAATATATAATTTATAAACTCAATTTATAATTGTATCAATTAATTAATCAAGAAGGAAAAATAGTTGAATACATTCAATAAATTAATTATATAATATATAACCTATAAATGTTTAGCATAATATTTTAATCTCTTGCAATCTCAGTAGGTTTAAAAATTTGATATCTGCGACATCTATATTTATATATATATACATATATTATAATAATACATTCATTAAATAAAATAAATATTTTTACTTGTCATACCTAGTATTATTTTCAATAACATCTGACGAATACATAATAGGTGGCGGGATTAATGTTGAATTTGATAAAATTTCAGTCTCAAAATTTCGTTCAAGACTTCTACTGGATGGCCCAGAAACTGGTCTGAAATTTGAAATTATTCCAGTATCATCATCTTGACAACCAGATAACCTACACAAATAAAATATTACAACATTTTTTATACAAGTATAATACATGAATTACAATTTATAAAATATGTATAATCTTTACTAAGAGAGTATAATAGTATCTATTTACCTAGCTCTGTAATATGATTCCCTAGAACGTCGAACTTGAGGTCTTTGAAATCGTAAATGTAATTGAGATATATCAGTAACATATTTATCTTGGAGCCTTCGCCTTCTAAATCCTGGTGTAAATTGGTCATCTACTCCATCATATGGCTTGCTACATATTTCTGTATGTAAATTTTGGCTACGACTTTTTAAAAGTGTTTCTGATAACTGTTTATCATTATCACTGTTAAAATAAATAGCAGTTAGTAATTGTGTATAATTTTTTATTAACCTACGTTTAATATAAACTAGTAGTTTTAGAAAATAATTAGATTAGAATAGACTCTAGTCTCAAGACGCAACAAAATTATGTTTCTTACACAAGAAATACGATATTATACGATGTTACATAGGTTTCTTTTACAATAAAATGCGAGTATATATGTATTAGTTAGATAATCACTTAACCCACTGTTGGTTGTATCACTATCTAAAAGAGTGGTCATTCATGGTTTTACAAATTACTCATAGTAAATAATTTACAATATACGAGTCAAACTACTATTTAATGGTATATAGAACACTTATCTCTTATTTATTGGATATATAGGTATTTTTAAAGTAGGAAACCTGTCAATAATGTGCAACTAAACTTTGTATTAATTTTGTTTAATGTTATTTTTATTTCTTTTCATCTTAACGATAATTATAGCAAAATATATCAATTTTATCGCTTGTTAAATCGTATAATTTCTTTGAAAAGACAAAGCATCTAAACTCGTACAAATTTTTTGTATTTGATATTGACAAGGAAATTTCAATGATTATTTAAATTGTAAAAATAATTAATTAATTAATTATGATTCATGTATACCTGTAATAAATTTATTTTTATATAAATAACCAACTTTAATTATAAGTTTTAAATGAACAGACAAAATTACTATGTGTGTCCATAAATATTATAAAAAATAGTGCGACCAATGGCAATTTAAAAAATTAATTTAATAATATTTATTGAATTTTAAGAACAAATATTATCTATAAATAAATTACAATTGTAGTGAAGTCCATTACAGATTAAGTCTATTCACAGATATATTAAAATTAAAAAATACATATATATATATATATATATAATAAATATAATACCTGTACACTTCATTTGATTCTGAAATTTTTAAGTTGACAGGAAGTGGAATTTTACTATTTTTGTTAACTATTATGGATTTTTTGTTTCTGAAATAATATACATTTCGTTAGGATTTATTAACTATAATATGGTAAGCCATTAATGAGGCGATTTTATGATTTATAAATAATAAGATATATTACTAAAATAAGCCTAAAATATTATTTATTAGCAATAATACATACAAGTTATAATATTTACTACTATTAAATATATATATATATATTATTTAAACCAATAATTAATATGATGGGCTTCTTTTACAACTACTCTTTATTTACTAATTATCTTAGTATTTGTATTTTTTTAACAAAACATACAATTTATTTAATGAAAAATATTAAAATGAGATATTTCTAATTTTGTTTAAATTTACAAATATACCTGCTATGGTCTGAGATTTTGTTATTTTGATCAGAAGAAGAAAAAGACTTCAAACTTATGTTTGATAATTCATTTTCTTCTAAATGTTTGCCATTTAAATTTATAATATCAGTATTGTCATAGTTTCTAGTCCATTTTCGTTGAGCTATAAATAAACAAACAATTAATTTAGCGTTATTTTAATATTGTATTTTAAATTTGAAAACAATTTAAAAGATTATAAGCATAAAGTTAAATCATATATGATTACTGCAGTTATTATTAGCAACAAGATACCTTATATATATATATATATATGGCACGTGTATACATAATATATCTCTCAATGTTAAAAGTATTTATTAGGGATGTGCATATGCAGAACACAAAATATGTTAGGTACAAATGTATAACACTGTTTAGATTGGTATTCATTTAAGGGTATATAGATTACTGATCAGACATACCAGACATAAAATGCTACTAAATTTGTTAAATGTTAATTTTATTATAATGTTAGCTAATTAGATAATAATTATAATTTGTAAAAATCATAATTAAATACATTAATTTCACAAGCAATAAGTATTTGTTAATTTAGCATTTTATTCAATATTATTAGAACGGACCTTCATCATTAAGACATATTGATTTTGAATTTGTTTTGTCATTATTATAATTATTATTATTTGTATTATTATTATTATCATTATCATTATTATCATCATCATCATAACTTAAATGTCTGTCAACAATTCTTATTTTCAATTTTCCAGATATTGTTTCCATGGGACAATTTTCAGGTTTTCCATTCCCTATCATAATTTATACAAATGATTATTTATTTTAATTTTCTGACCAATTTATATGACATATACTAACAAAACATAAAGAATTAATAATTTTAATTTATATTATTAATTTAAAATATTATATGACATATTTATTATAAAATAAACATACGATTTACCTATTATTAAATTTATCAAATTTAAAATATTTTATTTAAATATTAAAAAATATAGTTTAGTCAGTGATGAACTTACCGTTTTTTAAAGACTCATCAACAAATAATTTTCCTGATAGTTCATTATTAGACGTTTTGGTTGTGTTAGTAATCAATTGTAATGAGGGTACTTTCCATATTTTATTTTGTTTTATGAATTTAAATTCTTTTTTAGGATACATACTCAAACTAATATTCTATAAACACAAACATTATTTTTATAACAAAAAAGTAATTTTAGACTTATAGGAAAACTTACATTTAAACTAACAGATCTTTGTAATTTCTTTAAAATAGTTTTTTTTGAACTTCTTACTGCTATGTTCCTACTAATGTCGAGTTCATATACAACATGATCAAAAATAGCTTGTTGTAACCACAATGGATCAAGGTTTGATCTAATAATTTAAAATATTATATATATATATATTAATAAAAATACATAGTTTACATTTTTCACATATAATTAAATTTACCTGATTTTTGTAGCAATTTGTATTTGACTTAAAGAGCGTGGTAAAATTGAATTATGAAATAAATTATCATTGCATTTCAAAAACCATTGTACAAAATGATCCTTGACTGTTGTGATTTTATCGGGTGTTTTACATAAACTATTAGGATAATGAAGAGATGTGTGTTCTTTTCCACTCTAAATAATGTAGAAATTAATTGTGATATTTTTTCAATAATAAAATAATACAATTTTTAAATTATTATAATTAAAAATACCAACCAAAGGTATGCCATGTAAACTTAATCGATGTTCAGGACTTTGGAGATCAACTTTCCATTCGTTATCTGTTTCTTCAGAATCATCAAATTGAGATTTCCATTGGGACATAATTGTTAGACCTTAAAGTAGGTGTTTATAATATAATATAATAATACATCTTAATATTATTTTAGTTTTGGAAAATTTACCTCCCCCCTTGGTACTTTGTTGCATAACTGATATATTTTCATCATCAATTAGAGCAAATTGAGTAAAGGTAACATCTCTTGCATTAGTAGAAGATGATTTTAAAATCTGTCTACTAGGAGTGACTTGTCGCTTTGTAAAATGTAAACTACGTTGTTCTTTTTTGCTTTGATTTATAGTGTTATTTTCCAACACAGGAGAACCAACTGAAATATACAATTTAATAATAAATAGGGTAGAGGACTTGTAACATTCACACATTTTATTTACACAGCAACAAAAATAGCCGAGTAAGAAGTATAGATATTTCATGTTTTAATGTAGCAAAATATCTAATTTTTTTTTTTGCATATAAATGCATATTTTGGTTTATTTTTATTGTTTGGGCATATTTCTTATTTATTAAACTTTTTGTTGCATATTTCTTGAATTTTAAAAATATAGAAAAAAAATTTGACTTTATAAATATTATGTTTATTAATAATATTTTTTCTATTTTGTATTTTATAATAAGTATACGATACACCTAATAAATAAATAAATAATATAAGATATAAAACCATTAAATTACAATGACACATATTTGGTATGTACATCTGTGAAATTCCAAATAACTGTGCGTAACTAATCGTATTTTATTTTCTAGTGTATGTATATATTTCTTCATATTTCTAATTATACTTATCTTATTGAAAATTGTTAAATATGATACCCGATAACACTTTCAAATTATTGTAAATCAATAAATATTTTGTTATTTGTATTTTAATTTTTCTTAATTATTAGATTTGAAATATTTTTAAGTACATGTATTGTGGTGTTTTAAGGTTATAAGTCCTCTATCCTAATAATAAAATTTAATTTGTTTACTTTTATTAGATTCTTGTATTATCACAGAAGTTGATATATTCAAATTTCCCACATCTGAATTAGGGATACTCTCAATATTTAATGGTATAATTGGAGAACCAGAATCTACAATACAATTATTTTGAGATGAATTGAACTTTGATTCTTCTAATATGTCTGTTTCCCTTTCCAAGCCAGGCATAGAAACAGCTCTCCGTTGAACTGATTTTTTTGGTGAAACTATTAATAAAATACAAATTTCAAGTTTTTATAAAATATTCATTTAATAACAAAAAATATATTACCTTTTGGAACTAGTAAATGTTCAAATGCGGGGCTTGAAGTAACATTACAATTTTTGTCTGTTGAAACAAGTTTAATAGAACTTGAATTATTAGCATTATATTCAAGTTTTTGGGCACGCCGATAAATTATATTATTATCACATTGGACCTGTTCCTAATATAAAAAAAAATTCTATAACAATGTTGTTTTAATTTAAAATGTATCATCTTAAAACGTTAAATACCTCTGCAGGAATTTTTTTATTATCTGATTCCTTTTGGACATTATCGACAACAGAAGTTATTGTAGCCAATTGATTATTGAAATCAGCATTATATGATGTACAAGTAACTGGTTTTGATAAAACCTGTGTTGTATTATTAATAACAGGAGGTTGAACAATTTCAGTTGCTTTTTCCCAATCGAAAGGATCAGAATCTTTAACACCCCGCCTTTTCATACAACGTTCAAAAATTCCAGTCAACATATTATAATCTGGTTTGTCTCCATATTCAAGAGACTAAAACATTTTTTAAAAACATATTATTCATTGTAGACCTTTAAGTAAAGCATTATTGGCAAAACATTAGTTATTATAGTGAAATGAATACTCAAACAATTGTACTCTTATTAAAAGTAAAAAAACTTTTAGTTATCAGCAATATATAATGTATATGCATATACTTCAAACTTTGAATAATAATTTTTTAACTTGTAGTAGCTTAAAGTAGGATTTATTAGAATAATTTGTATAAATTTTACTAAACATTAGTGTTAAATATGTTTTAAGAAACTAAAATCACTTTTTATATAGAATTTTAAGATAATTATCTATATTTCACCTGGATATGTTCAAGAAATTGTCTAAGATCTGACGGAAGATGTTTAAGCAACGAACGATGATCATAATTTTCTTTCATAATTCCAACTTGCTCCTTGTCCTTAAGTTTTCTCCAAGGTAACTGCCCATTAACAAACTCAGCTAACATATAAAATAATGACCATAGGTCATCATGTCTACCCATTTCCTAAACATAATGTAAATTATATTAAGATGGCGAATTTGGTATCTGTAGTAATTATTTTTACTATTATCATATACAAATAATAAATAGATAAATTAACTATAACTTACTTTATTTTTATGAGCATTTAATGAAGCATATCTAACAGTACCACGGAAACCAGCAGCAGTTCTAGGAGTCCTTACTTCGCCATTGGCTGTTGTAAATTGTCTCGCTAATCCATAATCCAACATGAAAACACAGCGAGAATTTTGATAATGTTTCCCTATAGCAAAATTGGACTAAAAAAAATATAATTAAATATTTAAATAGGAAAAATATTTAAATTTAACTCTCAATAGTTATTAAAATGTTCTTACAGGTTTAATGTCTCTGTGTAAAAATCCAACTTCATGAATACTTTCTATAGCTTTTAAAATTTGAACACCTAATCTCAAAGTTGTTGATAAGGAAAAGGCACCTCTAGGCTGTGATCTTCTTAACTCTGCTAAATTTTTTCCTTGTAACTGCATTACGACATAATTAAAACGTTCATTTCTTCCACAGCCAATAAATTTACATATATGATCTTTACCTAATTTAAATTGTACAAGTAATCAATTATATTATAAATATATATTAGCTTATTAAAAATATTTTACCTTGTAATTTTTTCAAAACAGCAACTTCCATTTTTAAAACTTGTTTTGGTTGACGTGCAGATTCTACTTTTAAAGCGATTAGTTCTTTGGTAACAAGGTCTAAACCTTCATAAATTTCTCCAAAACCACCACCTCCAATTTTTCTAGCCTGTAAACAAAAACCATACTTATAGATATTATTTACTACTATTTAAGAACATTTTACAGTTGAATTAAATATTATCTATGATAAATCTATAATAGTACATGAAAGATAATATAAGAGTGGTGACTATATTTGGCAAAATAAAATAGAATAAACACCTTTGGTTGGGATGGAGAACTTATATATATACATATACCATATGGTGAATTATAAAGAAAAGTAGTAAGTAGTAGTAGGCAAAAAATAGGAAGTTTAAATTAAGAAAGTGTTTACAATTTGTTAGTAAAATAATATTGCTGACGTCCATAATAAGCTATGACCAATATCTCTGTGAAATGATGATATGAGAAGTAAATAAATATATTACCACTTTCCATCTTTCTTTGACTATATGTCCTGATTGTAGAAGATCTTCGGAAGACATTGTATGTATTTTATACTTTTTTAATATTATTTGTTATTGATCGTCTTTTATCTTGTAGTATTTAATCATTACTGAAATAGATAAAATATAATAATTACACAATGTTTTGTAATATGTTTAATATTATTTCATGGGTATATTGGTAATGAAGTTATAGCTAGTTAAAATATAAAAAACTTATAATGCTAACTTCATATTGGTATACATTGATGTCATATATATTTAAATTTAGAAACTGTATTTAAATATGTAATATAATTAATTAAAAATATTATAAAATTTTTCTCAAAAATAATAAGGTAAAACTTGTAATTTTATAATAATTAAAAATAAATTAAAACGTAAAATGGTTGAAGGAAAATACAATAGATATAGATAGATACTGACATACTGTTAGAGAGCCATAAATAATATCACAATCTGTAGAGATGTTGATTGCTGGCGGCTTTGTGGGGTCAATAGGACAAATGTATTGAATTTAATTAAACCAAAAATAAATCCGAATCAATTATAAATATATATTGTTATACCTATAAATTGGTTGAAATATTTACTATAATTTAGGTATCACTTTTCAAATAAAAGTTATTTTAAGTTCCACTTTTAAATATTATTTTTATACTAATTGTTACAACTAAAATTCAAGTCATATAATTAATATAATATTATTCTAGTTTTTTCTTATTATTATACTATTACTAATTGTCTTGAATAATTAATTTAATGAAGATGGTTGTCTTAATAAAAATATATATCACTTGGAGTTTATACTCAAATAATAAATGTTTTTCTTATTCAGCTTATTTCTGTTGACTATAATTTATTGTACATGGTATCTAATACAGTAAAAACGAATTGTTGGTTAAACATATTAGTTAGTATAAATAGGTAAATGTATACGGTATAATTCCATAATATCGTAATTACATTAATAAATAATAATTTAATTATCATGATTTATAATAGGCTTATTGAGTGCATATCGGTTTAGCTAAACAATTAGGTAATACCAATTTTAAGGTTTAAGTGTAACAATTAATTGTTATTAAATTTATCCAATTCATTACTCTGAACACATTTTACAATATAGCCTATTCTTTTCCTTCTTCGCCTTGCCTCCCAACTATAGGAGTAGGCCACCCTGATTTGATTCTACATCTCCATTCAATCACATACATCTTGTCAATCCACACCAACTATCTTCCCATTAATTTAAATTTCATCTATCCACCACTTAATTGGTCTTCCTCTTTCATTCCTACCTTCTACATTAAGTTCCATAACAACTCTCACTGCATCTTAATTATCTCTCATAATAATATGGCTAAACCCTTTCAGTCTATTATCTCGTTTTCTTCACAATTGATGCAACTCCTACACTTACCCTTATATATTAATTTTTTTATTCTATCCGCTCTAGTTACTAACAATAGGATCATTGTATATTAGTGTAATACTTAGGTATACTATTATATTTTCATAGTCTACCAATCTATCATATGAAAAATGTAGAACATAAAATAACCTTAGAATAAGAGTAGGTACTTGAATATATTGGCTACAAACAACAGAATGTACTATTAAATAGCTACATTTACTCTAAAACTTACAATATCAATACACAATGTCGTGTTTAGGTATAGGAGTTTAAAACATCTCAAAGTTTAGGTAAAAGATTAATATATTATTTAATTGAAAATTCGTATTATGTATTCAATACATTGAAAATATAAAATATATTTTATATAGGTACAAGAACTTATAAATTATAATTACGATTGTTTGCAGGTTTCAGTGTAAGTTTGTAATTATGCAAACCAAACAAATTCAGGATCAAATGTTATCAGGTGTCAGGCAACACACACTCCCAAATACGACACTTTTATTATAACATTATACAATAATATTGTTACTAAAGTATTTAAAACTTTAATACTTACGGTCGAGATATACAACAATACGGTCTGACTATCGTCAGTCGATGACATTTGACGCAAACGCGCGGTGAATTTCATCCGACGTTACGCGAACGAGACACCAAGGACATTCGATGCAAGTTAGACGGAAAGCACGACCGCAACCGACGTACGGTCATTAACAATGCGTTGGCCGCGGTTTGAAGCCATTTTCGCAACAACCACACTCATGATAACAATGCGGAATTGCGGAAATTAGTGATCGAAATGTAGTAGTTGTCGTTCTCACATCAGCAGGCCGAAAATACTGATAACGATACTGTAGGTACAACAAAATATACAATATTTAAACTTGGCCACCGTACGCGAAATAACTCGAATAAATTAAATCTACCTACTAGCGACGTAGTTTATTTTGCAGTATAATGGTAATTAACTATTAATTGTTGAATTATTTACGAACATAATATTATAATGATAATTGTATAATTAATGAGAACGCACAATAAAATAAATAATAATAATAATAATTATAATGGCCAGTGATAAACACTAAACGAATGCGACGCGACGCGCGTCTAGTGTCTACTGGGTCTGGGTAGGTCGTATTGATCGCTGTCGGCTGTACGCACAGTAGCCGAGTCGCGTACTCGCGTCGCTGCTAGTCGACAGTCGACAGTTACTGGCTAGTGGCCACTGCGTGATTGGAGCGCGCGATGCGAAGTCGGTTCAACGGCGGCCGCCGCACCGGCTCGACAAGCGCGCGCGCGCGCGGGTATCAGATTGCAATGCACTCCGGCAATAGGCGACTAGATTATATTTTTTATACATGCCGAATCGCTGACCAATTTATATAACACCCCGTTAAGACTGCATAATTACTAAACTATTTAACACGCGCGCGTGCGAGTCGGCCAGCGATGGACGAAATAAAAAAACGAAGGGTATCTGAAAGTGAATTATGTTATATACACTTATCTGAACATAACAATACGATTGGTAATACTATGTATGTTAGACCGAGATTTAGTAAAAATTAAGTTAGCTATCAAATTACACACGACTTGGCAATTTTTTTTTTTCTTATATACTCGAGCGACGTTTCTCTCAACCCAACAGCTGTTTGATATATTATAATAATTATTAATAACATAATATTATATTATTAATCACTAAAGTTACTACAATAGTACTGTTATAATCTATACAGTAGCGTAATAATTAATAATTTATCTTCAGGGCAAATTATATTATTTATATCACACATAATATACCACTTACTAAATGTTCACCATATTTTCATAAAAACATTACGATGGTAACTGGGAATACTGTTTGTATTATATTATATTATAAGGCTCTGTCGGTGATCTATCCCCTTCGTAATTACGCCCAACTGATAGTCTATAGTTGTTGATTTATCCGATCGTAATAAATATATTATACCCGTTACAACTGATCGACAGATCACTATGATCATTGATTATAATTTTATCATACGACTTTTATCGGACAGGTTATCAAATACATACACGCACATGCGCATACATATGTATATATATATATATATATATATATATGTATACGTATATATAACATATATATGTTGTACTTACAAAAGCGTGCGCACCCCTTTGACGAGTGCGTTACAAGATCGCAGCTGTTGCCCCAATTTTACTAATTATTCGACTATTTGAGTAGGTAATTTGGGTTTTATTAAAATTATAATTATTAATCAATATTACTTATTAGTCATATGGTAATAGGCGCAAATAGACATCAAAACAAGAGGATACTTAAGCTCTTGTTTTTTTTTTTAAATTCTGAATATCCACCTTTCCTACACAAAATATATTTGCCCAAATATATACTTTATAGTTACACACTAATTACAACAACTCCACAATTTGAAAGTTTGATGGTTTTTCAATATTTTATGTATATTTATATATTTTTTTCTCATTACCTACTTAGATACTAATTACTAAATTCTATCAATAAATTCCATAATATGCAATATTATTATTATTATTATAGTATAAGAACTTATATCAATGCTATTATGTTATTGCTATAGCCTACTTAAGTATATATTAAAATAATTTATTTAATGTTTTTTTAACATAGAGGTGCTTATTTTGACTTAGGGGGTGCTACCCAAAGCACTTACCTTAGTTATGCCAATATCATTAGGTTTAGTTAGTACCTACCTAAAAAAGTAAGAATCTAAAAAGTACATTATATACTAGACCTATATTTTACAACGTATTTGGTTTTATGACGACACATTTAAATATTAAATATTTCATATTTTGCATCACATCGTCACATATTAGATATTATGCAAATCAAAATGATGATGACAAAAAAACCTTAAATATAACGCGATAAGACAAAAATCTATAACCTATATGCATTCATAAGATTAATTTAAAATATATAAGTATGACTTACAAATATTCTAGAACCTTTCTCCAATATACAATCATTTGTATAAACCTTTTTTTTATATATAAAAAGTAATACAAATTAATTAATGAAAAAATTAAGTTTTTAATACTGATGTATTGCATATAGAAAAATAATATAACCTATTAATATATAGGTAAGTACATAGTGAAACTTCTTTTCGACTCTTTGAATTTTTCCTTTTTTGGTTTGTTAAGTTATTTAACGCTGAAAAAATATCCACAAATGAATATAAATAACAATAACACCAAAATAGCTTATTTTGATAACCTTGAATATTATTACTACAAATATCCAAAATTTACCTATACTTTTATAGTTCCAGCGAATTATATTTTTTATATGAATATTGCGATCCTTTTTAATTCCGCGAAATCTTCCTATTTTAATGAAAGCTGTATGATTTCCAAATTAGAAGAATATGCATATTTTCCCGAACTAAACGATTTTATATCAAACAAATAGCGATGAAAAGTTACAATGAAGTTTTTGGTCAAATAATGTTTCATTGTTAATATGATTTTGTCATTTCATATACCTCTCGCGACACACTTGGACCTATCCCATGACGGCAGGCATGACACACCGGTAAGGCGGTAATAGTATTTACAACCTATTACCTAGTATCTACTTTTTTATAGTACCTACAAGCTATGACCTACTTATAAATTTATAATATTAAAATAATTATATCTGGGATTTTAATCTCATAGAATTGTTTTTTATAAAAGATAATATATTATATATAGTAAAAGAGTAAAAACTGACCGATGTTGTCTCGTGGTGGAAATTTCTTTGGTCCTTAAAGAGAATAATGTTTAATTCAATCACAAATACAGTTAAAAGGTTATAATATATATAGTGTTGTATTATGTTATTATGATTTAAGAAGTAATGGTATTGTAATAATTGATGAACTATCGCATTTGAAAAAAAAAAATGAGTATATAGGTAATATTTACAAATTGACAATCGTTATTAATTGACTATTACACTCGTTCAGTCGTATAAGTTTATTTTACTTGTCACTTATCCATAATACAACTAAATGAGTAAATTACCTACTTTATTTTGTCAAAATATTAATTAGAGTTTAGAAACTATTGTTATATTTTTGCTTACAAGTTCTAAAACTAAAACTATTTTGTTTTCGTCATTTTCGACATTCTTGGGATTTTTAAGTATAACAAATAGTAGTCAGAAGGTATATAGTACCTACTACCTACATTATACTGAATAAAATAATAAAATAAATAAATAATTAAGGAATTTTAATTACATTTAAATTATAATACAAATATCAATATTAATAATTTAAATATTATTCTTGTGTTATTTATATATGTATATATAAGCTATTGTCTATTAAGATCACTTTTTCTATCTAAAATTTGTTTACGTTTTACGTACTTACTACATAACCATAACTAAAAAGATCACATTCATGATTCAATGTAAACTCAATAGTTAGAGCATGACTAAATATTACAAAAATAATACAATATTTGTCTAGAAACTAAAAGTAGGTAATATAAAAATATATTTAAAACTTAAAACATTTTAAAATGACTGTCTAATAATTTTACATAATATATATATATAGTTACCTAACTGTTAAGTACATCTTATACCTATATAAATATATTACCTATCAGGTAACCGATTATTGGATTAAATATTATATGTATAATCATAATTTTTTAACACATACCTATTTCCTATGTGCTTCTATCAAGGACGTATTTAAGGGGAGGGGGGTTGACGTGGCGATCACACCACTGGATTTTTTAAAATTCATTATATAATTAATAATAAATACAATTATATTACTTTTCAATAATATTTAAAAAATAAATATTTTAACACGAATACACATATTAATTGTATAGTACATCAGCTAAAATACCAAATTATTTATCAATTATAACTTATTAATAAAAATAAACATACATTTTTGTTATAAAATAATTTATATTATATACTAGTAATCAATTTTTTGAAAAAAAATTAAAATAAGTATCCCTCCTAAAATAAGTACCAGGGACGCCTCTGGCTTTTATATATACTTTGTAATATTATTGTTTATAATTAACATGTATATTATAATTTATAAGTATTAAGTCAATACCTATATGTATAATTTTAAAATAATTTATTATATTTTTAACATATTATATAGGAGTACTTATTATCTATCGAATAATACAAATTATAAAAACCTATAAATAAAAGAAACAAATTTAAATTATTAGTACCTAATAAACTACCTGCTTATGTCTCATAAATATACATTATACGATATTTTAATCTCTGTAAGGCGTATATTATATTGGTGCGTGCGCTATGAAAACGCGAAAAATGATGACAGCCTGCGCGTGTTGCGTGTGTTGTTCGTTGGCACACGACACACCGCAGTCACACTCACTCGTGGGAACAAGGTGAAAGAGAGGAGACGACGACGACCGACGATGACGTTCGGCCCTTTTGCGAGTGTCGCGTGTCGGGTTGGAGTCTTGGAGAGTATATTTCGAGACACCTAGTGTAAAAATAATATAATACACAACGTTTGCGACTACGCTGTTTTTTAAGTTCAGACGTTGCATTATATTATTATTATGATATACATATACAGGATGATTCATTAAACATGCTCACCCCGTACAATGTATTCCCTTAATAATATTCCAATTTCAAATGGAAACATTTTCTTTGCTTTCCATATATTAGTTATATATTATATATTAGTTATTCTTCATATATTTTTTTAGAATTTGTATCATAGTTTCAATAAATATAGTAAATCGATATACACAATTTTTTTTAGTAGGCATACTGTAGGTACTTGCATAAAGTTTGTGTTTCGCGAATAAAATTTATCATTTTAGATTTCGAGCGAAGTAAATATTAATTGTATGTTGACCAGAGGTAAGGTAAAAAATCTAAGGACTATAGCCCCAATCATATTGCACTAAGATATTTTTAAACAAATTTAATTACGATTTTTTGGAGGCAAGATCTATTTAGGGGCTAAGTCCCCTCTAGCCATCCTAGTTGCGCCAATGATGCACACTATAGATTCAGCTAGTTAACCTACCCCACATACCGACCTACATATATAAACATGTACACATGTTTCCGATACAGAATTTGTCTAGTTGCCAGTTGATATATTACTTAGAATTATCTATAACATAATTTTGAAAAAAATATTTTATTATTTTTAGTTTCAATATGAAATTTTGTATTACAAAATTCAACATTTTATATATTTTTTCTTGTTTGGTATATTATATTTTATCTTTAAACTAACGCTGATTTGAAAATGTATTACAAACTTATTGTTGTTTTATTATTAATGTTCACTATGATATTATGTAATATATTTAAATAAAATATACATGCCTAAAATTCTCATTAGGTAATTATCTTTAAATATTTTTAACAAAAAATGGTGAGTCAGCACACACAATGTATGATTATTAAATAATAAAAAATGTTGATATATGGAAATTACAAAAAAAAATAGTTTCAATAATATTATAATAAATATAAGTCATTACTAATTAGTACCTAAATTTAAAATTTAATTATATTTTTAGTATAGGTACCTAATTACAAATTACAATTTAGTAATAACTTATAGATAAGATTTCTGTTAAAATTTTTATTATTTTTCACATAGTGATAGTATAATTAGAACATAAACAATGTTAATTTCATTTTGTTTTAAAGGAACAATATTAATACATTGTCATTCATCACTTTTGTTTTTTAAACATAAAACCCAAGGGCATCTGCAGGGGAAGTAGAAGCAATTGCTTTTTTTGGGCCAATTATCATAATTATTACCTATGTAGGTATAAGTAATATAAAAAATCATAAAATAAACATTTATACGTAATAAATATTTTAATAAATACTATGAAAGAAAACAATTCACCATCCATAATTTAACACTAATCGGATAGTGAAAGTAAAAATAGAAAAAGATGGAATGTCGATTCATTGGACATTAGTGGGTTATTATAATAATTAAGATTTTAATGCAATTATATTGCATACGAAAATACGATTCTGAGCGAAACTCAGTTAGATATACAATATATTAAACAGATAATCCATTCCAAAATTTTACCACATATTCATAATTATACTACTTATGAAAATACTAAAAAAAATATTCAACTCCCTAGATTCAAAATTGTATTAGTTATCATAAAATATTTAAAATCAAATTCGTCAAAATTACAGTTTCCGTGAATTTGGCAATTTTCTCTTCGTTTTTTGGTAGTTTTTCTTACCTAATGAAAAAGTTTTGAAAAATTCGAAAAGTGAGCTAAATAAAGTACTAACTAGATACAATTTGTTACCGAAAGCATACCCTATTCATGGTAATTGAGACATTATCTTTACTCGAAAAAATGTTTACAGACATAAAATTTTTTTGTAAAACCACTACATTCCTCGGGATATAATGTAAATTATTTCCCCCTTAATAAATTATTTTTGACGCCCATGATCAAACATAAAATAAATAGAGAGACATCAATCGTATTATTAAATGGACTACAGGTATTGCGTATAGGCCTTATAAAATGTTATTACATATCCTATTACAATTATTTATAATAAAATATAAAACATATATGTTATAACAATTAGGTAATTTAAAGATTCACTTAATCAGTGGCATAATTAAGATGAGGGAGATTTCTCCTTCTAAAGCGTTATATAATATAAAAATAGTTTTCCTATAGTTACCACTGTATATTTGAAAATATTATGAACATTCAGTATATATTGGGTAATATACCTAATATTCCCTCAAAATAGAGTCTTAAGTACGCTAATATATAAGTTTTATTGGAGATTGTGACGGTTTTTTAATTATTATAAAAATAATACAATAATAAGTATCGACTAAATGAGGTCAGTATGATTTTTAAATTTATTCGTAATTATTGGATAGGTTTTCCGCTTAAGAAAACAATTCGTTAATTCAGAAAAAAAAATCTTCAAAGTATAATAAAATATAAAATAATCTACCTACCGGAAAATTGGAAAATCATACTGAAAAATAAATGAAGTGATCGTCGTTTTCATAAATACATTTATTAAAATCTAAATCTAAAGGTAAACAATATCCGTTTCCTCTTTTAGTTTTTTAGTTTATCTAATGATATATATATATACTTAATTATTATACCTCAAAATTAGCAACACATAATTTATTATCATTTTGAAAATTATGATAAGTAAAATAGTATTTTATACCTAATACTATTGACATTCTAATTGTTATATTTATTTCAATATAACATTATTAATAGATATATTGTATTGTCATATAGGTACAACTAACACCTAAGTTAAATCTAATTAGTTAAATTTAATGAAATAAATAAATATATATATTTACTCTAATATTTTAATTTATAAGTTATAATTTTAAGTTATTAATTCTTTACTTTGTAGTAGGAGTTTAGATAGATTTATTTAAAATTACAATTATTTGAGAACTTCGGGTACTTATTAGAACTTAGATTTCGATCCTTATACAAATGGGTATTTAGTTTTTATTTAAAAAAAATACATAGTTTGTATCATTACTATGTACATTCAGAAAATATAAATACTAATGTCTAAATATAATTACCTACCTAGTAAAATTTAATAATAATATGGTATTTATTTTAAACTTTTTTTGTATATGTTATTAAATATACAATTAAGTTAAAAAAAATAGGGCGAGTATGCATGGAGAATCACCCTGTATACATATTGTATTATTATTATATACACGATACTTAGCTCACGGCAGATTTCTATTTATTTATTTTTTGCTATCGTCCTTTACAGTGTATTATTATAATATATAGAAACATGCGCACTTAAAAATAACCCAACTAGCTACTACGGTACCGTTTAGCTATTTGTTAGAAATGTTAAAAAATGAGTTGCTGTTGTTACAATATTATATATATATATATATATCAGTACCTATAGTACACTTTAGTATTTGTTATTTTGTTGTCGTTATTATCAGAAATTGGACAAAAAATAAACAATGCTGAAATCCCTATAATGTATGAATTAAATATATAGGTATGTATAAATAAGTAGGTACCTTTAAATCGAAGTCAACAAACGCATATTTATAACTTAGGTAGGTATAAGACCTAGGAAATTATTAATTATGTTTATGTTTTTCAATTATAAATAATTAAATATCGAAAATTGATTTTTATCAGGGCTTTACAGCCAAATTATTTATTCGGGTTATGATTTAAGTGTTGTTGATATTCGAGTGTTTAAAACAAAAAAATATAAAAAGCCACGCAGTCGATTATGGACGTCCATCCTTCGTCCCTTTGTCCCTTGAGAGGTTAATGGTTTATTGTTATTGTGTTATATTCCGTACTTGAATTGAGGGGAACGTGGGTTGGCGGAGTACCTATTTCTTCCTCTTTAAAGTTCTTTAAGGTTAGTATAAATCATTTCAAAGGATGCTACTTTTTTTAAGTCTCATATTGTCTCCCTTCTTTTATTTTTCCAATTTAAGTACATGGTTATATTAAAATATAAATTATAATTAAGAATTGAATGCAATAATATTGTGCATTCGAAAAAACGATTCTGAGCTTTCACTCAGATATAATATACTGATAATATTTATATTTATAAATTGTATTTATTTATCAAATAATGTACAACAGAAAAATTAGTTAACATAAAAAAATGAAGTTCAAATTCGTCAAAATGTAGATTCCACGAATATTGTCGTTTTCTGCAGTTTTTAAGGGTTTTTCATGTTTCATTAGAAAAATTCAAAGATTGACCCAAATAAAGTACAAACTAGACAAAATTCTTTACCGAAATCATATTCTATTTGTGATAATATGACCATTATTACTACACGAAGACGTGTCTATAAAAATAAAAATATTATATTTCTTCAATTTTAATCGAAATTCCAACTTTAAATGATTATTAAAAAAGTATAGAACTGTTGGTTTTCGATTTTTTTAAAACTGAGTTTATTTAATTATTTGCTTCTAATATATTTACAAACAGTAAAACCTAAAGTTGAAAATTATACCTATTGTATAAAATTATTTAAATTATTACTAAAATTATATCTATGTTAATAATAAAAAAATTTTAACTTAATTAAATTATATTCATGTTAGATTAATTATATTTATACTTTGTTTAAATTGTAAGAGGACATATAAATTGCTCTGTTTGTCACATGATTAAAAAAAAAAAAAAATCAAGATTTTATAATATTTTCTACAAAATACAAATTTATACATTGTTACTAATTATTAAAAAAAATTCTTATACATTATGTTAGATCTATATTGTATTATATATATTACCTTTCTTTTTTTGGAGGGCGACTGTAAGATACTATGTAATCAGTTAGTTGCTGTTCAACCGTCATGTGGTGAATGTGTTTGTTCGTGAATATAATTAATGTGTATTTATAGTAAATAACTTTATATAGTATCGATACGATTTATTTATTATTTACACTATTAAATATTATTGAGAAAAACAATTTACATTCCTGGAAAAATTTGAAAGTGCTTATATTGGTATGCGGTATGCCTATAATATATTTAATATTAATATAATTATACGTAAAATAAATATATCATGTCTAAACAATTTTTCATATGTAGAATTCTTATGTCAATAAATATATATGTATACAATATACAAATATTAATTATAATAATAATAATAACAACAAAATAAACTGTAATTGTACAATTTATATATAAAGTAATATTTTTTATATATAATATATACATATACCTACTTCGAAAATTTCATGGGGAGAGGTTGAACCCATAAATGTCTCCTTCCTGACAATACAGACCTGGTAGCAGGTCTTTAATCATTAAGAGATAATCGGTAATAATAATCTTTATAATTTATTTTAATTATTTATAAAATAATGATCATTAATAAACAGGAAGATACAGGAAAATTAAAATTAAGTATCGAAAAACGTATAGTTACGTAAATACTATTAAATAATATTTTTCTTCAATAAAAATATGATTTTTTATACATTCTAGATTCTGAGCGAAATGAGGAATATATTGGTATTACAAATTTTTTTTTGTTTTATCTGAAAACATTTTTTCGGATAAAATAATGATTCGATACCCAGGCTTTCGGTTGAAAATTGTATCTACTTGGTACTTAGCTCATTTTTCGAATTTTTTAATAGTTTTTTTTTTTTGATAAGAAAAACTACCAAAAAATGTTTGAAAAACTGCGAAATTCACGAAAACTGTAATTTTGACGAACTATTATTTAGTTATATTATGATAACTAATTTTTCTGTTGCACATTATTCGATAAATAAAAAAAAAGTGGCAATGTCGATTATGGACGTTCCTCTTTCGTAACCTTCGGTCCTCGGAGAAATTAGTGGTTTATTATACTCAGTAATGTATTGGAGCGTATACTCATAACAATATTTGTATAAAAGTGCGTATCCGCAATAAAAATAAAAATTTTAATAATTTTAAGTATGCGGTAGGTATACGGTCAAAATATTTTATAATTTATAAATTTGTTGTACATTTAATGACAATAAATGTATATAATTTTAATATTAAGTGTATTTTATTAATGAAAATAAATGTATAAGGTATTATATATAATATTCAATTCTACTAAAACTATTCAAATTTTAGGAGCTTATAAAAAAAAATTGTCAGTCACGATTTTCAAAATATTTTGTAAAAAGATTAGGTAGAATATAATTAGACTTCGATAAAATTTTCAAAGCGATAAACCAAAAATAGCAGGAAATATTAAAAATTTTTTGGAAAAAAGTTCAAAGTTCTATACTTGGCCAAATAATCAACCAATCTTTTCTAAAATTCTACTACGTATGTAAACTACCTATGTTAATATTCGAAACAAATTTCAAGTCCCTAAAATCAAAACTCAATTAGTTATCACGAAATTAAAAAAATTATAATAACAGAAACTGCAATTTTGTTGATTTTCCGCCATTTTTTAGTAGTTTTTCCCCGTTCAAAGAAAAACTTTTGAGAAATTCGAAAAATGAGCTAAATAAAGTACCAACTAGACACGATTTGCTACCGAAAGGGTACTACTTGTGGTAATCAGACCATTATTTCTACCCGAAAAAGTGTTTTCATACATCAAAAAAACATCTTTGTAAAACCAAATACATTCTTCGCTTCGCTCAGAACCTAAAAAATGTTTATTTAATAAAGTGTAGTGTTCTAGATATAATTTATTTATAGTTATTAAATAAATTTATTAAGGATAAAAACTAATTATTTGACTAAAAATAAAAAAAATTATAATATCATAATAATCATTTCAAGTTATTTTTTTTTTTTTTTAATGTAATTTTGAGAAAAATATGGCGTATACTCAAGACATTATTTACCAATACATCCCTGAATATACTTAAAATTTGAATGCAATGATATTGCATTAGAAATACGATTCTGAGCGAAACTCAATATATTACAATATACTATACTAATATTTCATTCCAAAATTTTACCTTACTTGTATACTACCTATGTTAATACTCAAAAAAAATTTCAAGTACCTACGATCAAAACTTAATTAGTTATTACGAAATTAAAAAATTTAAAATAACAAAAACCGTAAGTTTGCTGATTTTCCGCCATTTTTTGGTAGTTTTTCTCCTCACAAGGAAAAACTTTTGAGAAATTCGAAAAATGAGCTAAATAAAGTACCAACTAGACGCGATTTGCTACCGAAAGCATACTCTACTTGTAGTAATCGGACTATTATTTCTACCCGAAAGTTTTTTCAAACATCATAAAAAAAAAACATCTTTGTAAAACCAATACATTTACGAAGAATGTCTTCGCTTCGCTCAGAATCGTATTTTCAAATGCATTATTATTACACTCAAATATTTATTATATTATTATTAAAATATTAACATTCCTCCACTAATCTCTCCGAGGACCGAAAGGATACTCGGAATCAATTTTCCACTTTTTTTTGCAATAAAATGTGTAATTTAGCGTATTTTAATATATAATATAATAATAATAATAATAATAATAATAATAATAATCTTATGATTTATACTCTTGTATTTATTTATTTTTTTTATTTATGAATAAAGTGATAAGTCTGAATTAAGATAATTACACTTTCTAGTTTTTTATTTACCAAAAAAATGAACTTTTTGTCAGACTTGTACCATTGAAAATCGTTTAGTGCATGACACTCTGCTCTCATAATATCATGCAAAATATAACAGATAATACATAGCATTGTAGCAAAATAATCAATGTTTTTATAAAAATATAATTGTATTTTTGTTTTATTTACATACTTTATTTCAAATATATAATATATAGGCTAAGTATATATAACTATTACCATTGATTAAATATGTAAATAAATACAATATGTATATTTAATCAATACTATTACTTACCTACTAAAGACCAGAGAGACAGTATAAATTAAAACTGTTTTGACAACCTGCAAAATGGCGGGAATTAGATAAAGAAACCTTCAATTGTAGTTCGTTATCTAGTTAGGTTTTATCTCGATGATATGATAACGAATTTATGATAATAAAGAAACGAGAAAACTCAAAACGCAAAACGGTAGAATTTGTTTATCGAATAGATCTATTTTGCCATGTTTATTAGGGTTTACTTTAAACTTATAAATTAAACTATTAATTTGCTTTTACAGTATTAATTAAACATATTTCTTCTTGTGGCATGTAGATATAATATTAAACAATATTAGTCTAGATCAAAGAGAGTATTGTATTCAGTAGAGTATTCATATTTTGTTTACAAATCTCTTTGGTCACATTCTTAATATTTTTAATTTTTGACTAATCGTCCTTAATATATACACAATCTATTGTTCTTTTGAAATGGATAATCATACATACGACATGGAATCAGAGTAAGTAATTTACATTTAGTTATTTACTATCAATCTATTAAATGCCTAACTTGTATATCGTAGTTTACATACCTATGTAACAATTATAAATAAATATTAAATGTGTTTAATTTTTTATAACAAAAATGTTTATTGGATATAAATTAATCATATAGCGATATATAATAAGAGATATAATAAATATTTTTAGTTATTATTAGAATAGTGCAAGTAGTTTTTTTAAAAAGAATAGTTAAAGATTCAATTAATATATAATTAATATATGATTAATATATAATCAATTCAATATAGACTATTATTATATTCACAAAACATTATTTTTCTTTTGTAAAATATTCGTTTTACATTTTAATTTTCTTATTAAATAAGTAGGTAATTGGTTTTACAGAAGGTTATATCAATATTATTTTGTTGTTGACATTTATATAATATTGATGTGTTACAATAAATGTGTCATTGAGACTATACGATTTTCGCTTATTTAATCAAATTTGAATAATGAAAATTAAATATTATTAGGGCTTCATACATAATAGTTAATACATGTGTTTATTAGTTTGGAAAGTAAATTTAATAAATTTGATTAGATAAAAATTTGTTTTTTAGTTTCTTGATTTGAAAATTATAAATGTTAGCGTATTTATTAATATATTTTAAGATTTATCGGATTTTATTACATATTTTAGAA
This sequence comes from Eriosoma lanigerum, assembly GCA_013282895.1. NCBI lineage: Eukaryota > Metazoa > Arthropoda > Insecta > Hemiptera > Aphididae > Eriosoma > Eriosoma lanigerum. The sequence goes on from CM023361.1 coordinate 13,858,155, forward strand.
AAATGCTCTTCCCTTATCAGACGTGATCTACCTAACTTTCTTTTCCCAGTACAATTTTTTTTAGTACTATGCAAATAATTGGGTTTTGGATATGCCAAGCATGCCCAGTTCACTGTAATCTTTAGTTTCTTATTGTTTCCACTAAACTTGGTTTGTGGAAGAGTGTTTTTAATTCCTGATTAATATCGTGAGGGAATTATTTTTTCTAGACAAGCTAATAAAACTGCTTGAGTGGATCTAATATTAGTTAAATCTGGCTTAAGATAGGGAGACGCTATGTCATCAATATTATTCAATATAGTACTAGAGAAAGTTATAAAAGAGATAAATATTACATCACAAAAAGGAGTTAATTCCAGAGATCGGCTATTTAATTGCTGGCTTATGCAGATGATTTGGTGATCATGGAAGATTCACAAGATGTATTAAAATCTTTGTTATATTCATAAGTGCAATTTGGTGGGTGCTTGAGAGTACTATGCACTCCCAAAAATCTTTAATTATATTCATGTTTTAATTATTAAAGTATAAATTATAATTGGTATATTAACCGCCAATTATTAAAAATTTAACAAAAAATCTAACGCCTCCAAAATTTTTACCAAATTGCACCTATGGTTATAATGACTGGAAAAGTGTCATTGAAAGTTGGACTTCATATAATCGAGGACAAAACAGAATTCATGGTTGTAGGGAGACAAGACACTATGATAATATATCCAGCGATAAATGTCAACTACCAAAATTTCGAAAGAAAGGAACAATTTAAATATCTAGGATCAATATTGTCAGATAAAGTAGATAAAATATCTATTGAAATAGAAATAAAAATGAGAATTCAGTCTGGAAATAAATATTTTTATGGTATTGCAAAATTACTGGGTTGGAAAAATGTTAAGATTTTTTAAAATTATTTACAAAAAAATTCAAATTATTATTATTCTTTATACAATAATATTTCAAAACAATATTAAGTTATTGCATAATAATACAATGTACTTAAATTAAGTAAAAATTCTGTATAATTTAATTTCATGTTTAACTTTTTTGTGAATTAAAATTTACATTATATTTGTTTTTGATTGATAGGAGGTGATAAGTAAATGAAGTTTAAATAATAAAAACTTTCTTTACTTTCCAAATAATCATGAAAATTCATTAAGAAGACACTATACTCGTATATTCTGTCTTCATCTATCCAATGGTAAACATATAGTAATACTTGCTTTGTGCGGTACAACTTTACTAAATATGTATGTATTATGTTATGAAAAAAATTTAAATACTACGACACAGATAACGTTTTACTCTATTAATTGTAATAATTTGGTATTTCTATCACAAATACAGATTGAGTAAAGCAAGTATTACTATTTACTTCTCGTTGGATAAACAAAGACAGAACATAAAATAGCATTCTTTTAAGTCTTGTTTATAAGATTAACAGTGATAATATTAATATATATATATATATAAAATAAATATATATTTCAATATTTTATATTTTGAGCGAAGCAAATATTCTTTTTATATTATATATGTACCACATTATAATTTGTTTTTAATGCCTAAATTTACTATATTTAATTTACAGGGCTGAGAAGGAGTTAGCTGAAATTATATACAATAGTCAATTGGAATCAAAATTTGATATAGATAAAACATTGAATGATAGAGCAAAAAAAAATAATTTAACAAAAATTAATGTAAAAAGTCTTATTAAGGTATGTACACTTCTATTTTCTTCTTTGATTATAAAAAAAATTTTCAAATAAAAAATTAATGTGGGGAATAGGACGTATAATATAGGAGTTTTTCTGTATGGGTCAAGTTAAAAACTTTTTGTTTTTTAAAGTTATATAAATTTAAAAAATAATAATAATGATATTTTTTCTGTTCTCGGGAAAACATTGTATCATGGATATGTTTTTGGGGGGCTGAGTCAGTGAAATCCATTTTTATCAATAAAAAAAATATAATACTTAATTATTATATTTTGAATATAATTTACTAATAATAATATTATTATTATTATTGTAAATATTTATAATATAACAATAAACATATAAATAAATATCAATATAAACAGTGGCGCAATTAGAGTTTAAATTATTGGGGAGCTGAAGCCCCTGATATTTTAATGTTAATAGGTACCATCAAATCTTAAATATTAAGTACAATACCTCAACATGTGTATCAAAGAGTTTTTTGTAGTCATAGTTGTATATACCTATTACCCTGTTATTTTTTTAATTAATAATCTTTCCCATAAAATTTTTTTGAATTTGATAGATTTTATTTGCATTGACAGAATTGTTATTAAATTATCATAAATTAAAGAAATACAATTAATAGTTATTATAAACATGCCACTTTGTATTTATTTATTTTCATATTACATTTGTAATAGTATTTTTCTATCTATTATCTTGTATATCCATCATATAGTAACAGATCATTAAGGATTATTATTTTATTAAATCATTTACCTCCATTTTAAATTAAATAATATGTTATTATTACATATTAGAGTGTCATAAAGGCATTGAGTAATCATGACATTTGCGTGTTTCATTATGTTCGTGTTTATAGGTTTAATATCGGGTATGAACGTATAGTGCCTCAGAAAATTATTTTCAAATCTGCCATTGATATCGGTACCGACAGTATACCGAAAATACCTTCAGTCTTAGTTATATTTATATATATAGGATTAAAGAATATTCTGGAATGAAGTAATAATAAACATCATAAAACAAAAGTATTACGTCTAATGTATTGTTTTAGATTCACTTTACATTTTAATAAATTGGAACAGAAACTCTTTAATTTTTGGGGGCTAAGACCCTCAAGCCCCCCTAATTGTGCCACTGAAGATAAATTACTAAATTAAAATACTTATCTAATTTTCACAAAAATTTATTATTTTGTTTAGAATGTAATAATGAATGCAGATGTAGCTACAATGTTAAGACAAACCTTAGACAGTGATGTAGAAGCAAATTGTTTATATGAACCAAAATTAACAAGGGCGAAAATTAAGTTTGTATAATATATATATTTATATGTATATATCTGTGATATGATGACAGAAGCTGATATGTACAGTTTTTGAACATTTGAAAAAATTAATTTTAAGGTTTAGAATGGAAAGAAAAACACTATTTTCAATGAAATGTATCAATTCTTTTATAATTGTAATCAATGATCTTTAAAATATTAGGTTATATTATAATACTTAAATTAGTTTTCCAAAACCTTTTTAATTCAGAAATAAAGGCATCATTTTTTGCCATCTTGTAATTTTTTTCTAATATTACTTTAAAATTGTTTTCAATTAATAATTTTTATTTATTTATTTATTATTATTTATTTTATTATTAAAAAGTTAAAAAAAAGTTATTTGAGACATATCTTAAATTGAGGTTATTTTATTATTATATAAACTCTCATGGCAGAATTAATTATACCAGAAAAAAATATTTAGTACTCTTTTTTCCCGCCTGCGCGCTAAATACACATCTCTTATGTCAGTAATCAAAGAGCTATGTTTGTTATGGATTTCATTTTAGAATGAAAGTAAAATAACTTGTATGCAAAAACACATTTTCTCTTATTTCTAATTAATTGATTGGTAGAATAATTTAATTTTGTTTATGAATAGAATTTCATTTCCCAAATAAAGAGTAAATGAAATAGTAAAAGTTATAATATTCATATTTCATACACTAATTGATGTATTGTGTTCATATTCTACTGTACAAAAATTGTTTTTCTATGATAATTTTAGACTTATGTTATTGAAAAATAGAAAGTACAAGTTGCTATAATTGATTTGCCATGTTGTAGTGTTCTTTAAAATCAAATGAAAATAATATTTATATGTTATAATTAATATAAATGTTTGATTATTTTAGAGAAATGTTAAAAACAAATCCTTCTTCACCTTATAAAGACACATCAACAACTTCAGAATGTCAGTTGTTGATTGAAAACGAATTACTTGATGATTCTGATGATGAAGAGTATACACCACAAAAAGAAGAAGATTATGATGAAGATGATGATGATGATGACAATGAAGCTAAATGTACATCAGTAAATTCTTCATTTGAGACAGAAGTTATGGATGAGAATTGCACAAGTATTAGTGAAAATAATACTACGATTAATTTAAATGACAAGGTTAAAAATGATTTTAATTAGTTTTACTATTATGTATCATATATTTTATATTTGAATATTATGAATTTATAATTTGCATAGGAAACTATTTGTATGAGAACAAGGTCAAAGTTATCATTAAATGACACACCATTAGAAGTAATTGAACAAGCATTTATTCCACCAGATTTCACTGAAGACATGTATGACCCTGTTTGTCATAACGATGAATGGTTAGAATTTCTTAGCGAGTTTACTAAACCTTTAGGTTTGTAATAATTTATATTTTTATCAGATTTTAATTTTGGTTTTATTCTAATTACATTTTGTTACACTGTATTCTATTATAATTATTCATAATCTATAAATTTATTTTATAAAATTTTTATGTAATAGTTTTAGTGACCCACTGTTATCCTAGTTTGGGTATTATCTCATTGACAAAAAAAAAATAAGTAATCATCCGTGATATTTCCTGTTTTCTATTGCTCAGAACTTATTTTTCCTATATTAGATTTTACATAAGGTTTAGTGTTATTGTTTTTGCTCTCCACTTTTGTGAATTTCGCTACTTCAACTCTTCGTTACGACATTATGAGAAATTCTCATTTTTGCAGATGGTATAAAAATATTTCTGTATAAAGAATATTACTAATTGTCACTTTGGGGTTAGGTTCAAATTAAATGGTTATATTAAATTTTCATTTTTGCAGATGATATACCCTAATATTTAAATTAAATATCTTTATTTTCCACATTGTATCTTTCTCATGCAAATCCTCACTTATACCACATAAATATGCTTCATGTTATCTTTATTGTTGATTCTGTATGTGCCTTTGTTTGTCATTCATTTGTATATTATTCATTAATAAGAACATCTTTGATTTATGTTGTAAATTATTTAAATATTAATTTAATATTTATTTATACTAAATTAAAAGTCATAGAGTAAATTTTGCATATTTTGCTTTGTCACTTCTCTGAAATCACTATTTTGCCTATATTTGTCTCATATTGGAATACTTTAATTGCTACTGTTAGTAATATGATTGAATATTTAAAAAAAAAAATGTCTTCTGTCTATTACATTTAGTTTGGGTTAATATTACCCTGTATTTCTCATGGCCATACATTATCTCAATCTCGCTCATGATACACAAAACAATTATTGACATGAAGTATAAATTTAAAAAAATGTTTTGTCATTCTCTCTTATTATTGATAACCTAAATTCCATGTATCAAATTGTATCACATATTTGCATAACTCATTCATAATCCTATTTTTTATTCCAATTCTATTATATTATTTAGTAATTTAGTATATTTTATTGTGGAATAATTTTATTTCATTTTTTTGAGCTTGTCTTCATAATTAAATATTATGTCATTATTTATTATTTTATACTTTAAACTTCATAATAAGAAAATTATACTAGGTTTGTATTGTCAAGTGTATATGTGAGCAATTTGGGTTTTTGAAAAAAAAAATGACTGGTTTTTGTTTGCTGCCTAGTAATTTCTTATTTTGAATGGAGTGTAATATAAAATATTTATGTAAATTATAAATTATACTTTTAATTTAGAATTTGTTCAAAATGATGACCAGAATGATATAGAAGATGATCCAGAATACAATGTTCTTTATGATGATGATTTCTCTGATGGTAATAATTAGAAAACTATACATTTAAATTAAAAGAAATAAATAATTATTAAATAAATTATCATTTATTTAGTTGACCATGAAGAATTTCGTATTGACAAATCAGTAAGGATTTCTCGAAAAGAATATACAAGTTTAATTAATGAACTATCTGAGTTCACAGATAGTTTTATTCAATTTAATGGCTTGGAAACAGATACAAACTGTTCTCCTGATAAAGTAATCTAGTTATAACGTTTTATTTTTAAATTATATTTAATTCTAAATTTAAATCTTATGTAAATTTATATACATTTTTTATATTTTACAGAATATAGTAGAATCAAAAAATTCGGACGAATCTAATATCAAACCGCCGGATTCAAAATTAATTGTTACTGTCCCTGATGAAGTAATTGAATTATAATTGTAAATCTTTATTATTTTCATTAAGAAGTGTATTAAATTAAATTTGTATAAGTAGTTATTACTTATCGTTAATTAAATTTAAAACGGTTTTAATATTACAGAGTATTACAAAACCCAATAATATGAAAATAGTTAATGATACATTTTATTCTTTACTTTATTCTGATTGGAATCCACCAATCAACTCTGTGAACAAACAGGTATGTTATTTGTTTTTTTTTTTAATATTTATTAAATTATTGGATTGAAATTTGTTAATCTTAATAGGATTTATTAAAATGTATTTTTATTTTTAGGATATTTCTAAATCTAAAAAAAATACAGCATATATTCCTCCTACTTGCTCTACATATTATAATGAAGAAAACAATAATCATCAACAGATTAATAAAGATGGTAAGTAAATTTTGTATATATGTTCATGTTTATATTGAATTTATAGTTATAAGTTCAACATTGTTAAATTAATTTACCTGATAAAACATTTTATGTTTGTAGATTCAGTATCTCAATGTAATAAAAATTATATTCCCGTAAATGGTATGTCATTAAAGCAAGTAATTTTATTTAAGCAACAATTAACACAGCATGTTCAATTGCTAACTCAAAACTATGTATTATGCACAATGACAGCTGATTTTAAAAAAAATTGCCGAAGCTTAACAAATTTATTGGTTAGTATTTTATTTTAATTATGTATTTGAGTACAGTTAATTTCTAAATCTATTGATTTTAGAAAAAGATTGATGATTTAAGTAAAAACAAATTGTATGCACCAATAAACATATCTACATCTTTTAGTTTTATTCAAGATTGGAATGAGATATATACAAATGATAAAAATATGAAGTAAATATTTTGATTTTTAATTTGATTTTTCCCACATTTGTACTATTAAAATATTACTATAAAATATTATAGGGATTATGACCTTTTACCATTAGATGTAAAAGAGTTTATGTTTTATTATGACAAACCAGTATTTATATATCCAGAATTATTGCCATCTAGATCATACACACAAAAATTAGGAACTTTTCCAATTGGTTTAGAAGAAGAAAAGTAATTAAATAATTTAAATAATTACTGTTACATTATTATTATTATTATTATTTACAAATGTTGCTATTATTTTCATTTTTAGAATTTTAGTATTGAAAATGGACTATGTGTTTAAAAATTTAAAAGAAAGTCATGCTACCAAATCAAAAAATAAATCAAAAAATTTATCTGACCTATTACCAATGATAATTAACATTGTACATAGACGATGGTTTAAACATAGGAGTTTAGTATCATTAAAACGTTTTATAACTACAAGAAAAACTGTATTCAAAACTAGTATTATGAAAGTAAGTTTAATTATTATATTAACGTTGTATTGTTTTATTTTGTCTATTAAAAATAATTGTTGTTCTTACTTATTGGGGTAATCTAGAGTTTTTTAAAATAAATTTAAATTAATATATTTTTATTTATTCAGACAATATAATAATAAATGATTAATATATTTTTAATATTACTGAATTTTTAAATTTAAATTATAATAATCAAAAATTCCAAATAAACCTTATTATTATTGAATCGATTTGATGACATTATTGATTTGTAGTAAAAACTAAATAGTAATTAATTAAATGTATTATTTTAATACTATAATCATAGGTTTATAAGTAAATGGTTATATACATAGCTGGGGATTATTGTCAACAAATTATTGTTGCTTAATAATTAAATTTTAATTAATTATTTGACAATATTATATGGTTTAATTTTTATATTTCAGAATTATCTATTACATGGTAAAATTGAAAAAGCTAATCATATAGTAGACGTTAGTGTACTTTACAATGGAAATTGTTTATATTCATATGATATTGATATGTTTCCACCTAGTTGGAAGTCATTTATAAAACAATTTATGTTAAAATAATAAGTATTTTGTGTATATAAATCTTAGAAGTACATAATTGTATTATATATAGTAAATATTAAAAATTTTGTATGTATATATGTAAATATGTTGTATAATTTACCTAGTCCACTATATGTTCTGTCCCTATTTTTCAGTCGTTCTATAAATATGTTATTATTATCCTAATGACTTAGGTTTTTAATATAATTCCAAATAACTATTATATCTACCAATTATATTAGTATGATTATTCACGTCACATGGAATGGGATATTAAAAAAAATTATATTGCGGTTATTACATTATTAAGTGTAGTAAAATTTATTTAAAGATTTTTAATTTATTAAAATCATTAAAAATAACAAAGACATTTGTCAGACCATTAAACAGTTCAAAATAACAATAAAATAAAATAGTTGAATACTATAAATAACAAACCAAGAAGTGAACATCCACATAAAACAAGGACTAAAGCTGTTGCACAAAGAATTCACCGAAATCCACTCAAAAAATACACGCTAAAAATCATATAAATTTCCACCACGAATCATGTCATGCATAATTAAAGAATAACTTGGCCTTGGTGCTTGTCGGAGAAGCACTAGTTAGCAGTTATTAGATGCTTTTCATCAAATTAGATTTACTAGAACGAAGAAGTTACTTAACGAGTATGTTGAAAAATGGTTACAGACAAATACTCTTTACAGATGAAAAAATGTTTAGAAGAAAAATTCAATCGTCAAAATGATCAGTTTAAAGATGAGTTTATGCTCACAACTCTCTGGAAGCTACTACAAAAATTCAAAGAGTAGAAAGCTTCAGTGATGGTGTCATGGGGAGTGTCAGATGAAGACGTTACTAAACTGAATTGTTGTGAGCAGAGAGTTAAACCATGTGCAGTCAACTACCAAAATTATATTTTAGAAAAGGTAGTAAAGCCATCAAGTAACACTTTATTTGCAAGAAAGCACTGGCCGTTTAATTAAGATTTAATGCATGTACATAAAGCAAAAATTACACAACGCTGGTTGGAGGTCAATGTATCTAAATTTATCAAATCTCAAAATTGACTCTCAGAAATTTTAGATCTCGATCTTATGGACTACTGATTGTGGATTATTTTAGAAGTGAAAGCCTGTTTTAAACCTCATTAAAATATTGAATCACTTAAAGCTGATTTGGTAAAATTTGATTTGATTTGGTAAAATCACCTGCCTCAATACCATTAGGCATGGTATGTGCAGTGATAGACAAGTGGTTAAATCATTTGAAGAAGTGTGTAAATGCAATTAGTAGACATTTTGAATAAAGGATAGAATTTATAGCATGACTAGGTTTATAAATATTGTATAATAATAAAATAGTTATAAAACTAAATATATGTGATGTAAGACATACACTCTTTTTTTCTCGGCTCAACATTTTTTATAATAGTAATCTGTTAAACAATAAAACGGAGTAAAATCCCAAATTGAACCTCACAGCGAAAGAAAATCAATGCTATGGGGAATGATGATGTAAGTGGACAGAAAATTTGTATGCCAGGTAATTAAATTGTACATAATATTATGTTAATGTCTGGCTGGTTTTTGTACGAATATTCAATTGTTTCCATTTTTTTTCTTTCTTTTCCCTAAGAGTTTATGTGTAATGTAATAAATAATTTTTTTAAGAACTTTACATAATATTTTTGTTTGTTATGTATTAAAATTTATAATAAACTAAAACATTCAAATTATATAATTATACGCATTTTAGTTATTAATTTATTACTGATAATATTAGCAATTTGTTCGTCCTTATTAGTTATACAATCAATATATAAATATAAATTACAATAATTATGAAAAATCCATAAAACTCCAGCTAAGGTCTTGGTTTGTGGTTACCAACCTGAACTATTGTCATCACCATGCAATTTTCGCAATAAAAATCAAGAAATTGGAGGGTTGTTACACATAATTCAAAATGTATTTACAGAACTTTAAGATACAATTACAGTTTAGGACAAACATTCAGTAATATAATACAAATTACAGCTTTTTTAAAATACTTATTTTTAATAATAATTATTATTTTATTTAATATAGTAATCTTAAAACCCATAATCACTATATTATACATAACCGCTTCGCTCAGAATCTAAAATATGAAAGCATTATTTAATATATTATCAAAAAAATTCTATAATTTTAAACAACCTTTCAGGTTTTATTCGCACATATGTAAACATTTGACCACATTATGATATTAATACTTTTTTATTGAAAAATTTAACTGAACTAACATGAAATTTTGATCATCCCGTATAAACCTTGGAAATCCATAACCACAAATTTGTGTGTGTTATATAAATCTATATACAGTAATACAGTATAGTATTTACACTAATATATGAGTTAATCAGAAATGTATGATACAAAAATGGTACAATTTTTGTAAATCGATATTTTGTGTTCACTCCGTATATCATTTTATATATAACCTAACCTAACCTGTATTAAGTAAAATAAAATTCATTAATTTACATATTACAATTTATAATTAAGTGTTTATTTAAATTTTAACAGTTTTTATGTTAGAGAAATGTAGTGATCCTACACGTAACACGTTCTACGTTAGTATGACGAAATCAAGTCCACTGTGTTTCGGTTGACTTCGGGTAGGTGTTGTAGTTGAAATAAATATAATACTTAATAAAGTTACGAGTATTTATTTATTACACAAAAATATAAGTTTAAAATTTTGAAGATAGAGTGTTAAACTCTACCTGAGAACAAATATATAATTATTATTAACAAGAGCGACGTGACGTCTGTATGTAACAAAAATATAGTTTATTCTGATTCTAAAATCATCCCATCACCTATACTTATAGTTACTCTACCCGGATTTTAGGAATTTTTAGAAAGGACCGTAGTTGTTTACGCCGTTTAGTGGTTGTCCTTTGTAAGTTCAGCGTCTTGGATTTGTATATTTTGAGAAAAACAAAATATGTTTTTCTGGGTCGCTGGTTTACGTTTAGAGTTCATATAACCCTTGTAGTTTATGACTTTGTTTACTAGATTCACTCGAAAACACCGAATTATACGTTACTAAGTTATATAATAAAATAAGTAGTAAACTCCGGTTTACTACATGTCTCCCCTCGAAAACGAAAATCATATCTGAAATGATTTTTTTATATATTTTTATTTTTTTTTATTATTATTTTTTTTATTTTTTTAACTGTGGATATAATGGAGGTCCTTCGTTTTTATTGTCTGGTTTTGGTTCCGGTGTTTCTCGTATTGTGTGAAGTGTAATATTGGCTCGAAACATTGTTCTAATTGCACTGTGGTGTATTGGTCTCTTTCTGTTCTTTTCTGAGCATCTTCTATCAGTTTTTGTATAAAAGTAATTACGAAAAATATTGTTGAAAATGCGGATACTGATAATGTTACGTATAATAAGTAGCTGTGTGATGATTGTTTTTGTTTAACAAAGTTTTATTTATTTTCTTGTTTTATTATTGTTTTAATGTTTTGCCTAGATGTGGCTACTAAATCTAAGTCACCCATTTTATTATTTTTCACGTGTCTATCCTCTACTATTCCTGTGGCATGTTAATGTGAAAACACCGAATTATACGTTACTAAGTTATATAATAAAATTAGTAGTAAACTCCGGTTTACTACAAAAATAAAGTTATAATTTTTAATTTTTAATTTGTCTCATTTATTTTTTTAAAATTATAATATTGTTCATATATATATCTATGTAACAAACTTTACTCAAAGATATTATTTATGGTTTTTGAAAATAACTTTATTTCAGTAGAATATCATTACTTACATTATATTTTAAAGGACAAAAATTTATCAGTTTTAGAGTTGAGTAGTCAATATTAATTGATATGAGTAAAATTAAATAGTTTAATAATATTTTTTATTGGGGATGTCATTAGTTTTAACGATATAAATAATTTAGCAATTTAGGTTTATAATTTCGAGTCACTGAATGCTAGAGTTGCTTTGATAAATAATTTCTACTAGATAAAGTGCTACTGATTTCTAACCACTGGCCAGTAACCACAGTTAAAATAGTAATAATAATAAGATACAAGTACTTATCTAATTTTCTAGAAATTAAATTATTTATTCTATAAAACAGCATTTCTAACAAATAATATCGATAATTACTAATAATAATTTATTAATAGTTTAATATTCGGACAAAATTTTTTTACAAAATTAAAATTCGCAATAAACATCTAGTAATTTAACAGTAAAAATGTATACACATGATATATGAGTATTTACTGGAGGAAATTAAGAATTATATACTATATCCTTAAGTACGTTAAAATGTCGCACATTATATCGTAAAACTTTATAGGTACTTATAAATAAATTGTACGATTTCACGCAAAACAAGTGCAATTTATATGAGCGGTTATTTTTAACGGAAAACGGGTAGGTAGGTAGTTTGTGTACGTTGTACATATTATGACATATCTAAATTTCGTTTCGCATTATAGTTATAATTATATTGTATATAGTCCTCCGATATAACAATACTCGATTTAACCTTGACCACTGTCATTTCGCCGACGGGAATAGACGACGAAGATATTTAACGAATTTTCAATTTCGATATATCGTTTCTCATATGCGTTTTTTCCATGTTTCTCGATCGTCGTTCTCGATGTCGACGACGACCACGGGCGGCTCAGTGGCTATTTTCCCATTTTCGTCTGTCGTGTTCATATCGATCGTCGTTCGGCCTTGGTCATTCGCCGTCGAAGACTTGGTCACGACGAATTCCGAAATACCGGCAACAGGTAAATCATAATAGATCGTGGGCGGAACAATTTCGTCAACACTACTACTGTGTTCACCATCGAATTTTTCCGTCCTCGAGTTTTTGTATTTAATGATCATTTTCCGAATGACATACGATAGAGCCAACATTGATGCTATTATAGAATGCTGTCCAAACATAATATCGATATAGTAATTATATTTCTCAGTAAACTAAGTAAATTAATTTTTCACAGTACCTACGTTTTTATTTTGCAGTTTATTTAAATAAGCAGTTAATTTTGATAACATATAATCGTACTTACCTCAAACACGATAACAAAAGTCAATCGGGCAGCCAACACTTGCCATTTCCTATAGTCGCTCTCAGATTCATCACCATAACCCTTGTATCGACATATTTCTGGCCGATCCACGTCTTTTAATTCTCCATAATAATATTCGGTCATGTTTCTTTCTGAAACGCACAGATAATGTATTAATATTAAAATACTATAATAACAAATAGATAATTTAAAATATAATCTATACAATATAATTATAAACTCAGTGATTTAGTTTAAAACGATAGATATATATAGATTACTTATAGGTATTTCTTCTCATCTTTTCGTGTCCAGTCATTATTTTTAAAAATACCTATATAAAAAAGTGGGAATGTCGATTGTAGGCGTTCCTTCTTCGGTCCACGGAGAAATTAGTGGTTTATTATAATTAAGATTTGAATGCAATAATATTGCAGAAAATACGATTCTGAGCCAAACTCAATATATTACAATACACTATACTAATAATTCATTCCAATATTTTACCTCACTTGTATACTACCTATATTAATACTTAAAAAAAATTAGGTCCCGACGATCAAAACTCAATTAATTATTACGAAATTTAAAAATTTTAAATAATAGAAATCGTAATTTTGCCGATTTTCCACCATTTTTTGATAGTTTTTCTTCTCCCAAAGAAAAACTTTTGAGAAATTTGAAAAATCAGCTAAATAAAGTACTAACTAAATGCAATTTGCTACCGAAAGCATACCCGATTTGTGGTAATCTGACCATTATTTCTATCCGAAAAAATGTTTTCATGCATCAAAAAAAATATATATATTCAACTCTACTAAAAATATTCAAATTTTAGAAGCTTATAAAAAAAAATGTCAGTCATGATTATTAAAATATATTGTAAAAATATTAAGTTGTATATGATTAGACTTTAATAAAATTTTCAAATCGATAAACCGAAAATTGAAGGAAATATTAAACATTTTTGGAAAAAAATTTAAAATTCTATACCTAGTCAGAAAATCAATCAATCGTTTCGAAATTTATTTTTCTTATAAAGAACACTTATGTGAATACTCAAAAAAAATTTCAAATTCTTATAATCAAAACCTAATTAGATATCACGTAATAAAAATTTTAAAATAACAGAATCCGTAATTTTGCCGATTTTCGGTTGTTTAGCTTTAAAAGTCCATAAAAAAAAATTCAGTCACGATTTTAAAAATATTTTGTAAAAAGATGAAGTTGTATATGATTAGACTCTGATAAAATTTTCAAATCAAAAAACCAAAAATTACAGGACATATTAAACATTTTTGAAAAAAAGTTATAAGCTTAATACTTAGTTAGAAAATCAACCAATCGTTTGAACAATTTTTCCTATAATGTAGAACACTTATGTTGACACTCAAAAAGAGTTTCAAGTCCCTATGACCAAAACCCAATTAGTTTCTCGAAATTAAATAATTTAAAATAATGAAATCGTTATTTTGCCGATTTTCGGGAATGTTAACTTTAAAACACTGCAAAAACGGCAGAAGTCAAAATGTCTTGACTAAGTATTAAAAAATAAAATTTATTGGCCGATGTAAAATATAATTTAATATAAATTTATATTTTATATTTAATTTATAATTAATATAAATAATACATTAAAATATAGGTTTTCTCAAAAAAATGTGAGGAATAATCTCATGAAAATGCTTATCGGTGAGAATATTCTCTAAATTGTGAATTAGTTACATTCTATGAAATGTAACGTAGAATAAAAATAATTAAAAATTTCTTATCTTGTATGTTATTTGCAAAATTGCAACTTAGATATCTAGTGAGAAAAAATGTTTTTATTAGTTACTATAATAGTAAAATGGTAAATGTTAGACAACACTTTAATGTTAACTAAATGTAGTATGATCTGTATGAATATTATGGATATGAATGTATGAAACAGTAATAAAAATTATATCTATACATTAAAAATAACAACAATTAGATAATAAAAAAAAACAAAGACAAATTCTTTATTTGGATAATATTCTTGGGAATATTCTCCAAAAAGATTATTACAGTAATTTTAAATCACTATAATTATATAGTAGGTATATTAGATAAAAAAAAGCAATACGACGGTGTAACGCACTTGAAGATAATGACCAAGCCACATAACCGTCCAATGGAGACGACAATTCGGACGAAATCTGAGAATATACATACCGCGGCAACAGATCGCTAGTGAAAGCTATCATAAATGCCTATTTAGAACAAACAGACAATAGAAATTTTAATTAGATAGGTACATTTCAGTTAAAATGACAATTTTATTTTAAATATTAAATGTTGTACTTAGTTAAAGTCTCTTCTATTCATTATACAATGTATTAGGTGATTGAAATTTTGTATTACAATAGAATCGATAAAAAATATAATAATTAGGAAAACTAAAAAACAGGGGGGGGGGGGGGGATTAGTCACATCGATAATCGAATCCAAATAAAATAGTATTTTTCCGATATCAGTGACGGATGGATCTATAGGGTTTTCTCACGGGGGGAGGTATTAAAATGTATCATGTGAGTACATATAAGTTCACATTATTAATATAGACATAAAATAATAAATTTATATTATAAAAATGGTCTATTTTACCTACCAGAGTGGAATTTGACCCTTATATATGTAGAGTGGGATTCCCCCGTAGATCGGCCACTGCATTATGTACAATGTATTTAGTTATAATTTTATAATTTTGAAAGACATAATTTAAAAATTTGGTCTAAAATAAATAGGAAAAATAACGAAAATTAGTTATAGGTAGTGCATTGTTGCGTATAGTATTGTCCTATAGATACCACGTACTAGAGACATATTTATAGGGAGGGCTGAGGGGGGTTCTTCCACCCCCGAAATTTTGTTTTCCAACAGTGGTAAAGAAAGAAATTTAAATTTAATATAATTTGTTTTACTGTTGTTAAAATTATTTTTATTAGATATGAATTTTATTTTCTATTTTATTATGTATTTTGTATGACTTGAGATTTTCTAATTTGAAATCTTGTGACTAACAATTATTATATAAGATTTATAATATTAAAATTAAAATTATATGCTTTTAATTTATAAGCCTTGTTTTTAATAGATTGAAAATTGGGTAAGTTTTGTCAAAATTTTAAAATTTAGTCTT
Source organism: Eriosoma lanigerum (assembly GCA_013282895.1). NCBI lineage: Eukaryota > Metazoa > Arthropoda > Insecta > Hemiptera > Aphididae > Eriosoma > Eriosoma lanigerum. The sequence continues at coordinate 13,874,580 of CM023361.1, forward strand.
AGATCAGAATTAGAAATAACTCTATACCTACTCAGCTTTTTTATTCAGTGCCTTTCCCCCCCACAAAAAAAAAAAATATTTAAATACGCCCCTGCCACGTACCTATATAGGTTTTATAGGTTGTTATACTCACGTTGTACAAAATGGAAATCGTGGATAATATTTTCAACACTCGTGTCCATGAACCCAACTTTATGCAATTATCGCAACATGTCGTCGACGAAAACATCTTTTTTCTTTGAATGATATTATTTTCGTTTGTACAATAATAGGCTGGGACAGGTCGTCGTTGAGCCACAACCATTTTGAACGCGTCCAGTCGCCGTTCCAAGATATTATTCAACAGTGCGCACAACGGGGCCAACGGGAATGCCGTTGTGAACATGACGACAAAACCGTACTGGATAACTATATATGAACATTTATGTGATATTTATGTGACATAATTATATACAATTTTATTTAATTTTAAAATATTTGTCGTAAAATTTACAGTAGGTACTTGATATAAAAAATAAACGGCACGAACTGTAGGACATAGGACTTTCAAAAAAATAAAAAAATAAAAAATATTTCGATGATTTATAAAGATTTGTAGTAGTATAATGTATTTATAGGTAGCCTATAATATTTTGTAACTTTTGTTACATGTACTCATCCTCAGATAGTCAGATGAGCTCACTATGTGCCGAGGAAATTTAGTCCGGAGTAACATGAAATTAAAATGGTATTATTGAATAAACCAATATATATATATATATATAATATGAGTTGAAAAATTTTATTATCTTTTGATAAATAGGTATATTATATATTATTATATATATATGTTACAATTATTCTGGTATATAGTTACATTTTTTTTCTTTTAAATTATTTTTATATTTATATACAATTTATATTACCAACTAGTATTATTATTATTGATATTACAGCACATACCCGCGGCTGAAAAGCTGAGACCAAAGATATGAATTTAGTACATCATTTTGATATATTTATCATTTGTATACGAACAATAAAATGCATAAAATATTATTTAAAATGACGTTGACGTCTGTGTCCGTGGGGAATCCAAACGAGACAACATTTTTCATAAATATTCGCTGATGTTCCGTTATAGTTGGATGGGTGGTGGTATGGCTAACATCAATAATATTTTAATTTATTATAGGTATATATATATAATATATTATCTTAATTTATTATTAATAATATAAAATTGAATATTTATTTTGGTTTCGTGCTGTTACGTAACGGACTGTGTGATGACAACGGCTATATAAGATATATGTTGAAATTTTATATGACTAAATTATTATAAAATTCCCTCACGTTACAATTTTAAAGATATATTTTATATTTAAAGGCGTTTAAAGAATCCTATATGTGCATTTTAAAATCCACTCACTTTTTCTGGATAATTTAAATATTTATTTGTAAAGGTGATTTCTTAAAATTTTATATTTTGACTTAACTAATATATTATCTATTATAAATTTCTTATAGGTAGTTTGTAAAAAAAATAATATTTAAATATACAATTATTTATTATTAAACGTCTATTAAACACTTTCTCCGTGCGTGTAAACAAAACACTGAATAATTTTAAAAACGAATTATAAAATATTTTGAATGAAAATTACTCTGATTTCAATTAAAAATAGATTTAATTAATTAAGTTAATCAATGTTTCATGGTATATTATTGTTTATATACGTTTCGGGATCAGAGGTTCAGGTTTGAATTCCGGGTAAGCTGATCCCAATTAGACTAAAATATTAAATTGCTAGGTTAACCGTAAAATTTCATAGCATGACGTAGCGTTGGAAGGAAAAATGGATAGATAAACCTGCTAATTTTATTGTTTATATAGGTTTTTTTTTTAATAATTAGGTAGATTAATTTAGAAAGTAGTTGAAAAACGCAAAATTGGGAAATTAAATTAAATTCTTTAATTTTTGTTCTCTCTTCCGCCGGCTTCAACACTCATCAACTACATTAAACAATTATATGCAAGTGCTTGTTAGTACTTTATACCTAATTATTAGATCATACATAATCTATAATCTAACTAGGGTGGTTAGTCTACCTATTTTAATATTTTCATTATTTCTAAAATATTTTTTATCATAATATTTAAAATAGATATTGACCGGTTAATAATTTCTCCTTTTGGCAATGTAAAAACCTACCCATTAGCCGAGGAAAATTTAGTAGTAAGAGGTCTTAGTATAAGGGTAGATCGTTGCAGTGTCTTTTCAACCGCTCGGATGGTATAGTATATAACATATTTGAAAAATAAAAAATACTTGAATAAATTAGGTATAACTAGTAGATTAATAAATAATATGCTTGGAAATATTAAAAAAAATTTTTAGTTTAAAAATCACACACGGTATGACGTGCGATTATAAGTGTACCCATCTCTGAATATTCCTGGTAGAGTCCCAGTGGACCGGGATCTTCCAGTTGATAGTCGAGTTGCCATTGCCTTGGGTGTTTGACAGTTTCCACGATGGTTTCTGGTAGTTTTCCGTTCAATATCTTCCGGCGACGGTTTACTCTAGCTCGCCATCGGCGCCAAATGTTTATTGAAAGTCTACAAGTCGCGAAATTTCAATAATTATAATATAACCAAATAAATTTCAATAATCGTAAATTCATAAATCACAATATAATCTAATATTATGGATCGTGCAAGAACATGATACGAGTATTTTTATATTGTGTTATTAATACGGATAGAAATTTTTAACACTAAGAAAACAATTAAATATACTTATATATCTATTCTAAAAAGCAGCGCCGGATCTAGTATATTTTTTATCCGGGGCAAAGTATAAAATTAGCGCCCTCCCCTAATTTCCATTGGGTTTTTAAGTTTTTCCCATTTTTGTTATAATCATAAAGTCAAATGGAAATAGAAATTGAAATTTGTATAAAATTTTTATTATAAAATGAATAAAAACTATTAATATATATACACAACTTATTTTGAATTTGGCGCCCCCCGACTAAAACTTCCGGGGCAAGTGCCCCGGTTCGCCCCCCCTAGATCCGGCCATGCTAAAAAGGTTCGAAATATGCACTAAATCCATATTTAATTTAAAAAAAAGTATTTAATTATAATTCACTGAAACAATCAGACGTTAACATTTTTAAGTGCGGCATGACATTCATGTTGAATAAAACCAAACACAGATATCTATATCGCACACGGTGCGATTTGCACGTGGAAGCAGTTATTTTACGTTTATCTATTAAAATACAATTTTTTCCCCCAAAACTAATTGAACTTAAAACAATATTTAATTCAGCGAAAACATTTGTATTCATTAATTAACAACAAATAGCACACAACAGTATAAATAAATAGCAAACATACTAAGAACATTCGATATCTATAATCCCATTCATTGTGATATAAATACTCTGATATAGTTTCGTGCATTTAAAACGAATACAATTATAAATGTTTCGAGTGCCGATTATTTTGTATTGTGACACTAACGGTGTCGTCAGCTCGATCACGTTGTCGATTAACTGTTTTCCGACCATTATAATAGCCAATTGAATACATAGTTCCGGCACGCATCCTGTACCTGCAGCCGCGGGATCGCAAACGTCTTCTCTGATGTCGATTATTAAATTCCGAAACCAAGAGATGGGCCAAAATTTCGAGATTCCGGATGCTTTATTTATATGTTCTCTATGTTCGGTCGCGAAGCGACCCTAAGCAAACGCGCTGTTCATGTTGTATATAAATAATATATTGTAGGCATAAAATCAAATTGGTCATTTTTTTTTTTATCAAAATTATTCAAATAGTTTAAATATTCGATTTAATAAAAATTTTCTATTTACTATTAGCTAAATGACAATCTAAAAATGCGTTAGTCAATTCAATTTGTGTAAAAATAAGTGAGTAGAGTAAATTGTCGCCGTTATAGTATTGGCTTTGGCATACCTTTGTAAACAGTGACGCCGGAGCTGGGGGGGGGGGGGCAAAGGGGACATTCAACCCCCCGTTAAATATATCGGGGAGCAAATTATAATTTTGCCCCCACTGAAAATGTGTTATCATAGTTATACATTTAATACTTAAACATTTTAGAGTTATGGTTTATATTTAAATTACATTTTTATTATTTTTAATATTTATATAATATGTAATATAATAAATGTTAAAAAGTTGTATAACAAATAAAATTAAAAAATGTAAAACATTAAAATTGTTTTTAATTTTATATTTAAAATTGAATTAGGTAAATAAGACTATTAGTTTAATCTACAAAATAGTAGTTAAATCTATTTTACAAAAATCAATAAGTACTTGTATTTTATTTCAATGTACTATATATCATGATTTTCCTTAAATTTTTGCCCCCCCCCCATAAGAAAAATAGTTCCTGCGCCTCTGTTTGTAAATCATTTATCTAGTGTACAAATTGTAATAATAAATAGATTTAAAACATATTAGTAGCCTAGAAATGTAATAATTAAATTATAGATACTTATTATATTAATAATTATGATTATTTTTGATTCATTAAATATGTATAAAAGTACAATATTGTCAAATATAGGTATTCTATTTTTACTTTTTAAATTAAATAATTATCTATTATTATATTTGTTGATATAAATAGGAGGTACAATAGAAAATACTAAATTTGTATTGAAAAACATAATATATTAATATATTAAAAGTGTTAATTATTTTCTTTTTGATTGTAATAAATTATTATAATTATTACCTATCATAATGAGTTTGCGTTTAGCATTTTTTTTTTATTTACGTGTTCCTATAAAATTTTTAATTAATTTGATTAAAATTGTCAAATTGTTTTTGCTAATATGTATTATTTGATATTTCTGTACCCATTACACAATTATTGTTAATAGTCACCTTGAAAAAAGCGATGTACACCAAGCTTGAATAATAATTTGCCGAATCGAAACATGACATGTAAGCTATATAACGGCTCTGAAACCGTGGGTTGTACACCGAACTGTACGAGTGTTTGGTTAACCAGAAGGCTACCGCACTGTAACCACGGTGGACCGCCACGATAGCGGTCAGTTGAACGAATGTAGCGCACAGCGCGGCCACAGCCGTCTTCCAGTTGCTCAGCTCACCGTTATTGGTATAGTTCAATAGGAAGAAATTGTGACGTCTGTGCCGGCGGTCTGCGGTGGCGGCCGTGTCTGTGCGGACAAAGTTGGTCCACGACCGTGCGCTGTCGTTATTCTGGTGGAACACGGATGACATGAGCCACCCAATGGCCCGGCCGCGATAGACGACGATCAGTATGGGCACCGCGGCCACGGCCACAAGCGTCGCGAGAAACGCGATCGCCCGGAGCGAAAACAACAGTTTGTCCGTATACCACCGCCGGTCAAATAGATTGTCCGCAAACGGTGTCTGCGATGGCCGCGGTGGCGGCGGTGGCGGCTGTGTCAACGTCCTGGTTGTCATGGCTGGTGAGCCGACGACATGTTTCGTTGATGGTGATACTCGGCCATGGTGATTCTCGGACTCGGGGCAGCAGCTCACGTGAGTTTCGTCTGGTTGCCAACCGAATATGGTCCAAAGTTGTTGAAACACTGTGGCTGTATCAATAATATTACAATATCCTCATTTGTTATATTTAATTATAATTAAAATATATTATTATATTTAAGTGTCACAATTAAAACAAACAAATGTCAATCAAATATGACATATACATATAACAATTTTGTAATGCCATTGTTGATAGTATTTTTAAGTGCTAGAATTTTAAGTATCTACATTTTTAATGTTTTTTTTTTTTACTTTAGAGATTTTTCTGAGCGAAGCGACGAATGTTTTACAATGTTGTATTTTTTATGTCTGAAGACACTTTTTTGGATAGAAATAATTTTCTGATTACCACAAATAAAGTATGCTTTCGGTAGCAAATTACATCTAGTTGGTACTTTATTTAGATCATTTTTCAAATTTCTCAAAAGATTTTCCACGAGAAAAGAAAAACTAACGGAAAAATGACAAAATTCACGGAAATCGTAATTTTGACGAAATCGATTTTAAATTTTCATGATAACTAATGTAACTTTGAACGTAATTACTTCAAACTTTTTTGTGTATTCTCATAGGTGGTTTACACACGTGGTAAACTTTTGGAACGATTTATTAGTATAATATACTATGATATTATAGTATTATATTGAATTTCCTCAGAATCGTATTGTCGAATTGATTGCATTCAAATCTTAATTATAATAAATCACTAATTTATCTGAATACCGAAGGGACGTTGGAGGAACATCCAAAATCGATCTTCCCACTTTTTTTTATTATATCTCGCCCAATATTATCGTATAATATGAGAATGAACATTGATTTTAAGTAAGTACCTAGTAATGTATGGTTTTTGTCTTTTTGGACGATTAGTAAAAACACTTAATTTCAATTGCTTATACCTACATAAGATATTAATCGTGTTAACAACATTAAACAAGTTATTTCTTCATTTCAAAATGGTTAATTTTTAATATTTTTATTATATATTTCTGGATAATTGCATTTTTAATGCATATATTTGGTTATTGAAATAGTTGATTAATATATGATTTAATACATAATTGATACATGTTTTCGTTGAACAATAAATTAGTAATATTTTAAAAAATATAGTAAGCGGACAAGTCAAAATAAATATGCGGCGTATGTAAAAAATATGTAAAATAAATAACTATTACATGGTTGAAATTACGTAATTATACAAACATAATATATACAAATAATTTTAATAATGGTTCTTAATACATAATTTTTTATAAATTAATAGTTTCGAAAATTATTTATACTTTATTAGCGGTAGTACCTATATCTAAATATAGCTAGTTATATTATTTTATATATTGTTTAAATAAAGCTCACCCCAAAATGCCATGAAAATTGCAAAAACGACAGCGCCAAGTCGGTCGAACGTCGCGGCAGACGTCCATTTATATAAGCCGCACGTGTCTAGTACACGCGTAAAACCGCAATTATTGTCGTCACACCGTCGTGTCGGACATAAGATCCAATTGGCTACTGGTGATTTTGGATCGCAAATATCGTGGCTGTAATATACAAACACATAAATATTTAAAACTAATGTTGTTTTAAAAAAAAAAAAAACCAACAACCAACAATATTTATTTTATTAATACATTAACCATAAAAGGATTATCCTCTATGTTACATAAATTTGCAGATCTAATTCTAAATCTCAGTCAATTAATAAAAGTTGGTATTCAACTGTATACCGCAGATTAACGATATCTCATTGCAGGTCACAAATATCTGTATTTTTATGACGGTAATATTCTAGGTGAATAGTAATAATAAGATATATAAATATTAAAAGGAATGTGAAAATTTTTTATTTAAAAATTTTTTTTAGTAGACCTATGAAAAAACATTTGGCAGTGAGGACAAAGTATGATGAGAATTCATATAAGGTCTCATGGCGGTCAAGATATATATAATAATAATAATAGATTAATAGACATTAGATAATATTAAGTATATATTATATTAATAATAATAATAAACACGGCGGGGTGGAGGAGCGTAGTTTTAGTAAAATAAATCGTCGTAAACTTTTAAACACCCTCTCAAAAGTCAAAATCAGAAAATCGTATGCTGCAAATGTACTCAGTGTAATCTCTCTGACAATATCATTTTCGAGTGCATGAGTGATTTTAATTCTTCTTCTTCCAGGTATAATAATGATTTCATTAGAAATTATAATTTGTATCTTTATTTATGACAAATATAACAGCTCCTATTTTTTTTTATTATTTTTTTTTTTTATAAATATTTGTACTACACATTGTTATTGTACCTACATTAAAAATATACAAAAATAGGGGGGTGGTGGGCTATTTAATTTTTTTTATATGATATAAATTATAATTATTATTGTCATTATTAAGTTAGTTTATGCTGGGTTCAGCATCAAACGTTGTGGTTTTTTAATGTTATCCCCTTGGACACATATTAGCACTATCAATATTTAAGATCACATTATACAATATTATTTTGAAACTGTGGGTAGGTCCTGATATTATCTGTAACCATAATGATTTATAGATTGGTCATGATTGTTTTCTCACGTCGGAACATCGTTTCGAGTCGTCAATAGCCCGTACAGGAACCACGCGAGCCCGGCTATGGCTGGACCGACTAACCATAACGTATAGTACCGAAGCCAGCAAAAATAAACAGCCACCGGTACGCCATAATACCGTTGGATCAGAGCAGTGATTCTTTCATCCGGTTTCCATTGTCGAGGTATGATCATACCCGGTCTGGCCCAAATTTCGTAGAGTTCCTGAAATTCGATCGATTTAATTATCATAATAATAGTTATTGTAAAATTTTAATATGTTAAATAGGTATATCCAGTAATCAAAAATCAAAATGACATTTAAGAATGATGTCAATAATTTTATAAAACGTAATATCCAAATGTACTATCTAATGAAAAAATCGTCTGAAAATGATTTAAAAAGGAAGTTTCGTAATCTACTTATTTAACCTATCACATACTTTTTTTTTAAAATATTAAAATGACAAGTATTTTTTTTACAAGTTATTAATAATAATAAATAATTTATATTTGTTTAAAAATTTAACTATGTACCTATTTATTATTTATGGATATTTTGACTAAGAGACTTATTAAAACCTGTGGCTTAAAATATAATCAAAATTAATGTGATTATTATGTTTTATGTTCCTTGTTATAAAAGATTTCAATGGCTACGTATATTTTACTTATACTCTTCTATTGGAGAGTATCTACCTATAATTATAATTATAATAATAATATTATAACCGAGTTTAATACATTTTCTGTACCTAGAAAGGTATTAATTAATTATCACTAGATCATTAAATTATTAAGAAAGAAAAAATGTTTAAACGTGAATTAAGACATAATTATTACTAAACTATTTTATTAATAACTTTACCTATTTATAATTGTGTCTATTAGGTATGTGAATAGAATAATGCTAGCTTTTTTATTAAAAGTTTCTTGTTAAAAAAATATAATATAGGTCAATATAATATCAAAATATCGTAACATATATTTTTATTATTTCTATTTTTATTAAACCAAAATTAGTTTCTAAATAATTAAAAGTAATAAATAAAAGTAAGTATTTTAAAATATTTAAAAAAAAGTGTATTTTTTACTTTATAGCTTGTATCAGTCAATAGTTATTTCAACTTTTTAAGTATTATAATATTAAGTTATATTTATTAAATATAATAGAAGTTCCTTAAGGTATTCATTTTATCGTGGAATTTCAGTATTCAGTATGAAAATTTCAACATGAATAATAATTATTTGTTTTTTATGAAATGACTAATACGTATTAAATAATATTTTATATTATTTAATTTGTATGTGTTAAATTAAATTAATATTATATTTAATTATTAATATCAACTGCAAACTAGTAGCTATAATAATTTTATTTAGTGACTAAAAAGTCAAGTAGGATGTGGAAACTTGTCTAAAAATTAGTTTACCTTATAATATATAAGCGGAACCAGCAGTTATGTTTAAAGAATGCAAAGTCATATTTTAAAACTTCACTATAGCTGGTAGGTCATAATACTTGATATTTATACTATTAACAAATTTTGATTTTAAGGAATTTTATATTATAATACAATAGTAATATGTTATTATACTTATAATGACAAAATGTATTGGAAAATACAAATAATAATAATGTATTATTAGGACGTGCAATCGCATACTGGTTCCGCTTATGATATATTCCTTTTCCATGAAATAATTTAAAATATTAAAATCTATATCAATCATTATTTACAGTTATATTTTGAATTAATTATAATTTTTAATCATAATATTAATAAAAAATCTACAATATAAATAAAATATATGCGATTTTTTTATACGTATAAGTCATAAGTCCATATTATATTAGGGAATATTGAATTGTGCGTGGATAACGGAAGTGGAGTGGGGATCTATTGATTATATCAATAAAATAAGTATTTGTTTCAACAAATAAGTTAATTCGATTTAATTTATTTTTCCATTATAAATTATATATATTTTAAAGATTATCTATAATATATTGATTTTTTTAGTAAAGATGTACACGATTGGATATTGCCTTAGTATTCGTATTGTTTATGTTTTTTTTTTATATACATGTCTTTTATACTTTGTATAATCGATAACTGGCATGGTATTTTAAAATAATGACCAATATAATTATAATTAAATTATAAGTAAAATTATGCTCATTTTTATGTTTTATAAGTTAGCTCGCAAAAATATAAGTAATTATACTAGGCTAAACTTTACTAAATATTTTGGCACAGTATATGAACGAATCATAGTTATCCATAATCAAAGGTTTGATATTAATAGGTATTAAACATCTACCTTTCACCGCAATTAAAATTCTAAAGATAAAACGGAAAAAGATAAAATTTGGTATTAGTTCATAATTATGTCAGTAAATGTTCGTGATTAAAGATTCAATGATTAATTCAATAAAAATATTACAAATTTATAATAAATAGGTATGATTATTCAAAATGAAATAAAAATCCTAACACGCGGCACTAAAATAAAATTACTGCTTAAATAATTTTCTTTCATTATGGCACTGGTCTATGGTCAATAATTTAATGTAAGTAGGTAAATTTGAAAGCAATGATTGATCTCCGGACGCGAAATAGCGATTTTGCTGAGTGAGACCTCTTCATATTAATATAAATAAAATTTTTAATACACGGGAAATATAATCATGAATTAATGTTTTCATTAATACTTGTCAATGTTAAATGTTCATTTTATTAATAATAATTATTATTATACCATAATTTATACTTATCTGTAATAATTACGAATACCTACTATATTATTTATGAATAATTATTAGTTAACGGTTTATAAATGATATTGTTGTTGGTAATGAATATTTTATTATAAAATGAAAATGTCAAACTTAATTTCAATATTCTTTTAAAACGATATCAAAATTTTTAATGTATTATTTATTTTTATTCTAAAACATCTTAAAAAAATTAATTGTTTTCGACTTTCTGTATACCAACTTCAAAAGTACTTATAGTAGGTATATTTATTTAATATTAAAGAGAGGAAGCCCAATTACATACATTGAATATATTGCTCAATAATAATAGAACATATATATAATATAATATAATTATATTAATTATACTTAATAGAAAATTATAACAATTAGAAAACATATGCTATAATAAATTTCATATACAACAATTTTCAAATAACTATGAATTAATTATGTTCAATAAATTACAGTATTTTTTAAAAGAGTAAATGTTTGGTAATATAAATGGATCTACTTTAAAATTGTTAATAGTTTTAATTATACGATTGTAATATACATTACTAGCATAATAGACAACAATGTAAAAATATTTACATATTATGGCTTAAAAGATTACAGCGATGGCTGTTTTAATATTTTTTTTAAGACTATAGGTTCTTTTAGTTTTTAGGAGATTTACCCTAGTCAATAACTTTTTTACATTTAATATAATGCAATTTGTTTTATACTATTAATACATCAATTAATAATATTATTGATAATAACGTATAAATATTTCATAATTCTATGATGCCTTACCGCCAATTATTCTATAATATAAGTTCTAATCCATCGATACATTTCCAAAATCAAAGTAACTTTATCTAGCCTGTATTCCTTCATAAAATGGACATCGTGGCTGGAATATTGTTCTATACGATGATCTGTTTAATTTACAATATTCTCATTCCACTATGTTTCCATTGTTTTTCTTTAAAATGATGGATTTAGTTATAATATTATTTAGTGAATATCCTATACCTACTTCTTAAAATATTTGTAGTTTCTTTTCTATATATCATAAGTAACTTATGTCATTATCATCATTAGGTATTTGAGTATTTCATTTAACATTGAATTGGGTTGTTCAATTTAATATAAGTATTAGTTATTTAGTTATTGTTTCTTCGTAATAATTATTTTAGTTTTTTTTTTATTTAATAATTGTTTACTTGTAGGTACATATTTATGTAACTGTAAAGCTATACACAACGTATAAACGGTTAAAATTAACAATATTTACATACCCGTCTATCATTTGTAATACTCGGGTCTTCTCCTTCATCCAGTTTGATTTTGCCGTCGTGAACTGGATAAGCAGCAGTAAAAATGCCAGTCTCTAACAATTGATCGAGACTCATAACGGTTTCACCTCTTTTATTTTGGTTTCCGATCCTAAGTATTATATGCCAGACGATCTGGGTTCGCTGTGCCGAAGTGAACAAGTTTTTGTCGAGTACTTCCTGATCGCTGTCATTGCAATTAAAATGCTGTATAGATTTCATAAAAAACGAACTTAATACCATTGGATTGTTATTTATTAATTAGATATATATATTTTATTGACATTTACAATCTGTTAAAATATAAACAATAAATAAATTTTACAATAATAATGATATAAAATTACAAGAGTCATTTGAAAATGAGACATAATGAGACATAAGGTTAGACATAGGTCAGACATAAGGAGAATTTATTTTGAAATAATTGAAGAAATATAATATTTATTACTAATTTTTTATTTTTTTTGTTTAATTAGGCACCTAGCAGAATTATTATTTATACATAAATGTATTTTTATTCTTAGTTTTATTAATTTGTTAATACATTTTTTTTAGAGTAAATAATTTTAAAATGAACAGCGTTGAATATTGCTAGGGAGAAAAAAGATGAACAAATTACTGATGAGAGGGTTTGAATAGTTTTTTAAAATTTATCATTACATCTATAGTTATGGATTTTGGCAAGTTGTGAGATTGTAGGTAGTTGGAAAATTTAATAAAGAGGGAAGTTTCCACTCAAGTGCATGAAGCTGATAGATCGGAGGGCTTAAAAAGAGGACAAATATTAAACGGTTTTACTGGATCTCAGATTTGAATACTATTTGACCATACTGGTCTAATATTAAATTTATAGATTAATAATTTGGAATTGAGATTTGAGACACAATTATGATATAAGTAATTTAAGAACAGGTGTAAGCAAATTGAGTAGTGTGTTAGCTTAGTGTGTTTACGTTTGAACTTGGAGTGGTTTGCCTAAATAAATAATGAATGTGTCGAAAACTCTAGTATCCATTGTTCGTTTAATATATTTTGATTGTTTTAATAGCCACTAATTACATGTATCTAAACTTAATACTAATATTAATACTTAAATTAAAGTAAACGAAATGTTATTTCTCAAAAAATTAAATGGTTAAAAAATTAATACAGCTTGAAGTGTAATGTGTAAATAATGACCGGTATAATATTAATTAATAACCTATTATTTACTTTCAATGAAAATATAATAATACTGTCGTTGTAATATTTAATTAAAATTTTTGAAACGTTATTTGTTTAGTGAACTATGCCATGAGTGTTTTATATATATATATATATATATATATAAATATACCAACGTATTGTTGCGTACACATCAAACGTAATATTATTTAACGTTTACTTCTCATTATTGTTTATTCTAATTATATTATATTTAATAAAACCATTAAAAACCTATTATATGATTTAAATACTAAAATATATGTTTTAAATATTTTTTTCATACCTGGGTACATTTGACATCATTTGTATTGGTAACTGTTTGTTCGTCTTCACTGTTATTGGATATATTTGTTCCCACTGTATGACATTTACATTCTAAAAGTTGCTGTGATAAACGTAGTAAAGCGAAACACGTACGACCCGCATCTAACGAATACTAATACAATATATAAATGATTATAAAAAAATAGATTTGTATTTCATATATAGGATAAAGGTAGATATATCTTATTAAATCACCCAATTATAAGTGTATAATATTTTATTTTACTAGATCAAAAAAATTATAAACACGTTTTTTATTTAATTGGAAAATAGTTAAAAATCGTTTTAAATCATTTGGTGCGTGCAGACTTCAATTTTACTATAACTTGAAATGTATTTCTTAGTTTCTTAGTTTAGTAGAAAAAATTTGAATAAGTATGTTTATAAAACACGTTATATTTGTATCACTGAATATGTTAAAATTTGTAATATTCTAATATGTTCATTTTATCTTCTAGATAGGAATATTTGTAGCCAAACAGTATAGACATTTTACTTTAATTTATAAAAATTCTAGATACTTAATATGAAACAAATATAAATTTATTAAAATGTTATTTAGTATATTAATATATTTTTGAAATATCGTATGTAGACAATAATCTAGTTTAGTACCCCACTTTCTTTTATAATGGTATAAAAATTAAATAATATTTTGGTTTTTAAGTTATTGTTTTATACTAAATGGCAAATAATAATTATACTTATTAGGTATATCAATAATGTCATATTTAAAAATCAGTTTATAGTTCACTTGACCATATTTTTAGTCTTTATAGATAATAGGTAATTTCATTTCTCCTAGAGGACCAATATACTGACCCGGTTTAAATTAAAAATATGCCAAAATCTAAATTGCAAAATCACGTTGGATAACTGAAAATATTAAAATGTATTTTTGGAAGGTAAATATTTAGTACTAATATATATAATTATAATATATGATATATTATTATAAATATAATATATAATATAATAGATGACATCTAAGTCACAACGAAGGTAGCCTACAACGCGATACGATACAATCAATACATCATACGGTCTAAAATAATATTCGTATATCGTATTAAAATGTAATGCTGCGGTCGTAATAACGTAGTACTTATTTTTAACATTTTAAAATACCTAACTATAACTCAAAAACTAATCATTTTCGTAAATCAATTTATATACAATCGTTTTAAAGTAATTGAATTAAGAATATGTAATATATTGAATTACATTTTTAAAAAAATGTGGAAATCGTAGACTTCTATCGTCGTTGGTTTTAATATAATATTATTAATTTTTTCAAAAAATGCACTTAAATGTTAAATGGTAGCACAATATTGGTACTCACTGTTGGATCGTCGTCGACATTTACCAATATCCCGTTAGCTCTTAGTTTCTGATAAAATCGTCGTCTTTCTGACTCGTCTGCCATATTATTGTGCGTATTTTTTTTAGCAGCATCTTTCCTATGACGATTGTATGCCAACACAAAATCAACATTATTCGCGCGTCTACGATTTTCAGTACTTTCGGTAGAAGGATTTTCATACTTTAAATGTAAAACAAAATATTATTTATTTTTTTTATTATCTCTAAATAATTACTTATTGATGATGCAAAATTAATAACAATTATAATTGTTTATGTTTGCAAGAAAATAGTTTTTATCCAAAATATACATTTAATTTATATCTGAATTTGACTAATATAAGGAAGTACCTACAAAATAATTTATACAGGTAGATTTTTTCTATCGACAGTAATTTTATATTTAAAAACGATAAAATCTTTAATTATAATAATCAAAATACATGTGGATATTAAATATATTATAATATATAATATAGTCTAAAGTCTATATTAGATATAAAAAAAATATCAAATATAGGAGTTTCAATCTAAAAGTTAATTTAAATTACCTAAATTAAACTGTAACCGAAAATCATTCCTTAAAATGTTACATAATATATACAGTTTACAAAATTCAATTAGTTAAATTTAAGGGTAAATATTTTTCACTGAAAAATAATTAAACAGGAATTTTAGTATTTTCAAGACTATAATATTTTTTATTTTCTGATGTGAATTTAAATCAGAAATTATGTAAATAAGACCTTTTTAAATGTAAACCATAATCAAAACTACATTGGAGTAGTTTATAAAAATACGTAAATAACAAAATCCTAAAATATAGGATTATTAATATATTAACTATTTAGAATATATCATATTCTTATTAGAAACTTATAATGAAACTCGAAATTGGGAAAAAAATGAATTCATTTTCAATCAATTATTTCACAATATTAACTTTAAATGGATACCTAGTAAAATATGACTGTAAATTGATCGTCTAGAAAATAATATTATTGATCGATAATAAAATATTTAAAATACGTCCACTTGTTTAAAAATATCTACGTATCTACAAATATTTATTAAAACTCTATTTTATAATTTAGAAAAGTATATATACACATTAATTGAACTATTGAAATATTTTTAAAAATATTCAAATGTTTCATTTTGCTAGACTGATAATTTATTCACGAACCTATTGCATTCATGATATTATAATAATATAATAATATTTTACAATAATTAATTAAAATGTTATCAAAATATTATGCTGATGGTAAATTAATTTACAAGATGATCAGAGTAGTATGTTATATTATTTAAATTTTATAGAAAAACTAGTAAAAATTCTCATTTTATTTTCATATGTTGACCTTAGAAAACTTCTCTTATAGGTAGTTTATATAATATATTATATCTCAAGATCTAGATAGTTGGTTATATTGGATCAAAAACCTACAGTTTTCTGTAGATTTCGCATATTAAAATAAACTATACCAACTACGAAGCAATATTGATCATTCTGTGTTTCTGTTGTGTTCAATATATCATATTACCATTGATTCTATAACATACTAATGATATTACTAATATATTATTGTATAATCATTTATAATTTTAATAATTTATAGATCAATAATTCTGAACTTTTAACAAAGACTATTAGTTTATAAGCAAATATCAGTGTTATTAATGTGTATCTTTACGCAAGACTGTACTGTACGTATTATAGTTAAATCATGAACAAGACAACTATTGTTAATAATATTAATATGTTTAAAAAGATAAATTATTTTTTTAATCGTCGTGATTGAATTTTTAATAATAAAATAAAATAATTAGTAAATAGTTATAACAGTTTAAAAAAATATAAAACTCGGAACTTTAAACATTTTAAAAAATGATTAAAAAATTTAAGTAATATAGTATCAAGAACAAAATATTGTGTTACATCAGAGTTCAAGCTTTCACAAGCATACGTACCCGAGCAGTGTCATATCCAGAAATTTATTTCGAGGAGAGGGGAGAAAACATTGTTGATTGTGATATAAGTGAAGACTATTTTTATAATATTTTGCAAATTTATTCAACTTTTACAAGTTGCAAGTTCTTTAGCCGGTAACTTGAAAATATAATTACTCTACATTTAAATTTAGAACCAAAAAGTGAAAAATCGTTATCCATAAATGGTCTATTACGGAAATAAGTTTAAAATTTTAGAGATTTAAAAACCTACTTTAACCATCCTCTTGGTCACGCCACTGGTCACACCATAGGCGGAACTGAGACAAATTTTCTGGTGGAGCTACAGGTTCAAATACTTAAATCGAACAAAACGTTTACATGCTCATATATATATCTTATATACATCAAAATTTTGTTGAACTAATTAACTTTTCCTATCATATTATTAAATATGTTTAATATTTTAATATAAATATCTTATGTTACATATTTATAGGCTGAGCATCAAGAACATAATCATAATAATCATAAATAGTTTTTGACTTTTTGTTAAAAGTTTTTACTTTTGTGTTACCTTGTCTACAAAAATTTGGTGGTGTCTAATTAACCCTTTTTGATGGGAGTGGGGGCTAAGTCTTCCCCCGAACCACCCCCTATTTTCGCCTATGGGCCTTACTTTGTACTGCGCTGGTGTCGCGGGCAAATTATCAGCGGTATTGTTGAAATCGGCGTTGGCAGCGTTGAAACCGGACGAGCGAGACGTGTCATCGTCTGCGACGTTCGCCTCGCGGACGTTGACGTACGTGCTTAGCTTCGACGCAGCCCGCTGCAGCAATTGTCGCGTGAAAGACGACTGCGGTGTGTTGCGGTCGGACCGGTGCGGTTCTTGTGCGACGGGTGGTTTTTCGTCCGGCGACTGTTTGCGCGGCATTTCCGCCGTCGCAGAGGTACACTACGTAATATTGTTGTATGTATAACGCACGAGGGCAACAACGACCAGAAAAAAAAAAAAAAATTAAAATAATATCGACTGGTTTTATTAGCAATAAAATTAAAATGTTTTCTATAATATTTTAACAATATATATTTATGACGGGCAGCTATGTCCAATCGTTATAACTATGCTTTCGAACCGCCATCCACCATAACGTTAACTCTTTGTCGGTATGCCCATTCACCATTGTCAACGTGGAAATTCGAACGTCAAATAGTGCGTGACCAAACGGTCCTCAATGCCGGTGTGACGATTTCGACTTTGCTGGCGCACGCGCTCGCGCAATATAGATCGCCGTTAAATAATTCAATAATATATCGTATACCTACTGCATGTATATAATATCTTTATATATATATATATATATATATATATGTGTGTGTGTGTGTCACCCATGTGTCCCACGCGATATCATATCAGACAGTCCAGTGATTAAACATGTACACATTGTGCATAATATAATATAATATATTATATACTATACGATAATATTATAGTGGTCGCATCGATCCGAACAGAAAAGTCACGCGATATTGGTTTTTATATACCATATATGCGGTTATTATTGTTACCCATATAATTTTAATATAGGTAATATATACTATATTATATTCGTGGGATAGGAGGTACCTCTTCTACTAACGAATAATACGAAAATACAAAATAATAATTTTTTTAAATAAATGTTGTTGTTATTGTTATATACTTTACAAAGCCATAAATATATGTGGAAGACATGTGATGACTATTGCGAATAATTGCCAATTTTATTATTACACAAAAATATATGATTTTCCTGTTATGTGACCTCAGAAAAATTTATTACACTTTAATACCTACTACCTAAACCTATCTATATTAACAAAATAATAATATATCTATTATACGAGTTTTTAATAAACCTATCAACTACCAAGAGGCGGATACAAGGGGGGTTTTGGAGGCTAAAGCCCCCCCCTCAAGTACCTACTTATAAATAAATATTTGCGTTTTGCTTTTCAGTGCCCACTGTTTACATGTATTTAAAGTAAATTTTTTGAATTAACCCCCCCTTTTTTTCATTTCTAGATCCGCTCCTGTACCTACCTAATTATAAGTTCTTACATTTTATGTTTGCGATTTATTTTTTTAAAAGTAATTCTCATCGAATAAGCTATAGTTAAGTCTTATGTGGATATATGGTTTTTAATTGTAGTTTAAAGAGTCAAAACCTACAGAGTTACAAATTTTTAATATATCTAATTAAACAATAATCAAAAATTATATTTCAGTCCATCCATCAACTACAATAACATATTTTTGACATTATTATTATAGAAGATCTTAAACCGTTTTTATTTTAACATTAAACGTAACTATTTATTATGAAATTTGGGAATTTTAAAAATTTCTTCAGGAGGTATCATCTACTTAGGTACCTACTTTCTGATTTCCACATAACGATGAATAGGTATATATTATATCTTTCGTATCTTCTGTACAATTACTGATAAATTTGCTGAATTAAACTATATTATTTCATATACCTAGTGAATTAGTGACTAGGTACTTATATTATGTTATTTTTTAAATATTAATACTTATTATTTATAAATATCAATTATTTGATTTGAAACCACACATAGTATTTTAAACAAAAGTTTTCAGTTAAAAAAAAAAAAATATTCTTATTAAAGCATAGTAAAAATAGATTTAAAGCCTTATAGGTAAGTACCTAATACTATATTTACTATTTATAAAATATTTTTTACATAAATTATCTATTGTTCACAATATATTGTATATTTTTTGTTAATATGTATTTTTATATTTTTTATGTAGTAATTAATTATTAAATAATTACTATTTAAAGATATATCGACTATAATGACTAAATACCTATTTATTAATTTATTTTCGTTAATTTAACATTAATTAATTAAATTGAATTGTTTTTGTGTTTTGTTTAACTTAAATTCAACAGATTTTAATAATGATCTAAACACATACCTTGAAAAATATAACCCTACTAGGTTAAATATTTTATTCAGTCTACAGTCAAATCAACACCCTTTGTTTATTTTAGCAATAAATACACATTTAATATTAATAGTGACTGAGGTGCTATTATATATGAGCTATATAAATAAAAAAAGGTTTTTGGTATAATAAATAATAAATGGTCTAGTTATGAATGATAACTATACATAACTTATGATAAAAATAAAAACAATAATTTCACTTAATGAAAAACAATAATAATCATAACCAGGGCTTGTAAGTCGTGACTTAGGTATTACATTAGCATATTTGAGACATAATAGATTGTTAAGTGAAAGATAAATTTGTTTCAAGTTACTTATGTGTAAAATGAGTAATTAATTGTTGCATATTTCATAGTTTTAGTGTTATTTAATTGTTTTTGGTTCAATTTTAATAGTTTTATTGATATATTTAAAAGAGAATATTTTTTTATATATTAACATTTTTTTGTATATATTTCATTATAATATTAGAACCATACCCACATAATGTTACTATTTAGTCCGGTATGCATAATTTTATATCGAATTGCAGTATATTATAGGTAAAATATACCTACCATATTTTAGATATAAAATAGATAAGTAAATAAAATTTAACTATATTATACATTAAAATTTTTATTTATATCTACGTACTTATTTAAAATGACCAAAATGAGTACAATCATATAATTCAATGTAAACAATTTTCAAAAAATTAAATATAAATGTTTTATTTATTATAGGTGTATTTTAAAAAAAATATAAGAAGAGTAAAAATAATGCAAGCCTAATTTTTTCCAAGTAGACAGTAGTTTATTGATATTAATAAAATAATATATTTAATAGATAGGTAATCTACTTAACGAGTTAAGTAACTATTATCTATATTATTATTATTTAAATTTTAACAGAGAATATAAGGTTTAAATAATAAAAGTCATAAAAGATGTTTTTAGCATAATTTCATCATTTTTAGTGCGTTTAAAAATTTTTTTTTATATGGCTACGTAATAATAGAAAATAACAATAATAATTATTGTAATTTGTAATAATAGAAACGTAATTGTTGCAAATGATAAAATAATTGAAAGTGGCACGTCGGCCTACCTTACTTAAACGTGAACGAATAAACACTGAAAACTATTGTAGTTGAACATATGAAACAAATACTCATAGCAATACTAAGTCAGTCTTGTAAAGTATTCGAATAAAAGTATTTGAATACTAGTATTTAAATACATTTTGAAGTATTTTTCGGTATTTTAAATACATTTTTTAAAATATTTTTAATACATTTTAAAAGTATTTTATACGAAAAAAAAATTTTTTTCGAAAAATAAACTAAATAAAGTACCAACTAGACACGATTTGCTACCGAAATCATACCCTACTTGTGGTAATCGGACCATTATTTCTACCCGTAAAAGTGTCTTCATACATAGTTAAAAAAAAAACATCTTTGTAAAATCAATACATTCTTCGCTTCGCTCTTCGCTCATAATCTAAAATGACAAATCAAACTTTAATATATATAGGTACTGACAATGATAACGATAATGATGAACAACTGCAAGGTGGTAGGTTTTACTTATGGTAATTGGTTATTTGACTAATGCTGCAGCAATGTACAGTTCAATACTACTATGGACACAGTACTTACACCTACAATGGCAAAACACATAAATTTGTTTTTAAACATGAAATCGACTAAAATATATAGGTTGTTCATAGCTATAAGCCTATAGCATATAGGTATACCGTATGGTGTATATTATTTTCTCAATAAATATTCAATATTTAGTTATTAAAAAATACTTAAGCAATTCTTTGTTGTAGTTCCAAGTTCCATATTAGTAATATTGAATATTTAAGTTGTAGAAAAGGTCAAACCACAGGCCAAAGCAAACAATTTAAAAATTCATGCATAAGGTAAAATCCCTTGACTAAATTACTCTAGAAAATAATCCAATTATTATAAAAACCTATAGTTTTCTACACTACCTAAATTTAAGAATTATTTAGTCACTTTATACGATTATACTTTTAAAATTATTATGTACAAACAATCAAATAATAACCAAAATCATATTCCTTGAAGAGAAAATGAGAGTATCCAGTAACGTATTTACGATTTTGTCAAGGGAAGGGGGATATACAAAATATAAAATGTGTAGATAGTATAATAGTTATTAAATGATTAATAAAAATTAAACATAAAAAAATAGCTTTAGCTATAGCCATAACAATATTATTAAAATTAAATTTGTTTGATAAATTAATAATTCATTTATCTTAACTATCAATTGTTTAGATTCCAAGATATACAATTAGTTTATAGAACTGCTTGTCTCAGATTTTGACATCGTTGCAATAAATGGTTCAATTTTATTTTCTTCAGATACCTACCTAAACTACTTAATATTAAATAGGTAGGTACATTAAAGTTCTTAGTAAATAACTTACCTACTTACAATAATAATAACATTTTAATTATAAATACAGTAGGTACATAAAAAAAAAAAATTACTTCATTCATTCACATTTTTTTTTATTCTATAAAAAATAATCAATGTTTTCTTTTGTTTTCAAGATTTATCATTTATAATTTATGTTTATGTAAAGAAAACTACAAAAATTCACTTATTATAATCAAACAAATCAATTATTAAGGTCCAACAAGCACAACGGCAAACTGTTTATTTGAACATAAACTTATGACAGCAGTGAATCATTAACACATAACTATTTACATTTTGGATGTTACTCCTTTGTCCCTTCCGTCCTCGGAGAAATTAGTAGTTAATTATACTTAAGATTTGAATGCAATGATATTGCATTAGAAAATACGATTCTGAGCGAAACTCAATATATTATACTGATAATTCATTCAAAATTTTATCATGTATGTAAATTATCTATGTAAATACTTAAAAAAATGTTCAAGTCCCTACAATTGAAACTCAATGATTCATCATGAAATAAAAAATTATTTTTATTTTTTTTATTCGATTTTCAGCCAATTTTAGGTAGTTTTTCTTCTCCTAAAGAAATTTTTTTAATAAATTCGAAAATGAACTAAATAAAGTTCCAACTAGATGAAATTTTTTACCGAAAGCATACCCTATTCATGGTTATCTTACCATTATTTTTAGTTTAACACAGTAAACTAATACCATTGTATATAAAATTAAAGTGCTGTTATTGAGCTGATTAACAATTTATCAATATTTTATATTTTTATGATATAAAACATTTTCAACAATGATGTTAGCAGTACATGAACCATATAATATCATCAGAATTATAATTTGCTAGTGTTAACCATTCTAGTATTTTTAATTATATATGATGATTTTTGGGGAGATATCATGTAATATTTTTATAATATTTATTTTATAAACTATAATATTAAGTTAAGTTATGTTCAATTAAAAACTGGAACGAAAACAATTAATTTTAAAGAAAATATAATAGTTAGGTACAACAAATAGTTTTATTCGTATTAACATAACACAATCATAATTATTATTCAAATTAATCAATTTGATTAAAAAATTATAAAAAAAAAAACATTAACTGGTAAAACTGTGATCCAGAACTAAAATAAAATGCTTGAAGGTCGAGGTATTATTGCTGCAGGATAATTTAAATTACTGAAAAAAGAAAAAAATAC
This sequence comes from Eriosoma lanigerum, assembly GCA_013282895.1. Taxonomy (NCBI): domain Eukaryota; kingdom Metazoa; phylum Arthropoda; class Insecta; order Hemiptera; family Aphididae; genus Eriosoma; species Eriosoma lanigerum. Next base: position 13,898,331 of record CM023361.1, read on the forward strand.
ATGTGTTAATTAACCATATAGGTTCTAGCCATTGGGATTTGTGATAATATTTTAACATATTCTTTTTCTTCACCTTACCTCCCAACTATATGGGGTTGGCCAACTTAGTCCTACATCTCCAAGATTTCAATCACCTACATCTTGCACATTCAAAACAGATATTTTCATATCACTCTCAATTACATATATCCACCTCTTCATTGATCTTCCTCTACCCCTCTTACCATCTACATTAATTTCCATAACAACTCTCACTTCATATGAATCATCTTTCTTTATAACATGCCCAACCTATTGTCACTCTTTCTCCCCACAATTGATGCATCTCCTACACTTTCCCTTAATATTCATTTCTTATTCTATCCGCTCTAGTAACTCCACATATCCATCTAAGAATTCTCATCTTCGTTACAAACATCCTCTATTCATTTTTTTGTTCATCACCTAACACTCTAAGTTATACAATATTGCTTGCTTTACTACTTCCTTAAAATGCCTAACTTTCAATTTTATTGGCATCTTCTTGTCACACAAAATACCCAATATTTCCCAACACACTTTATCCTATTTTTCGTGTTTTCCTCAGGAATACCATTATTTTACACATTTATAAAAATATATTGACATACCTGAGTTTAATAACAACTTTTCCAAAAGTGTCTCCACTTTCTAAATGCCTATATGCACGTTCTAATTCATGTTCCATATATGTTTTATCTAACACTGGTCTGAGAACATAGTCATTTGCCATGGTTGAAAGTTCATTTAATATTTTATAGTCTAATTCATAATTGTCTAAACATTTATTAGTGTTGAACATCTAAAAAAATATATTATATTTGTTTTTAAATATTCAATAATACAAGTTATTATATTAAAAATTATTTTAATTTATTATTTTATTGTAAATGGAAAAAGTTAATTCAATATATTTTTGTTGTTATAAATGTGTACTTACATAAAAAATTTTTAGCCATAACATGTAGAAAAATCCATAAAATGGTCCATATGAGTCTGATTGTATATAATATGGCCCTATAGGTATATATTTACCACACTGGTTACGCAATTGCTTACACAAACTACTTTGGTTTTCACCAGCAGTGTTGAAAACATAATCGTACCTAGAAATATATATTAATCTAATATAATGAAAAAAAGTAAAATATTATTAATGTTTAATTTACCCATTTGGTGTTAAACTTAATAATTGATCAATACTAATAGTTTCAGTTTGGTAAACATTTTTTGCTCCAAGCGATTTCATAAAATTACATAAACGACTTTGACAAGCAACTGTAACGTCGGCTTTTAAATAACAACATAACTGTACTATTATAGATCCAATACTAGTATCGCCACAGAATAAAAAAATTCTAAAAATAATTAATTCATAGATTTTAACATAATTGTGAATTTTACTACAAAACCAGTTTATATAAAAAATTATAAATCAGTAGGATGCTACCTTTTTTGATCCATGATCCTCGAAAGTATCTATTACGATTAGACCCCATACAAAATTGTTATTTTAGCAATACCTTATTATTTATTAAAATGTTGGTATCCCCAGGTTCTTTAACACTGGTCTAAATAGCATCACTAATAACTGTTGATAAACATACTATAATATTTTTCAATTACTTTTTATCCATTGCATTTAATTGATTTAAATTGGCTGTTTGAAATACAGCTATCCAAGCTAATGATCCTGAAAACGGTAATGTTGCAGCTTGCTCATGGGGAAGTGAATGTGGTTTGAGCCCAACATAAGTGTCAGGAACTACTATTGTTTCACACAATGTCCCACAAGGATATGTAGGAGGTAATGAAACCCAAACTTCATCGTTAATATTAATATCACGTCGTACATTTGATCCTAAGTCAATTACAACTCCTGAACAATCTCGGCCTAATACAAGTGGAAATTCTTTATACATTGATTTCTGTAAACAATAATTTAATTGATTTTTAAAAAATAATAAACCTAATTATATTGACAATTAAATAACCGATAAATAAAGTATTAATAACCCAACATTAGTCGTACAAGAGTTTAGATGGTCACATTGAAGTCTTATGAACTACATTATAATTTTTTAACAAAAATTTTATTTTATTAATTTTGAAATAGTTAACTATATTTGGATTTTAATTTTAATAAAATTTGAACATATTTATTACAGTGCTTACAAAATTTAACTGTATGTTCTTTGCAAATAACATTTTCATTATAATTTCCAAAGTAAAATTGATCGTACTTAAATTAGTTTTAATCGTGTATTGGTTGAAATGATTGCATTTAATGATATTATATAATTTTTGCTTTAGCTTAATCTATGTATAAAGAATTAGAATAGTTTGTTATAATATAATATATATATATATATACAACTATGACATATTAAGTATTAATGGTCAAAGTTTAAAATTAAAATTAATTGTTTTATGAAACAAGTAAAATGATACAATCATATTGATCATGTTGTGACTAACAGTAGGTTACTAAAAGTTAATATAATTAATAATATATTGTTTTAAAATTGAAAAAACATTGTAAAGATAAATCAATTTACTTACATGCAATATATGTTTGATTAAAAATTTTCTAATAAAAGATCCGTAACCATTGGCTATTAAAATGTCTATAGAATCTATAGAAGAAGCTCTAACAATTATCATTACTTGATTAGGCTCTGTAATTTTTGGAGTAATAACATCTTCAAGTAATGCTATGCTCTAAATAAAAGTAGATACATTATATGTTATTAAAGCTAATATAATTAAATAATAATAATAATAAAAAATAGTAATAATATAAACAAAAAATTACTTCAAGTCCATTATAATTTGTAGCTGCAATAGCTTTCATATGTGTAACTTTGATTGCAGATGGCTTAACATTAAAACCAATCAAGAAACCAATTCCACTACCAACAAATAAACCGGCAAAACCAATATATACATGACTTCGATTGACTAAAAGACAAATATGTACAAAATTCAATATCAAATCATATCATATATTATATAATACAGGGTAACTCAAATGTTTTTAAAAAATTATTTATTAATTTTTAACAAAAACGCCTAACAAATAATTTATTACAGTTAAATAAAAATTAAATATTTAAATCAATATAAATAAAATAAATTAATGAACAATTGGTTAAGCATTAATCTAATATATCAGATTTATGTATATATATATATAGTTTTTTTTATCAGAAATGTATAGGTACATATTATTTTTATTTTTACATAATTTGTATAATACTTAGAATTTACGTATTATACATTATACATTTTTATAACAACTATTATGTTCCTTATTAAATTACATTATCTAGGTATAATAACGATTACATTAATTTAATTTTATTAAAAACTGTTTATAAAATAATTTTTATGCTAATGCATTTAGTAGTCCATAGTAGTTTTTTTTGTGTTAGAAAAAAAAATGATTTATATAAACAACTTACAGCTATTCCCAGTTAAGTAGATTATTTTTGATTGTATGGCATCAACAATAAAATTTAAATCATATTGCTGAAAATTAGACTTAGTTTTTATCCATGTCTCCATAAATTGTCCCCACACTAAGTGAACATATTCGTGGGTATTTTGTATTGATCTGAAATTCCATGCTTCCAGTATTAATTGTTGAGTTTGATCTGACCAACGATCAAATGTAATTGTTCCATTTTCTAAAGCTGTCGTCCACAAAATCTATGCTTATGGGTAAGAAAATCATAAATGTATAAACCATGAATACTTTTTTATACATTAAACATAATACAGAAATGAAAAATGTACCTTTAATGCATCAAGTCCGTTACAAAAATCTGTGATAATCTTTCCCATTACAACTGTTTGATTTGGTACGCTCAAGAACTATGTAAAATAAAATAACTTAACAATGGGAATAATAATTTTACAATCATATAAATATAAGTATTTTGACACACCCAAGGATAGGTAGCTAACTATATTGTGTTAAATAAATGAAGTATTACTCACCTAATATATTTACACTGGTTGAAATTAATCCGCCGGTTACTGTAAACCATGATTAACATTGTGTTCCTTTAAGAAAATTAAAATTTAACCTTTTCATTGTAATATTATGTACATGCATAACGAATGAACTTCAAAGTTATTGGTATAGTAACTGTGATGGTGAATACTACTAAAATGGAAATAAAAACTTTAATTATCTGAGGAGTATGAACATGAAATACTGATTACTGAAGCGATAAGTGCGTTATCACTTTATCAGGCCTGTAAAGAATAAAAAATAAGTATTTATTTTAGACTTTTACCTAGATACATTTAAACAAAATATTACATTATTTAAGAATTTGAGACCAATATGGAATGTTTTTAAAATATATTTAAACTAGGCATTCCATCAAGTTTTAATCGTAACTTTATTAAAAAATAATACTGTTAATATTATAATATCATTTGAAGGTCAGCTGATAATATAATATATTATGATAATTTTATACCAATAAAGTACAAACCTTAAGGCTTAGTAAATTGTAATTTATACGTTTTTTTACGTTACGATATCGATGATAAGTAAATAAAATTAAATTTCTTATTGAGTTCTTAACCTACCTATTTTGGTATTTAGGTGTCTGGTGACTATTTACTTACGCTACATTCTAAAGTATTCAAATATGTCCGAATTAAATTATTTTGATTAATTTAAGTACTTACATATACCTATTATCTGTGTAATAAACCAAGTCCACTCTTCAATAACAACCATAGGTGAACGGGGTAGCAGGGTATGCAGCTGAGAGCTGAGAGTTGTGGTTTTGTGGAGGCACACAAAAAATATCTTTTTAGAAATTATACATTTATATGGGCTACACCAATATGGATAAAATGATAAAACTCCAGTTGAAGAATTTTAAATAGTCAAATGATGATGCAAAATATAATATTTTTTTAAAAATAAATTTATTTTTCTTTATTTTACTCTTCAACATTATAATATCACAGAATATATCAAATATTTATTAACATTCTTGCAGACCACAATACTTATCCTCGGATAAATACACAAATTGACCCTCAAAAAGTTATTGAAGAATTCAAACATCTAATTGCAAAATAATATTAAATATAATATAAAATATTTTATAAATAAAAATGGTTTTTATTTAATAATATTATAAATATTTTTATAAAATTTTGTTTGTTTGTTGTTGTTGTTTTTTCTTCTTCTAATGTATCGTAAATATAAATATTTTATAAAAATATGGAACATTTTAGTTACTTGCATTCTTTGAAACAGAAGTCTGCGCACGCCTATGATAGTAACCCATATTTATAGAACGACTCAGTGACGTGGCGATGTTTGTTTTTTGAGGCCTATTCCTCAATGAAAATTTGAGTGGGTGGCCTATAAAAATAGAATTTAATCTAAAATAATGTTTTGATCTTATAGACTGTAGAATAGAGGAGGTAAGGGTGGTAAAAAGAGCGAAAAAATATATGTGCCTCAATCAAAAATAATATTTTACACACCACTGGAACGACTTATGACAAAACAAAATATAATATACGAATTGTTTGTTTATGTATTGAATTCGTAAGTTTAAAATTGTTTTACGTTATTGTATATAACTTTCATATTAAATTGTGTATATGTTAGTTCCATTTTAAATTTTATCTAAAATAATACCTACCCTACACATACCTATACATAGGTATTATATCGAATTCTCGATATCCACCTCTTTAATATTTTTACATGTATTTTGGTTATTTTTTTATTTTGGCAGCAATAAATTTCAAGTGTATTTTGTATTAAAAATAGTTTTAATAGGTGGGTAATAGAAAGAGCCATAAACAAAGTTTTATTATTTTTTTATTTTTTTGGAACACAAGCATGGTAGGCAGGTATTTTTTATATATTTTTGTAGACTCACAGTTGTTTTAGAATGAACTCTTTACTACTATATGTCTATATACCTATTATAAAATGAACGTCATTTATTATTCATATTGTTAAACATTTTTCCGGATGAAAACTTACGGAAAATGTAGAATTGTTTTTATAGCAATTATTTTGAACAATTAATAATATTATATAAAATGCCAGAGACGATCGTTAAGGACAGCTGCCGTCATGTCGACGTAGATTATTAGTTATAACAGGATAGAAGTTTTGTTGTAACTAGATATAAAACTATAAACTATCTTATATTCTTATAAAAATATATATGACTACATTGATTAAAAACAGGGAAAAAAAAATTTACTGGTAGATAAGACACGAATAGATATAAATATAATATCATATTATAAATGTTACTACTTTTATAAATTTCATTTAAGCATTTTAAACGATATCTATTAAATGTTAAAAATATATATATATATATATATTACAAAAAAATTTTATATGTAGGCTATAAGCCTATAATCTATAAGTATAAATAATAATTTTAATCACGAATATAATATTATACTAGTTGGCTAACAGTATTATAATATTATTGTGTTGGTATAATAAAATTAGGTATATTACACTATTAGATTATTTTATAAGATTATCAGGGTATTTATATATTTTAGAATGCATAACATTATATGTTTCATTATTTATGTATTTTCTTTATAAATAATTATATCAATAATTTAATTTATATATTTTGTTTCGTTTTACTTAACGTATTTCAATTCTCTAAATATAAGAATGTAACTAATATTTATGTTAAATTAGGCTTAATTTAATATAAAAAGATTATTAATATAATATAAGCAAAAGCTGATAAAATAATTTATATATATTTTTTGTGATGAATATCTAGACTGTATTTTTTAAATTATACTTTTAACTAATAAAAAATATTGCTTACACTCGAGTTTATACGAATATTTATTTTGTTTTTGTTTCGTATAAATGTTGCATCGTTGTTATTGTTATAGTTATTAAATAATTACCTATTATTTTCTTGCGTGTGAATGTAATAATATCCTGACGTATAAATATTTTTCATAGTCTTTTCTTTAAGGTTATTATTTATATTTACTGACATTCAAGTTCATTCTTCTCGTCCAGGTTGTGGTTGTAAAGATTACTGTGTAAACTAAAAGTTTCTGATATTCGAATGTATACTTGATTAAGTTTCTTCTATTTCTAGTATTACATTATTTTATAGTTTATACCTACTTTCTACTTTGAAGCATAGTTTATATTCTCGTTTAGTAGGTACCTATCTAAAATTACCTATATATTTATGATAGTAGTCCATCTCAAAAAGTTTTTATTGAAAATAAATTTATACCTATTTAAATAGATATACATTATACATATAATTAATATTGATTTTCATTTTGTCATAATTAATTTTGAAACGAATGTTGTTAGTTGATTTCAACATGAATGTACCATGTACCTTGAAATAGTACCTGAAATAAATTATCTTCAATAGCCATTTATAATGGAAATTGTTTTTACGAGATTGGTTTCGATAGGTAAATCATATGATAACCAAAAGTATAAAATGTTAATGATATCAATAATATATATTTAGGTTACAAAGTTAAATTTAATTAATTTTAAAATATTTATCTTTTTTATATCTAAAAAAAAAACCTTTCATATATCAATGATATAATAACAAAATTTTAGATTCTAAGCGGAGCGAGGAAAGTATTAGTTTTACAAAGATTTTTTTTTTTTATGTATGAAAACATATTTTCGGGTAGAAATTATGGTCCGATTACCACAAATAGGATACGCTTTCTATAGAAAATGTCAATAGTTTGTACTTTATTTAGATCAATTATAAAAAGTTTTTCCTTGAGAGAAGAAAAACTATCAAAAAATAGTTGAAAATTGGCAAAATTATAATTTTCGTTATTTTGAATTTTTTTATTTTATAATAACTCCTTGAATTTTAATCGTAGGGACTTGAAATTTATTTTGAATATTTACATATGTAATTTACACGCGTGGTTAAAATTTGGAATGGATTATCAGTATATTGAGATTCGCTCAGAATCGTATTTTTTAATGCAATATCATTGAATTCAAATCTTAATTATAATAAACTACTAATTTCTCCGAGGATCAAAGGGACGAAAAACGAACGTCCCGAATTTACCTTCTCGCTTTTTTAAATTTAACGTTATACTTAGAATTAACACTGAAACGTGTTAAAGTAATGATATTTATTTTAAACTAAAATCCTATTTAATAAATTACCAACGATAATTTAAAGATGACATAATTATATCTATGAAATATTAATATTTAAATCAATGAAGTCCATTGTTTGTTTCATGCATTCAATTTACTTGTAATAAAATAATTTTAGTTTAAGTAATAGGATAGGTAATTGATTTAATGTAAACAACCACCACTCGTCATTGAATTGATACCATATTGCAGCAATATAATTGTTATGTCATGTATATTTCAATGATAATAATTGGTACTTATTCGTATATGTATTAATATACTCGTATTAGAGCATTAATGGGTAGAATTTTTTAGAAGTCTATTATAATAATGTTATTATTTGATATTATCATGATCGTGTTTCTTGTCAATCGCGTAGGCATTTTACAATATTTTATTAATTATTTTCAATTATATTATGTAATCTCATTATGTGTAGTGTTTATACTATTTATATTAAAATTCAAAATTACTTAATTAAATTAAAAAAAAAAAAAAATAGTAACATGATTTTAAATGATTCTGTTTAAAGAGTAGAGATTAACGTATTCCATGAAGAATCAGTTCTACTTGATGTATTAGTACAATTAAAGGGCAATTCAAGTTTCTTTTAACATATTTATTGGTAAGTGCCTTTATTTATTATGTTTTTATTTTTATTTTTCATGTAACGTATTAATATTGTAGTTTTTAAACACCTTAAAAGGATGTTAATGCACGATCTGCTGTCTAATATGTCGTATTTTTATAGTAAAATAACATTACATGTAGAATAGATAGACAGTGTTAGGAACATATAACAAAAAAATCATCTGGATAAAGATAAAGATAACAACACTAAATTTTATCTTAGATACAGATAAAAGATAAAAATATTTTATCAAGATAAATTACAGATAATTATAGAAATTAAAATTAAAATAACATGTGTAAGTACATGCCTGTATAATATGTTTATTTTTTTAAAATTATTTACTTTAAAAATAATATTTCCAAGAATACATACTAAAATAATGCACACATAGAGAACCCATGGCCAATGAACCAATTCTATGGTGGGCGGGTGGCAGAAGTATTATATTAATGATATATTGATAGATATTTATATTCATATTTCTATTAATATGACTCATTGGGCGAATTTACTCGCTACTCGCTATCCAATTTACTTGCTGCTACCAAATTCGCTCCCATCGCTACTTTAAGACTCTCATCTCTGTTAATTGCTTCCATCGCTACATTATCATTCCCGTTTCTGTTTATCGCTCCCATCGCTATTTTATTTATTCTGGTGATTCTTATCGCTCCTTCGCTACCGTCTCTGTTTCTCGCTACTCATGGCTCCAATCACTGTTTATCGTACCGGCTATATTAATCGCTACTTTACAGCTATATTTTATCGCTATCGCTACCACCGCTACCTTTACTATTATCGCCATCACTTTATCATTTTTATAAAATAACAAACCTTTTACGCGGACATGTGGTCTGTAGTACAAAAATCGTATTATTTTAATATTTCTATTAATTAAATGAATTAACTAAATTTTATAAGAATTTAATTTTATTAAATTTATTTAATAATAATTTAATTTTTAGATTCTGAATGGGGCGAGGAGTGTATTTTTTCTACAAATATGGTTTTCTTTTTTTTAAGTATGAAAGTATTTTTTCGGATAGAAATAATTGTCCTATTACCACGAGTTGTGCTTTCGGTAGCAAGTCGTGTCCTCTTGGTACTTTATAAAGCTTATTTTTCGAATTTATCCAAAGTTTTTTCCTATGAGAAGAAAAACTACCAAAATATGGCAAAAAATTGGCAAAATTACGATTTTCGTTACTTTTTTTATTTTTTATTTCATGATTACTACTTGAGTTTTGATTGAAAGGACTTGAAATTTTTTTCTGAGTACTAACATTGGTAATATACAAGTGTGGTAAAATTTTGGAAGGAATCGGTTGATTTTTTGGCCAAATATGGAGCTTTGAATATTTTTTCAAAAAAAATTAATATTTCTTATAATTTTGGATTTATCGATTTGAAAATTTTACAGAATCCTAATAATTTATTACATAATTTTTTATTAGGATATTATGTTAATATAAATTATATTTTAGTATTAATTATTTATAATAATTTTAGAAATTAACTAAGATAGGAAGGTTATTACTAGCCAATACGGAAATAATAAATTGCTGGATTATATTTAGAAATACAAATTAGACAGAATTTGAGAAATTTTTCAATAAAGAAATAATAATATTATATTCTACGGAATTTTGTTTGGCGGACGTCGGTGATTATAACTTGTCGTCAGTTTCTATTATTCGTATTTTAAATTATAATTTAAAAATATTTATCAATATTAAGTTATAAATGTAAAAGTTCTGGGAAATAACAAGAGTCACGACATATATGTACTAATATAGGCTATTTATAGAAATTAATTAATATATTTTACACAGAATATTAATTACTAATAAGTATTTAATAGGAATAATGTATAATCTTTATAGAACAACGTCATATATTTTTAACCTGGGATGTTATTTCACGTACAAGTTGTGCCTTAGACAATGAGAATAAAAACATTTTCGAAAAAATCTAGCTAATTTACAGAAAAATATTTATCCAAGATAAATTTATCTAGATAAGTAAAATTGTTAGCTTAAATAAATACTTAGATAACTTATATTTATTTATCTAAATAAAGATCAAAGATAAAAAAATAATTATCTAGATAATTTATCTAGACAAATTTATCTAGATAAGTCCCGACACTGTAAATGGATAGTGATTAGGTAAAATTTAGTGTTTGAAATGGATACCGTTATGTCAAACTCTCAAAATACAATAACGTAACGGTAATATTTACAAATAACATGTAATCAACCTTTTTTTTACTTGAATAAATACAAACTAAAATAAGAGATGGATTTTAGCTTTTTAAATAATATTTTCAAATGTATACTCTTAAAGGCATTCTAAGTATACGCAAACATTCGAAAACATCTTTTTTTTTATCTTTTCAAAGATGATTCAACAGAAAACTTTATGAGTGTTATATTTTAGTTTTTTTATTCATTATAGCTATCAAATTTTAATCAAACGAAAAAATTTCTATTTAAAAAATTCAATGTTCTATGTGTTTAGAAAACAAATTATTCACTACCTAATAATTTTATTATATAGTATAAATTTTCCTTAGTAAGTAGTCCATTTATAGATATCGCTAATTATGAACAATTGTGGTCTCTAGTGTTAGATACTTATCTTAAAAATTTGACAAAAATATGAAATGGAACTTTTTCTTTTTGGAATTTATTTAATTTATTTAGCATTATTTCAGACAACATTCCAATATTGCCAATATTTGTTTAATAGTTAGAAAGGGACTTAATTAAAATGCATCTAGAGTCTAGACCACTAGAATTTTTACAAATAAAAAATTGTCAGGATATGTCCAATTAAAAGTACTTATATAGGTTCAACTAAAGAAAACTTCAAGTTATTAGATGTATTATCTTTTGAGCCTGTATATAAGAAAATAATAGTTATATATTATATAATTAAAAACTTTGAATCTTTTTGTTTAATTATGAAAAATTTAAGAGATAAAAGAAATAATAAGGCGTTTGATGTTAGAATGTAGTATTATAGAAAAGTGTTGGGTCAAAAACTCAAAGACTATCTAGGTCCAAAAAACTACAATTTAATGTCTATAAATATAAAAAAAGTGGGAATGTCGATTATGGACGTTCCTCTTTCGTCCCTTCGGTCCTCAGAGAAATTAGTGGTTTATTGTACTTAAGATTTGAATGCAATGATATTGCATTAGAAATAAGATTCTGAGTTTCCTCAATATATTACAATATACTTTACTAATAAGTAATAATTCATTGCAGAATTTTACGTCACTTGTATACTACCTATGTCAATACTCAAAAAAATTATCAATTCCCTATGATCAAAATTCAATTAGTCATCACAAACTTTAAAAATTTTAAATAACAGAAATCTTAATTTTGCCGATTTTCAAAAGGAAACATGTTTTCGTTTTAAATGGTTGTAATAATGATGATATTATTTAACAATACGTTGATTGTCTAACGAAACCTAACCGCGAGTTCGTAATAATTTTGCTCGCACGTGAATATTATGTTACATTGAATAATATTGGATTGTAAAAGCGTCGAACGACGATTAATGTAATTCGGAAAATAATTTCTATTCGGGACAATAGCGCCGCGGTAGATTAAAGTCGACGGCGCGGCAGGGACTAACAGCACGCGTGCTCTGCCGGTAGTATCGTTGCGCCGCCGATCGGCACACCACCGCGGATCGCAGTCACCGACAGTCACGGTCAGGCCCGTTTCATCGTCGCAAGCAACCCCGTGCGCCATGTGGTCCAAGGTATTGGTCGTCGTTTATCTCGTCGCCGTCGTCACAGGTACCGACTTTGGAAATTTCCTCTCTTTTAAGTAGTATTCTTTTGTCCGAAAATTCGGGTTTTAAGTGGAATAATAATATGATTCACGAGTCTGCTTATCATCTGAACGACGATTTTGTTTCGATTTTAACTATCTCGCATTACACTTGTAGTGCGTACAGATCAGTTTATATTATATTGTAATGTAATGGAAAACATTTTTTTTTTTCTTTATCGTTAAAAGTAGAATAATAGTATTAGAAAAAATACCAACGGGAACATTTTTTGGAGCGATCTACTATTGATATATTATTATTACATTATTAATATATTTTAGTTATAAAAGTTTTTTTTTTTGTAGAATTGTTGTATATTACTTTAATATTAAATATTATAATTGACGATTTTTAACGTATGAAGATTCAAAACAGAAAACATATAGGTACCATTGATTTGATTGTGTTCTAAACCTGCTATATGTCGTATTAATCATACATTTGTAATTGATTATAAAAAATAATTTGAATATTTGTGAATTGATTACATTTATTCTAGATTATATTACATTTAGTGGACGTTTTCAATATAGGTACTTTATTACCATAATTATCAGGGCCGTATTTAGGGGGGGGGAGCAATGGTCCCTTATTGCCCCTAACGAAAATTTTTGAAAGAGCGACAAATTTTTACTAAACCAGCAAATTTCATCTAATATATATTTTTTTATTTAGAACTAAGGCAGCTATCGTGTCATTAGTCGACATTTAATTACAAAAAAATTATTAATGGTTTTAAGTATAATATTTTTTTATATTTCTTAAATTTATTGTATATTTTATGATTTTATTATTTAGGTATTTCTACTTAAAATATTTGAATAGAAAAAAGGGTACATTTTTTTTTCTGTTTTATTTAAAAAAATGTTTTCGTTTTTTTGAGGAAGGATGAGGCGGTAAAATCGTGGCAAAAGTTTAAATACGGCCTTGATAATGATAATTATTTTATATTAGGTAGGTAAGTAAATATTACAGATCATTCATTAAATACATAAAATACTATTTAATCGAGCTGTACCTATTACTTATTATTAAAACTCTAAAATAATTTAATATTTATAAAAATCGTTGTTAGGGTTTTACTATTTATTTAGTTTTGTTATATTATAGATATAAATTTATTTATGAATGTGTATTCACGTGCCCATAATTATATACGTTTTGTATACAAATATTTATTAATTTATGATGATAGAAAAATATGAAAAAAACACGTGGTTTTTCTTAAATATACCTACTGAAAATTGAAATAAAAATATCTATATATTGATAATGTATATATTAAATGTATAAAAATGAAACTTAAAAATTTAAAAATATTGTATTTTTAGTTAGATACAATAAGAAATATATTTATTTCGAATTCTGGTCTGGAAGTAGAAGATATTATAAAAGAAAATTATAAAGATATACATTTGTGAAAATTAAAAAAGTATATAATTAATTCAAACTTGAGTTACAAACTTGTGACCGGACTTGTTAAATTGTTAACATATTAGCTCGACGAAAAAGTTTTAACAAAACCACTTTACATTCATTTAAATTTTAAGGTTGACCAAGTTTAATACTAAAATATTATTTGAAACATTCAAAACTTTTTTAGTCTATTTTTTTTTGTTTGTTTTATCTTATTACACTTAAGTGATTAATTATTAATTGTTTAAATGTAATGTCAAATTTTACTTATATTATCAAGTCTCTTTATGGAATATACAAATTGGAGTATATAGGTAGAGTTCTATAGGTAATAACTGTTAATTAATAATTAATTTGAGTTGATTAAAATAAAAATCTTGTACAAATAGAGCCAATATAAAATATTAATATATAATATATTATTAAATATTTTTGTAATTACACATTAGTACACGTCTTCTAGTTACCGTTAAAATATACCAAGTTAAAAAAATAATTGTTATTAACTAATTGACTATTTCTAAGAAATGTATAAAAAAAAAAAAAATGATAAAAGAAGTAATATCATTGTAATGTTTAACAAAAATGTTAAATGTTAAATGTTTAATGTTACTATTGCAATAATGCATTAATGATGAATAAAATAGTAACATAATTTAATTATTTGTATTTATCGTAAGGAATAATAAATATAAATATTTAACGAACACACACAACTTGTAAGTCATAATTAAATGAATAGAAATTATAAATTTAAATAAAAATAAAATATATTATTGAATTAGTATAAAAATTTTTATTTTAATTTGTTGAAAATTATAAAACTATATAAGATATAAATTAATTTAATTTCCTAAAATTTATTTTTGTATTACCCTTATATTATTTATAATATAATCAATAGGTATTTTCAGTACCAAAAAGTCATATTAATATATTTTGTTTTCTTGAATATTTTTGAACGGGTAAGTATCCTCCATTTGGATTTATTTTTGAATGAAAGTATGTATAATAAATCGTTCTAAAAAAAAATAAATAGAAATTGGGCTAAATTAATTGACAAGTAGCTAATAAAATTAAAAAATGAATGAATTAAAATTAAACATTTTGAGATTAGTCTATTAATATCAAAAGTTTCGCAAAATGTTTGATTCTTTTTATATCAACTATTTTATTTTATGATTTAAGACTGAAATTTAATGTTCATTGATACAGGAAATATAAAAATTAGAATGGTTTTTAATAGGTATGTTAAAAACATAATACAGAAAGAATATTCAAAATATCAAAGCTTTTATATAGTGCTGATGGTATATGAAACTACAATATTTATACATTATAATAAAGGTATTATAGAGTATATCGAATTTTCGGTATCTTCGGTATCGGTATAGTGATATTTTCTGTAAATTTAGTTATTTTGATGTAACTTTAATAGTATAATTAATTGATAATTGATATTTATAAGTAATAAATATAATTTTAGGAATTAGAATACAATATTGTATGTATTATATTATTATTATTCATATAAAGTACCTACTAATAAAATCATTAGCATTACTTATATAAATATTTATTATGGGACTTATTTTTAGGTTAGCGGTCTTCATTTTTTTCCTTTGTATTTCATAATTCGATTAAGTTAGGTTTGGCTTAGGTTATTGATACATGTATCACTACATATTATAGGTATTTTTTTTTTTTTTAAGAAAACATAGAAATTCAAATTTGTATTTCTTTAAAATATCTTCAATTTTTTAAAGTTAATCAAGTCACGGTGTATATGATATTCAATCGATCATATTGCAAAATATTATTATTATATAAAAAGGTACTTGAAAATATCAAAACATTTTAAGTATAAAAGTAGTAGTGAAACTTGTTTATAACTTTATCGGAAAACGCTTTCGTAACCAATGATATTATTTTTGATTTGTAATAATGGATAGTGGTACCTATAGGCAATATGATTATTTCTTATTGTCCAATTCAATAGAAGTATAGTCGTATTAAGTATAGGTAGTATATTTTATATAGTAATAGTAGTATAGTAATGAATTGGCATATATGACACAGGCAAATAATCAAATCAAATAGTATTATACATCTTACAATATGACTATGCAATTTTAATATTATGTTTCCAGCTGTAATGTGTTAAAGTTGTATGACCTTAATAAGTTTTACTTTGTAAAAGTGCTTTTGGCTGCATTTATTTTTATATTTTTCTAGGTAACAAAGACAATTACATTTAAAATATAATATCTATTTTAACTTCATGTCTACATTTGGCCAAAGTCCAAGTTGTTTAAACACAAAACAACAATTTCCAGAACTTCATTAAAAAAATAAAAAATCATTGTAAACTATTATAAATGTAAAAATATAATTTATTTAGGTAAACTCACAATCAGCTAATTTATTATTAATTAAATGTTAATGATTTAATATTAAAAATAAATAAAGATTCAAGTATTGTATAATTAATTAGGTAGATACCTACTAAAAATATAATGTCTCTAATGATATAGGGAGGTTGTTGTTTTGTTTAGAAAAAATAAGAATTTGGAGTGTATAAATATTCCGCTTTATTTCATTACTAGTTGCGGTTGACAGTTGCGCGTACACTAATCGCAAATCAAAAAGTTCTGGCCGGCGACATAATCTACATTAGAACACTTATTATTATTTATAATATAATTGCCACCAATCGGTTCACAATTAATATTTTATATTATATCGTGTGTCAGAGGTAAAAAGATGGTTTTGAATAATACACTTAAATACTAATTAATTGATATTAAAATTAATTTTAAAGAAGCGGGAAGGTCGATTGTGCACGTTGCTCCTTCGTTCCTTCGGTTCTCGGAGAAATTAGTGGTTTATTATACTTAAGATTTGAATACAATTACATTGTATTAGAAATACGATTTTGAGCGAAACTCAATATATTACAATATAATATACTAATAATTCATTCTAATATTTTACCTCACTTGTATACTACCTATGTTAATACTCAAAAAAATTATCAATTCCCTATGATCAAAATTCAATTAGCCACGAACTTTAAAAATTTTAAATAAAAGAAATCGTAATTTTGCCGATTTTCCGCCATTTTTTGGTAACTTTTTTTCTTCCAAGGAAAAACTTTTGAGAAATTCAAAAAATGAGCTAAATAAAGTATCAATTAGACGCGATTTGCGATCCGAAAGCGTCCCCTATTTGTGGTAATCGGACCATTATTTCTACATGAAAAAATGTTTTCATACATAAAAAAAAATCTTTGTAAAACCAATACATTCTTCGCTTCACTCAGAATCTAAAATAATAATAATAAAATATATTTTAGGAAATAAATTAATAAAAAAAATGACTTACCTGTACTCTGTTTCTTTAAAAATAAATACCAATTTATTTTAATGTTTATGTATAATAATGTCCACTATTCCATTGTCCAATTTTGGTAGTCTTCTTAAATAATTTTTCATTTATATAAAAGGAACAATTATTTTTATAACATTATATTTTCTTTTATTTATATTGGCGTTACATTTATTCGGTTTAAGTACTTTTTTCTATCGTCATGGTTAAATTTTAAATATTAAAACGCCTATATTTTTTATTATTGTGTTTGTTTTTTAATATACAAGTTAACTATTTTCTATTTGTATTTTGTTTTAAATGTATAAAATTTAATACAGTTATCATGAAATAATATAATATAAAACTCATATTTGTGTTGATTATGAATGACGAACCATCCATCATAATACAATTCATGATCTTAATATTAATAATAAAATTATTTATTTATTAATTACCTATTTTAGAAGTTATTAACAATATTTATTTTAATAAACAAATTCAGAATTTTATGCTACGTTTTTGTTTAGAGTCTCTTTAATATTAGTTTTAGTAAGGACGAGTTATTTGATATAATTAAATTTCCTGACTATTCTAAAATTATATGTTATATAGGCTTGCCATAAATTATATTTACTGTACTATTAATTAAATTAATATAGTATATTTCACAATCATTGATTTTTACTAATTATAACTAATAAAAATAAATTCATATGTACGCGTCATTAATAAAACTAAAATTGATCTAATACTTATTGTAATAAAAATAAATAAAAAGTTCATTTTATGGGGACTTTTTTAATGTTTAATTTATGACCATCTTCAGTGTTAATAAAATTAATTTTAATGGATGCATATATTTTTAGATTTTGACCGAAGCCAGTAATGTGTTAGTTTTACAAAGATGTTTGTTTTTGTGTCTGAAAACATTTTTCGGGTAAGTCCGATTATCATGAATATGGTATACTTTCGGTAACAAATTGCATTCAAATCTTTGTTATAATAAATCACTAATTTCATCGAGAACCAAAGGGATAAAGGGCAATGTCCCGAATCACCTTATCGCTTTTTATTATTACTATTGAAGAGATCATATCTCAACGTTTAAAAAATTATAAAATACTCGTAATACTTTTATAGTAAAATTATTATAAATAGAAAGGAATAAAACAATACTAATTATTGATATAAATTTAATAATTATGACTCGGAGAGGATAATTTTTGCCAACCAGATAATGGTGGTAGAAAGATATAAATATATTATTGTATTATACTATTATTATTAAAATTTCAATAGAATGATAAATCGTCGCATTTGTAAAAACGTTTCTGAGCGAGCTCGGTCGTATATAATATATAATATTATTATTAATATAGGTACCTATATAATATTATTATGTACTATATTTACAAAATAGTAACAAATTTGGTCGTCCTATGCATATTAATATCGTTCTGGACAGCCTATTTAAAAACAAGCCTTTGTGACCTTATTTGTATTAATTAAATGAAAACAGGAAATGCTAAAAATGAAATTTATAACCATTAATTAATATGTATATAATTATAATAATATATGTTTATGTACATTTTTTTATTTTAATAGTTTACTTATTAGATAAGTACTTATATACCTCGGTTAAATGTATAGTTATGATTTTTGAAATAAAGTGCTTACAATAATATGGTTTAATTCCATTAACTAATAATAGTAATACAATTGAAGTGTAAAAATAATTGTTTTTTAAAAAACTGTTTGACAATTAATTTTTTATATTAATAAAAATGAGTGAAAATGGTTTTTATTATTATATTATTAATTACCTTATAACTAATATACAACTTTGAACTAATTTATGTTAATGCAAAATTAAATACCTATGAAATATATAATTTAATTTTCATTTTTAAACATTAAGTATTAAATCAATTTTTTATTAAACATTTATTTTTATTATTTTCTATAGATAATCGATTTGATAATTGTATTTGCTGGAAATAATTGTTTTAGTATATTCAGTTTGTATTAATTATTTACTTTGAGTAACTAAGTTTCTCATAAAAAATATAATAATTATGAATTATTTTTATTGTAAACTTGTCTTATATAGTCGTTTAAATACGAACGTGCGTGTTTTTATATTTAAATAAATAACTAAAATAAAATTGATATAAATAACACATAAGGTGTTATACCTTAAATACTTTTAAACATATACTTGATATACATGTAGTATTAAAAAAAAACAACACAACTGACATTTTTTAATCGTCTACCAAGTATTGTAGATGATTATAAAACGTTTGATTTAAAAAAATTCAATAATGTCCTCGTAGAATATTTTATCCTGACTTTCGAATAGGATTATAAATGAGTATAAAAAACATTTTTATACTTTAATACTTTATGCATAAACGTATTTTGTTATTAGGGTTAAAATGGTTTTGGAATCCATTGTCAGCATACAAAATAATTCGGCGAATTCACGATATCGTGATATATAGTGTAAAAGTGAAATACAGAACATACTATAACGTATGTACTTCAAGCTTAACAAAATAATGCTATTCTCTCCCATATCTGATTATTCGAACGTACGTGTTTCCATAAAGTATCCAAAATGCCGTTTGTTTTACACTCAACGACCGGACACTGTATATATAGTCCGTAAATTAGTTCATTTATCTTTGTATTCAATGTACATATCAAAACCATTCGATTAAATTACAATATACAAAATTTAAACGAAAACAAAATAAGTAAATTGTATATAAAATATTGCGTTGTCGTATCTAATTCACACTAGAAATACAATAAATTTATCAATAGTAAAACTATATTTTGAATTATCTATTATATATTTATACTTTAATAGGCATACTGTATAATTATATAAACATTTAAAAATGTTATTTTTCAAATAGATTAAAAGTGATTATTTAAACTATACCTAATCATAAACATAACACAGCGTAGGTAAGGTTGTCATTTTTTAAAAATATATTACAACTTAATTCTCATAAATATTAAAATAGCATTTTTTAAATTTATGTCTATTTTAACATTTACGAGAATTTAAGTTTTGAGAGCATCATATTAAGTATAACATTAAATTATATTTTTTTAACTATTTTATGATTACCTAATAAAATAATTTTTGGAGTTATAGAAATAATTTGAAAATTTCATACATTATATTTATCGATTGGAATGTAGTCAATTGTATTCTATTATATTAATTGAATTAAATGAAAGTTATAAGGTTTTTGTTGTAAATTATTAAAATGTTCTATTCATAATAAATACATTTATTGTACCTACCTATTTATGTAACTATCCATTTAATTTTTAAAGTTCAATGTTTTTTATTTTTTCTTGTTTAAATAATTTGACTAATTATCATTGTTTTTTTTTTTTTAGTTAAGCTTTAGGCTCCTGCAAAATGTTCATAATATAATACATATATATATAATAACTGACCAGATCATTATTTTCCCAACAGTCATTTTATATTTGACGGGATTTAATGAATTTTCGAGTTATGGAATTATAAAAACCTAGTGGGCTGAGTTTTAAAACCACGCGAAGGTGTGTGGTTCTTGCATTATACATTTATGTCCGTATCTTTTCGACGGCGTCACCGCGTACTTCCTGGTACAGGGACGAGTTTGTTTTGTCTCAGAAGATTTATTATTTCGCGGTCCAACAACGGACTCCGGACGCCATCAAAACCGGATGTATATTTCCTGTTTCTGACCGATTCGCGTTTTGTCGAAATGTTACCTCTACCGCGGCTTTACCCGTCATACCTTTACTCACGACTTCTCTGGAGCAGGCTACCCCTTGGAGATACATAAACATAAACCAAACGCAGTTTTTGTTGTTTTTATATTATTATATTCTTTCCATTAATATTGTAAATTGAAATTCGCAAGGCGATCATTTTTCAATGTAATTTCTGTCGTTGTCATACTCGAAAACTTTGGGTATCTTTTCCAGAACCATTTGATCAAAATTTCATTAAACTATTAATAATATTATATAATATAGTTGTACAAACTATAAAATATGTATCATGATACATGATATATGATATATGTATAATGATTTTACGTTACTTATCATACAACTAAAATATTGAATTTGATTACAAATATGTTGGAATAATATATATATATATATTATGTATAATATTTTGATAATGGCATTATAATTTTAGAACTTTATACTCAATACAATTTTTTTTTTTTATAGAAATAAGTACATCATATTTTACCGATAGTATATTGTGTATCTTTCTGGCGCATACATATGTGTAGGTTATAAAATCAAAGTACTAATAAAAGATATATTTTTAATTGTACAAATAGCAAGTTAATACTCACCAAACTCTAGTGGAAATGGAATTGTGATACAAACACGTGTAATTCCATATACTGTTTTTGAATTATTGAATGGCAACGTTTGTTTTTACTGTCGTTCACAAAGAAATTTCGCAGGTAGACTCCGGGTGTGTAGCGTGTCTTATTCAAATCCGGTCGTTAAAACGTTCTATCTCATTTGGTTTTGTGAATATTTACATTAGAAATGGTTGATAGTCTGTGTAGTGTTCTCGGAAGTTTTAAATTATACTTTACACACAGGACGCAGAAGTATTAATATTGTCGTGATGTGTATTTTTGCTAATTTGATGAAAAAAATACATATGTAATCGAATTTGCAATTCCTATAACCAAAAACAAAAACGTTATAATAATACGCAACGATAAATGTTATTAACGTATTTTCAAATTATTATTATTTTATCCGAAAGCACTATCTCTATAACAAAATGATTTCTCGACAGAAATTAAGACCAAAATGTGTATTTACTTAAAGGTTTTTTGAGTAACTGATATCACACAAACACACGGATCATATATGAAAATTAAAGGACATTGTGAGAACGATTTCAGGAGAGAATTGTTAGAAACTTTAAAACAGTAGTAAATAAACTTTTTAAATTGTTTTACTAATTAATATTGGTATACTACTAAACTATAAACTTAAGGTAATTTCAAAAGGTTTATTACACACTGAATAGGTGCTATGAATTATATTATGTTTCGGGAATAGTAGTAAAACATCACTATCAGTTATCACAATGAAAATTGTCGGGAATAATGTTTAATAAATTGGTTTTATTTAAAAACTGATGTTTTATGTGTTTTAATCTGAAGAGTGCGATTTTATATTTTCGAGATTTTTACCTATGTTTCTTTTCTTTTTATAAGACTAACATTTTCATGGAATTAATACATTTTAAATATTGTGGTTGACATTTACATTTTGTAATTTCCATATAAAACAAAAACTTACATGTTATGATTGACTAAATATTTACTTTAAACTTGTACAACGACAAGGCGGAAATATATTTCTTTACATATTATACATTTAAAATATTTTCGTAGAAATATAAGTGCACTATCAAGTATCATAATTTATATAAAGTCGATTATTTAATTGGAATTTAATATTTTAAACCTAAATGATAAAGTATTTTTCTACTGGTGAAAATGTCAAAATATTTAATTGATATAACATGGAAAATTAAGTGAATAAATGATTAAAATTCGAGAATACCTACGTCCTACATAGAAAATTCAACAGTGTAATAATAATTATAATGAACCTATAGTTTTCATATTACATTTATCTATTTTTGTTAATAAATACGCTGTTATATTATAAAATATGTATACCTACACAACATTATAATAATATTATAAATTTGAAATGGGATTAATTATGGGAAAACAGTAAAAACGTAAATACGCTATTTAAATAATAGACAAATTTGATATTTTATTATGAAAAATTAATATTTTTAAAGTTAAAAAATGGATAACTTACTAAATCTTTTAGCTGATTTAACGGTGTTATAAACTATATGAAACAAAAGACCAAGAAGGAGAAAACTACTGACGAATCATTAAATCAGAGAAATAAATATTAAAACTCGACAAAGAAAAAATGTGTACCATCGGCTTAACGTTGACGATGTAAGTTCATATCAAAATCGCATTGTCGACGGGTTTTTTTTTTGATTTATCGTGCTAGAACGTTCTTTTGTCTTTTAATCTTCGTTTTCACGCAACTGATTAAAATATATATACGTATACAGTGTACGTCGTCTCACTACAATCGTTTACATTAGTTAATGACTAAAATTAAACTTTAATCGTTTATAAAATGTATCCAGGGTATTTTTATATCTTTTTTACTCATCACCTAGGTACTAAATTAAATCAACACAATAACACATTCTACACATTTCATAATAAAGAATATTATTATTATTATTAAATATTATTATACCACATAAAAACTCACTAATGCTATAGTGCTTTGAGCAATGTTTTTAGGAGACAATTATAACGATTTTTCTTTATACGTTTTTACTTTTATTGAGAAATTTGATATTTGTCGAATCACAGTCATTTAGATTATTTTTAATTTGAATAGTTGCGTTATTTTAAATTATGTTATAATTAATTATTATAATTAATAATTGATAATTAGGTATATATTAGATGGCGTTATTATAATTAGGTATGTATTTTACAAGAACATAAATATAATTTAAATTATTTTAGTCTTAAATTGTAATAACGTCATTATTTAATTTAATGATAAAAGTATGAATATTATATTTAAATAAATATCAAATGATATTTATAATAGTAATATATCTATTTAATATAATTTTGAAATATCTACGTTTTTTTTTGTTTTAAAACATTATAAAACTTAATTTTGAGCTTATATTCAAAATTACGATAACAAGTCATTGTTATAAGAGTGTTTTTAAATGAGATAAATCAAATTTATCGAGTTCGTGTTACACAATACAGGTTTTATGTTCAGTCAAAATAATGTAGTACATTAAATTTTTGTAATAACCCAAATTACAATAGCGAGGCATAACAATAGTAGGTACAGCCGTACAGGTGTAGGTGAAATTTTTTTTAAAAATATATATGAAGTAATAATTACTTGTTACTCTATATTTGAATATTCCCGCAGTTGATTTTTATTTTTTTGGTAAAAATTTAGGGGTGTAAAAATTGCCTGTGACACCAATACAATTGAATTAATTGTACTATTGTAGTATGCTTTCCTAATTTATTTTTTATATATCAAAGTAATTCGTAAATTAAATAAGATTAATTAGAACTACATTCTTTGATCTGAGACTTAAATTCTGAATATAATACTATTAAATATTTTTACTATTATTTTAACTAACAGTTAAATTTAATAGGTTTTGAGAATATTGTATTGTACAACTTACACAAATTTCGTTTTTATAAGGAGTTTAAGTTTTAAATACAACATAATTTACCAGAGTAAATCAAATACCGCTCTAAATTATCTCTGTAATTATATTACGAGTAATGAGAATGTTATTATACTTAATATATACCCTTTGTAACTTTTATATATAACAATAATAATGAGGTCATTCGTTATGTACGAATAATGTATATTGTACAATGTATATTATTTTTAATTTTGTATTAGATTTCATAATTTTAATAACTTCGGTTTTAAATTTAAAACTATATAAAAGTATTTAGTTTAAAGTTAACAAAAATAAATTAACTTGTTAAATTATTAAACATGACAGACAACATCAATTTGACTAAAATTAAAAATTTGTATACATTGACAAAAATTCAATATTTACGATTTTAGTTTATAATTATAAAAATAACATTTTATTGTATAAAATATTTTAAAATGTTAAATTTTCTACGTGTACATTATTAGGTAGCTAACTATCAAAATATATTTAACAGATTCAGTTGAAATACAATAACTAGATAATTAGTAAAATTTTTAAGAAAAAAGTATATTTTAATATTTAACTAAGTAGTTAATGTATTATTTTAATAGAAATACATACCTAATCGATTTTCAAGTAGTTATAATATTATGTTATTATCACAAAAGCATATAAGTTTTATAATATAATGACATTATAACGATTTTAAGATCTCAGAATTTTATTCTCAGAAACTCAGATTTGATTTAAATCAAGAATGATATGTATTTACAATATTAAAACCGATTAAATCTATATAACGTTAAAATAATATTTATGTAGGCACTATAAATTGAAATCATTCAGGATTTACTTGTATTTTAATAATTATTATTATATCTTTTATTATTTAAATAGGTTAGCCAACACGAGGGAATTAATTTAGTGCAACAATTTTGTAGACAGTAAAAATGCGTAAAAACGACGGTAGGCTCTTATCGGTTTCACTTTATTACGTTTCCCTATAGCCATGGTCGTTGTTTCGTCAGACTTAATTAAAAAACGTATTAGGTACCATCTTTAATAGTTTGGTTACGGTGTAGAATATTTAAGTAGGGATTAAATTGGTACAATTTTTAATTGTGAAAAAAATTATTAATAAATAAAACGCGACTTCTGTACTAAGTAACCGGAGGAGAAGGACATTATGAATATAAGTACCGGTTAAGTTTATCTCGAAACGGAGAGGGGACAATGTCGAAAACGGAATATCATATTATTACATTCATGTGAATAAGAAAAATATGTTATTAAATGTACATTAAAGAAGCAATCGTAAACATCGTTTTAAATATTAAATACTATAATTTTTTCCAAAGTCTTCTGTTATAACATTTTAGTTATCATTATTAAAACTACGTGGATTTTAATTTTTAATACTATTGAAATTAACTAAAACAATTTAACAATTTTCCTAGAAATTAAATATTTAATTTAATTAGTATTGTTGATAATGGTTTTAAAAATTATTATTTTTTAACTATAAAAATCATAGCGTTTACAATAATTTAAATTATTTTTAATAATATATAATAAAATATTTAATTTATGTGGCGTGTACCTAACTAAATATTAATACAATATTCTTTTAATTGTTTATTTTATGAAATTAATATTTGTATATTAATTAGTTATTTATAATATTTTAAAAGATTAATTTAGTATTAATATTATATTAATAAAGTTAAATTTGTAATTCATATTAATTTTTAATTTAGAGATAATTTTACAAAACTAATAAAATAAAACACAACTGTATTTGTCTCCATGTTAATGTATATTCGGTATTATTATTTAAATAATTACAGCCACAATTACATTTTTATATTGGGATAATGTGTATAAAATGTTAGTGTCGTCTGTTTTTTCTTTAATATTTATGATGTTTATATTATATTTTTTTAAAGATTTACTGGAATGTGCATAAAAAAAAAATTTGTTTTATAGATGTACTAAATTTAAAATCCTTGTTATTTTCGTATTAAATACATGTTTTTTTATAATTCAGTATACGCGATACAGCATTATGCATTTAATAATAATTTTAACAATGTCAATTATTGAAAATAGAATAAGACAAGTAACTACTTTAATTTGACAACATAGATCATTGCAGAATGTCTAAAATAATGTATATTAGTATTTAGTATAATAATGTTTACTTTTTTTGTTTAAAATTACAAATATACAAAAGAATAACTTAGTTTTCATCTAGTGTCTTAAAATAAAATTGATTATAACAGTGAACATATTATATATAAAACATTAAATAACACATAAAACACTAAAACACGAAATCAAATGATAGGTACATTAAAACTGATTATAAACTATACAAAATACAAAAAATGAAAAACATACAAAGATATGTCTATTTTTAAATGTTAAAACAGAAAATAATATATTATATTGTCATGCGTTTTTGTTTTGTTTTTATATATTATCATTATATTTACCTTTCTAATAACACAAACATGTTATAATTGAATACAAAATCATTTGTTGCACTTATATGTAAGTTTTAAATAAGTAATTATTATAAAATAAAAGGAATATAAATGAAATTAAAAAAAAATCAGTATTTAAATATTAATTGTAAAAGAAAATAAGATATTATACTCCATAATTACTCAAAACAATGGTGTTTAATTAAAATACGACTTGGTTAGGTTAAGAAAAAATTAATTAAATTATTAGAATAATGTATAGCTATTATAGGAAAATAGACCGATTTCGCTTTATTGTGAATGTTATTAAATTTATTCCATTATCATATTTTCTATTAGTTATTTTTTATAATAAATTCATATCATAAAATATACCTATTTTTTTTTTTTTTAAATACAAAGAACAAAACATGTTGGATGGTTCCAATATTATTTATATAAACTTTTATATTTTTGTTGAAGGAAAGTTTCTATGTAGGTTAACTATGTAGGTATTTGATATTTTATTGAGTTCGCAACGCAATTTAACGCTTCGTGTTACAGTTATACAAATTATTATAAGGTGTAAAAGTTAGAATGCAATTCAAAGAATACAATTAATTAGGGACAGGCCTCGAAAACGTTTTTAAAATATTATTATTATAACATTAAACTTGTCAAAAAACGATTGAAATATAAAACATTAAACATTAACGGAAAAAGTAAACTTATATTAAATTTTCACTAAACAAAACAGTTCAATAAACGAAACATATGAGATATCATCAAACATAATTTAACTAAAAGCAAATAAAATTGTAAACAAATTAACGATAATAAAACGTTATAATATTCTAATAACATTATTTTTGAATTTTTGATTATTAAATTTGTTTATGTAAATTAAGTAGGTATAAAAATACTGAATAGGTTACCTACTAGTATACTACCCAATAAAACTTTCTTAAAGTTAAACAAATTTTTTTTTTTTATTCGAGCCCTGATTATAAAAATAAACAATTTTTTCGTTTTGTGAAAATATTTTATTAAAATCAATTTTTTAAAATAAATAATTTGATAAAAATATGTTCTTTTTTGTTTTAAATCAGAATACGTCTAATTTATCTCTGTTATAGTTTTTATTGAGTATTTATTAATATGAATATGATACTGATATTGAATACAATACGTATTTTTATATACAATGCATACGTGTATATAATATTATGTCATTCACAATATAATTTTATGTAATATTATTATTCGCAGATAATAATGGGTTAAGAATTATATTTTTTATGCAAAATGAAAATATTTTAATATAATATACAATGTCTATTGAATACATAACGACTTTTGTTCTTATTGATTTATTTTTAGTTTTATTGAAATGTTTTGAGAGTACGTAATATTATTTCGGCAAAAATAATATTTCATTGATACATAGTAAAATTATTATTATCAAAAGTGCCTACTACCCGTAAAACATATTTTTGATTACCTACCTACTTATGTTTGCATATTTATGTTAATTCAAGTACGAGAATATATACTAAATATAATTCATATATTACCAAAGTTTTACCGCACTGAAAATCACTGACATTAAATGTCTTAAGTATAAGTAATAACAATAAATAAGGTAATCTTCTAAGAGTTATGTCTTATTTATTTTAGATTCTGAGCGATGGGAGGAATTTATTGGTTTTACAAAGATTTTTTTTTCTAAAAAATATTTTTCTGGTAGAAATAATGGTATAATTATTACAAGTAGGCCACGCTATTGGTTAAAAATTATATCTACCTTAAGCTTTATTTAACTCATTTTTCAAATTTCTCAAAAGTTTTTTTTTGGGATGAGAAAAACTGTCAAAAAATGACAGAAAATGGGTAAAATTGTAGTTGTCGTAAATTTGATTTGAAATATTGTGTAATAACTAATGCAATATTGAACGTGGCAACTTTTTTTTGAATGCTTACATAGATGTTCTACATATGAGACTAATTTTTGGAATGGATTATCAGCATAATATATTGTATATTTGTCCGAGTTACGCTCAGAATCGTAGCAATATTATTACATTCAAAAATCTTAATTATAATAAACCACTGAATTCTTCAAGGACTGAAAGGATGAAGGAAGAACGTCTGGAATTGATCTTCCCTCTTTTTTTATGTTCCTTTGCATATTGATTAAAAATGATTGATAATAATTGTTATTGTATATAAAAAAAAGAGTTTATGTTTATTTTTGTATATATTAATTTAAGTTTTGTCAACAATATTTTTTCGCTGAAATTAGTAAAATATATAAGAATCCATATATGTGTATAGCTATACAATTCTTTTATTGTTTTGATAAAAGAAATAAATTGAAAACCAATTGAAAATAAATTTTTAAAAAAAATCGGTATTCATTATATTGTATTATATAGTAAATAGTGTATTCTGTTTATATTACAATAGATTCACTTAAAATTGAGTCAAGATATAAAACAATAAACGAATAAAGATCATTCTTTAAAGTTAATCTTGTATCTATACTAAACCTGTATATATTATATTGATAAACTCATAAACTATCGATATGATAAAAGTATTGAAAATGAAGTAACAAAATCGCAGAATATGTATTCATTATCATAGTCTGGAATCAATAAGTTACGCGATCATTATTTTTCTTTTATCTAAGAATAGTTTGAAGATTTATTACATTAAAAAAATGTTATTTTATATTTTTATTTTGTAACGTGTTTTTTTTGTTTTGTTTTTTTTTTTGTTGAAAATTCTACTTGATTGTATAGGATTAATTTATAGTATAAATTTGATAATTTGTTATATATTTTCGTTATTTAGTTTTGAAGTTTAAAATGAAATAATTATTGAATTTTAATTTCATCCTTTATTCCATTGTTTTTAGTATTTATACAATTTTAATTTTATTAAATATTTAAATTTCGTATTATTTTATTAAGGTACCTATTATTAAATTTATCATAAAAGTATAAGAAATATTTTAGGAGTAGTGTTTAAGAAGAATCAAAATCAATTTTATCGATTTGGGTTTGAAAAATATTACTATATTATATTGACTTTTAATTAATATTGGTACTTACGTAATTACATTTTGTATATTTATATACATTTTATTAAACAATTGATTAAATTAAAATATTTCCTGACAATCCTATACGGATATAAAATGGATATATGGGTTAGGTGTAATATAAAAAATAAAGTATTTAATACTTTTTAAATTATCTAGTCATTAGTCTAATAAATATTTTAAATAAAGCTATCGATTCGTAACAAATATTAATAATATAAATTATGATAAAATTTAGCAATGTGTAAAACAATTTATACTGCATAATAAATAATAATAACCAACAAATTGTGTTTTATATTGTTTGGTAGTTAACTACTTTCAAAAATAGAGATGTTAAATTAAAATTTAATTAAAAAAATTAAAATTAAAATTAATAATGATATTAAAACTTACCACTAAATTGTTTGTATTAATATAAATGTATAATATAATTAAAGACTTTATAAAATGCTATACTTACTGAATATTAAATGTGTATTCCTAAAAATCTGTTAGTCTTTTAAAAAAATAATGTAATATTAACTAAATTAAGTTAATTAAGCTTTGTTAAGCTTAATTTAGATGATTCAGAAAAATATTAGTTTTCTTCATAGAGAGATCAAGCAATGATATGTAAAGTTAACATTGTATACTTACTTCAACTTCTTCGTGATGAGTAACAGCATAGGAAAGGCAGATGATAGTGGAGATGACAAAAAAAACTTAACCTAACCTAGATTTTAGTTTATAAGTAAAGAAGAACGAAATATTTTAGGACAAAACATGTTATTAAATTATTTGTCAGATTTAGCGTAGCTCACCAAGAATTTTTATGATATAATAATTATTTTTGTAATTTAATAAAAATAAAAATAAAAATACACATTATAAAATTATGAAAGTATGATGTTATTTAAGGACTTTATTAATTATTTTAATTGTATAATAAGTTTAAAATTAAATGACTAACATTTTTAGTATTTGGTTAGGTATAAAAATATTATTTATACATATTCTGGTAATAATGTATTTATTTTTCATTCATTCTATATTTTCAATGTCACAAATCTTAACAATAACATTTTTTAATTTTAATTTATTATCATAAATTGTATTCATTATTTAAAATATATTTGTTTATTATAAAACAAATATATTTATATTATTTGATATTCCATAGATAAGTTTGATTTTACCTAAAATTGTAATAGGAAGTAAAAAAAAAAGTTAGTTTTAAATTTTATAACTATTTTGAGATAGGCCATACGAAAAATTAACTTTTAACAATAATATTCTATAACACATTACATAACATTTAATAATTTGTAAAATAATTTATTAATTAATAATACAATTATATAGTATTTCTTAAATTATGTTTTAAATAGGATATAATTCATAAACATATTAATCTTTACCTTTACCAAAATTGTTCGCAATATGATTTTTATGACCTTAATTAGGATTTATTGAAGGAAAGAGGACAAATATGAGTTGAATATAAGAGTAAATTTGAACAAAAAAAGAAAGAATTAGAAGCATTTATTATGAAATAATTTTGAATAATTTATTACTTAGGTACTATCACAATATTTACACTTAACAAACATACATTACTTCAGTAATTATTAATTTTTAAAAAAAAGTTTTCTTGTTGACCGTTCTACTTAGATCGAAATTTATCAGTCTATTATTGTTTTATTGAAGATATTAACTTTATTATATTTCGACAAAACATCAACGTTTTTACTAAGTTGTATAATATTATATTTTAATAGTTATCTATTTGTTTTTGATTATTCTTTTTAAATATTTATAAAAAAAAAACTCATCATATCTTATTTCATTGTCTTTGATTTGTTCAGTTTTTCCGTTATTTTAAGGACCAATGATTTCGTTAAACTTTGAATTTTATCAAGGGTTTGATTGCATAAAATATTCTGACGTCTGATGATTTTGATGTTTGTAAGTTGTAATTTCCGGTACCTACTGGTAATCCGGTATTATATATATATATATATTATATTCGTATAGTAGGTACATTTTTTGGTCGACTCGATGTTTCCGGTTAAGTCTAAATTGAGCCGGAAGCCTAAAACTTTGAATTTTTTACGGCTATCTCATCAAAGAGGATATAACTGTAACATTTTTTAAATATACGATGTATTTATAGATAGGATTGTTTATTGAAAAGACGGTTGCACAGCTCACATTTTGTTTAATCGAGGTTTAGGGTAGCCTCAACAGTATATTTGATGATTATTAACTTGATTTATTTTTTTCGGACCTTGTCTTTAAAATATTTAATCTTTATGAATTCTGTTACAGCAAACTTCCTTTTTATTACTTACTTGTTTACTTGTTTGTTTATACCAATACATAAATTACTAACCTAACATAAAAACTATTATTTAGTATACTATTATTATTGTATAGTTCATACAATAATATCACATCATTTCATGTCCCTCTGTGTACTACCAACCACTTGTCGAAAGAGCCTATAATATGTATGATGTCTAATACCATTACGAACCCCACTTTTCTTATTTAACAAACTCTATTTCGTAAATCAACATATATTATTTATTTTTGAGTAAACTGTTTGCTTTTATTTGTATATAATACTTTCTTATATTTCACTATTTTTTTTTTATTGTTTCTTGATAATTTGTATTGTTATAATTTATAAATAAACGTATTATTCTTACTTGTTACTGTTAAAGGGCCCAGCCCGTAAACACATATATTAAAAATAAAAAAGTTGTAAATATCATTATAGAAAAATATTTTGTATCAACTCATTGTTCTAATTGTTAAAGGTAAATCTACTATATACGTCATTGTGCATGAGACTAAATTAATATTTTAATGCTGTGTCGATTAGCTGTCGAGTGGCAACCTTCCTCGTCGCACGATTTATTACTAAAGTTGATGGTGAGGGGAATAAGTTAGGTTCAGAGATACTTTTACCAGAAGTGTCCTCGGTTTTCCTATTTTCGTTATTAAAATTTAAAGTACAAAAGTTTGGATTAAAAATAAAAACAAAAACGATATTTTTGTTTACTTTCCAGTTACAGGTGACATGTTTTTTAATTTATAAAATTGTGTTCTATTTTAATATATTTTTTAATAAAATTCAGGTACATATACAAGAAGTTATGACCCCTATTTTTTGTCAATCCGATACAAAATCAAATTGTTTAGTTATTGTGTATTACGAATTTAAGTGGTGTGTATATTTTGTGATGAAATATATATACAAATTTTAATTTAGTTGTTCATTTTTCAACAAAGAATATGGTTATAGTAACAATAACTTTTAATTTTTTAATAAAGAAATATCTGTAATATATATTATAATAAAAATAATACTATTACTTATTATATTTAATAAACATTATAATATTTTACAAACAAATTCTATATAATTAATTCGATAAAATTATAAAAAGTGAGAAGGCTAGGTTAGGTTGTGGACGTTCCTCCTTCGTCCCTGCAGTCCTCGGAGAAATTAGTGGTTTATTATACTTAAGATTTGAATGCAATTATATTGGATTAGAAATACGATTCTGAGCGAAATTCAATGTATTACAATATACTATACTAATAATTCATTCCAAAATTTTGCCTCACTTATATACTACCTATGTTAATACTCAATTTTTTTGTTGAAAAGTCCCTATGATCGAAATTCAATTACTTATCACGAAATTAGAAACCAATACATTATTCGCTTCGCTCAGAATCTAAAAATTTAAAATAACAGAAACTGCAATTTTGTCGATTTTACGCCATTTTTTGGTTGTTTTTTTCTCACAAGGAATAACTTTTGTGAAATTTGAAAATTAAGCTAAATAAAGTACCAACTAGACGCAATTTTCTACCGAAAACATTCCTGATTTGTGGTAATCGGACAATTCTATCCGAAAAAATGTTTTCATACAGCAAAAAAAAAAAACATATATATATATAATATTCAATTCTACTAAAAATATTCAAATTTTAGAGCCTCATAAAAAAAATTGTGTATTACGATTTTCAAAATATTTGGTAAAATGATTAAGTTTTATATGATTGGGTTTCAATAAAATTTTTAAACCGATATACTAAAAATTGCTGGAAATATTAAATATTTTTGGAAAAAGTTTCAAATCTCTATACTTAGTCAGAAAATCAACCAATCGTTTCCATATTTTCTTCTCTAAATAAATAATATGGATTAACTGGAATAAGAGTATATATTGGGTCCCTAAATTTTTGTATGATTTTAATGTTGGTACAATAAAAATTTGTAGTTGTAATTTCAGTTCTGGATGTTAGTATATTCGTTTGTTAAACGTGTGACGTGTCTTACGATTCTGATAATATCTATAAAGTATAAATTGAAATTTTTAGCAATTATTTGATTTGGAAATCGAAATTGGCGGGGAAAATTATTTTCGATAAAATTTTTCGGAGGAAATCTGTCATATGATCCTACAGACTATATAATTGCGGGCGGCAAAATAAAAATCCGCATTGTGCAACGCGAACGTGAACGGACGGGCAAAATCATAAATCACGCGCGATTCCGGTCGGATTTCCGTTCTCCGCCGCCGGCCATGTCTATAAAACCGTTCCCGCCATTTCCTGCGTCTAATGAGACCCAAAGGTTTTTAATGCGTTTGTGATTACGTTCGTTCCCGCGCGGCCGAATAACAATAAACACCGAACTATCCGTATCTGATCTCCAGACTTGATCGCGTGGTCTGATATAATTCGTAATTTTTTTTGCATATTATTATTTTTTATTGTTATGACCACGTGATGATCGATTATAATATAATTTCTTCGTGTTATTATAAAAATCGTTTATTGACACAGAATACATTTATTATTTACCTAATTGGCTAATTATAACTACTTACTTTTAATTTATAATTACTGATCGTTGTATTTAATATATTATGTTATTTTTCCAAATTGTATTTTAAATAGATTATCTATAAGAACAAATATAAAATGTATAATATTCGGACTTCAATGAGTAGTGATTATATTGAGTTTTTTTTCATATTTTTATTTAATCAAAGTCAACTGGAAATTCTAATATCACTGCACTTAAGAAAATATAATGGAAGCTATTTTACGTCATAAAAAAATCTATTGGGTCATGGTTGTGATTAAATTGGTACACAAAACATTTTTAATTTATTTCTCTCACTAAAACTAACTGTAGATGGCCAGCAATAATCCCAAATGATTTAATAATAATAATAATTTGGACTACCCTATCTTAATAAGCTCAGTTTAGTCTCAAAAAATAAAAATATTATATTAATTTATTAAATATATGTGTTAGAACAGTATATACATATGGTATTATAAGAAAAATAATTATTTATTTATATTATTATTTTGCGGATTTCAAATATTTTTAAGTAAATCGTTTTTAGTGTATATAATGTTGACGTGTTATTTTCAACGTAAAACAAATAATTAGAAGTTTATTTTAACATGAAATAGAAAATATTTTTTTATATTTCTTCAATAAAATATATTTATAATTAAGAATATGATTTAAATATTGAAACAATCTCGTTTCTATATAATAATTTCGGAGGACAATAAAAGAAAATAATATTTGAATAAAGTAATTTTTTTTAGTATACATTAATGATTGTTTTTTTCAAGGCATTTCTTGATAATATTACATAGAACATATCTCATGTCATTGTTATTCACATTTCTGTTTTTTTATAAATTAAAATATAATTAGGAATAAGTATACGTATGATTTCATTGATGTTAAAAAAAAAAATGGATAAAGCAGTATAAACAACAGTATATGTCAAAAATGAAGGAAACATTAATAATATTTTTAAAACTAAATTTTAAAATTACTTGTGAAGTCATTTTAATAAGCTATCTATTTACATTATCATACATGTTATCGTTACTATTTTAACAAAAGGTATTCTGTTTTGTCTGAATAATTTTGATATGTTTTTACCACAAATTGTTTTTAATTAAATGTAAATGACATATAATTAAAACGCTAAAATCAAATTTTTAAATTTAAATAAAAAGGTTTTAACTTAAAATTTAGAACATAGTTTTTGAGTAAAATTAGTTAAGTGAAATTTATAATATAATAATTAAGTAAAATCTAAATTGTTTGATGGAAAAACGCATTGTTTGTAACTGATTATTATAATATTATGTATGCACTTAACGTTTGTTTAATAATTAAGTTATTGGTATTGGTAATTAGATAACTTTTACGTTCGTCTTTTACATTGAATGAATTTATACTAACGAAATTTATACTTTCTCATGGACCAATAAATTTTAGTATTTAATGATAATATTTACTATAGACTATAGAGCATTGAAATTTAATCATGAATGTACAACAAAATATGACAAAATAATAAAATATTAAACAATTTTAAAATAGTAGGTAATTTTAAATGATGTTTTATTATGTAGGTATTATTAAATACCTATTTAGTAATAAAATGATATACTGTGAAAATATTAATAAATAAATTTAGTATAGAGAATGAATTTAACATTGCACAGGAAAATGTTAAATATTATATAAAAATGTAAAAGTTTTAAAATCACGAAAAAGGAAAAAACGTGACCATTTAAAATCGTGATTAGTTTTTACTAAAAAAATGACACTTTTTTCAATTCGTTAGGAAAATATGGACTACCAATAAATTATTTATTTTTATAATTTAATTTTCATATTCTCATTTAAAATATAAGTTGTATAAACACACCGCGGCTATATCTATTTTTAATAATTATGTTAAGGTTTAAATTTCATTAAAATAATCACATATGTATTTACTTTTATATTATAAATACCCTATCAATATATTTCTTAAACATTTTTGTGATAATCTTTTGTGTACTTATCCTTAATTTTATTTTTAGAATTTAATTGTTAAAATTGAAAAATGTTAAAATAAATTTAATTAAAGAATTTTTCAAAAAACGTATTAATTCCCTTTGGTCAGTTCTGTTTTGAATTCCAAGTTTATACATTTTTTTAAGCATAAATATGTCTATAAAATAATTGTTATGATATATCTTTATTCTTATCCAAATAAATATTTCCGAGCACTGTTTTACGAAATTTCGTTAAAACCCAAATAGAGGATAATTAAATTTCTGGGAAAGAAAAAAATAGGTTGAATTTACGAGATTAAACCTACAATGAGAGACGTTTATTGCTAAATTGTTGTTTTAAGAGTCATAAAATAAAAGTTTATTAGCAGAAATTAACTTTTATTCGTCCTAATTGTAGCAATGAAAGATGAGAACCTTCTGGCATTGTAAACATATTAAGATTTAAGCAATGTTTCCGCAATTCAAGGATCATTATGATCTATTTTATTTTGTTTCGTAATTTGTGATGTTGCTATAATAAAGCATTTATTATATTTATTTTGATGTTATTACTATTCGCATAATAATTTACTGAATGAAGAAGATAAGTACTTCTTCTGTCTTCAGTAAACTAATTATATGAAAGCATTTTTAAGAACTATTTATATCTTATCGTTTTAGATTTTATATACGTTTTTATTTTCGTTTTCCACACCAAATAAAATGTATATGATAATAAGATGAATAATATAACAATCGATAACACTAAATAAATGAGATTTTGACAAAAAACAACCTCATCGATGGGATATAAAGTCAACAAGAATTAAACAGATTTTTCGTATTTTTGAATAAAAAAATTAAAAAAACAAGGAAGTTCAAACGAATAATATAAAAACAACCTAAAGTAAGAATGCGTAATATGTGCAAAAGGCCAAATAATTGGTTAGATCGTTTTGATTAAGTTTTAAAATAGTCATTCCTTTAAATCGTTGTTAGTTTTGTTTGGCTTACATAATGGCCTCTCATTTAATAAGTAAATATTAGATGGAAGAAAAGATAAAATATGTGAAAACAAGCAGTATTATTTATCATAATATAAGGTTACGCAATTTGTGTAAACGTTTTGTTGTGATATATTTCAAAAATACTTTAACCAGAAAATTACAAATATGATCATTTTGTATACAAGTATTGTATAAAAATCAAATAAAATTCTAAAGGAATATTAAACATGTTTGTCAATTTTAAAACATTTAAAATAGATAGATTAACTAAATAGAAAAATTATATTTTAAAATAATATCTTTATTATAATAATTGTATTTATTAGTTGTAAAAATAATATATTGCATTCAGTAACTAAATTAAAATAAAAAAATAATGTATGTTATATTAATGTTTAAATTAACGTTTTTTTTTTTTTTTTATAAATTATAAGTAATAATATATTAATACATATAATAATATATAAATACTGTTATACATATTTTTGTAAATTTGTTTTCTCTTATGTAACAGATCTTAATTGAATTTGTTTGCCCCTTAATAATAAAGATACTTAATATTTTCAATTAGAAAGAGACTGAGGCGTATTTAGCAATTTATAAAGGGGGGGGGGGAAGTTCAGATTGTTTTAAAAATTTTTAATGAAGCTGAACCCTCCTACCATGTTTTATAATATAAAAAAATAAATTGTAAGCAAATTAAAATATACATGTTCTGTATACATTATAATACAAAATCTAAAACGGGTAGCAAAATAATATTATTAATAGCAATTTTGTTTTTTTTTTGGTCATAGGGAGGGGTTTTAATCCCTTTGAACCCTTTCCATAAATACGCCTCTGAAAAGAGACTGAATATAATATATTATTAATTGGCCAAAATATAATTGTGCTTGGAATTTATGAAATAAGAATTATATGAAAACAGTTATAATTTTATGTGGAATTTTCGGTATAATTAATTTTATGTTATTGTTTTTATGCAGTGTATAAAAGCATACATTTTAAGATTGGATCGCTATGACGTAAGAATGTGAGATGCAAATATTTAGATTATTAGGGTAAGGAATTATTTAAAAGTGGTTTAGTCATGTTTTTCAATAGCTTTACACTGTAACCACAGGCATAATACACATATTATGTAAATCGTATGGTATGTATATTATTACTTATCTAAATTTCGTTTTTATTTGTGTAAAATCGGTATACAGAATATTTACTTATAATATTTACATACATTTGTGAATATACATGTAGTTCAATATTTTTAAATATTTAAATATTTATCAATAAATTAAGGTTAAAATAATAATAATATAATATGACAAACAACAAAATAACAATTATTAAAAAGTGGGAAGGTGGATTGTAGACGTTCCTCCTTCGTCCCTTCGGTCCTCGGAGAAATTAGTGGTTTATTATAATTATTAAGATTTGAATGCAATGATATTGCATTAGAAAATACGATTCTAAGCGAATCTCAATATATTACAATATATTATACTGATAATCCATTTCAAAATTTACCACGAGTGTAATATTTTTAATATTAATTAAATATAAAGATTAAATTGTTTTTTTTAATGAACAGGTGGTTTACAATTTTAATTTTTTTTACTCAAAGATTTAATAGTTATAAAACTATACCTATAACCTTAATAATATGACGAAAATTAAAAAAAAAACATAGGTTATAAACTTTTTTAATTACCGAATTTTATAACAATTGACGTTGAAAAGTTTTCGAATAATATAGCAAACGTTTTTTCGGCACTATCGTGACGCGTGAGCATTGGTTTGAATAAAGCAACAATTCGCTTGCGGACAGGATTAGTTTTAGCCGTAACTTGTAAATAACGAACGTTAAATTAAATCGTAAATATAGCCTTTTGTGCCCATTAAATGAGGCACTAACTTGGTTGATTAATACTTTTTTGTAATTCATAATAATACTTGAGTTAAATTAAAATAGAAAAAAATAAATGGAGATGACGAATTATTTTTGTACTTCATCAATTCAAAAGTTCATTGATGAAAATACTGTCTAAAATTAATTAAAAGTTAAAATTTGACATTTTCTAATTATCACGAAAAATGGAACACTAAATGCTTAATGCGTTGAAAATTATTTATTTAGCTTTTTTTGTCTATATTAATTCAAATTAAATTATAACAATTTTGTCTATGTCAACGTATATGTAACTATGTAAGTTGTATTTTAATATGTACGTATATGTTATTTATGTACGTTTGAAATATATTAGGTATGTCGTACATTTTTTTATACATTATTATATTATTTTACTTGCTGGTTTCTGTTTTCAGGAGCATGATAATTTATGAATACCTACGTTTATTATTGTCATAGTTTTTAAACACAATTCTCTAACTTTTATTTATATCTTTTATTTCGTAAAAAATGAAAATCTCCATGCATCTCATGGTATAATATTCCATCTTCATTTAATACATGTTCATTGGTCATTTTTTTTTCTTTCAAAAAATAAAATTCAATCATAGGTAGGTATATAATATTATATAGTATTAAAGTAAGCTTTCGACAATAATTCACATTTGAAACATACATATTGTTATTTAATAACCTATGAACATTTTGTTAAATTGTAATTTAAATTATAACAATAATACAATTTTTTACTATAATTTTATTTATACTTTTGTAAATTACTGAAATATAATTAGTTAACTATAAAT
The DNA here is from genome assembly GCA_013282895.1 of Eriosoma lanigerum. Lineage (NCBI taxonomy): Eukaryota > Metazoa > Arthropoda > Insecta > Hemiptera > Aphididae > Eriosoma > Eriosoma lanigerum. The sequence continues at coordinate 13,939,304 of CM023361.1, forward strand.
TACATAATGTATAATAAAATGTTTTTTTATATCTGAATGCTGATATTATTAAAAAATATATTATAACATTTATCTTTTATTTTATTTTATTTATTTTATATAAGTTATATCAAATATTAAGGGTTTGATATTTTGATTATATAAAAAATAATACGGAGACCATTGTTTACAGTTTGTACGTCAAATATTATTATTAAATTAAACAAATACATTTTTTTTTTTGGTTATGAAATATAATACTATGTTTAATTTGTATATTTTTGATTATATATTTTTTTTTAAATAATAAAGATAATTAAAATAAAATGTAGTTATTTTTTTTATAAACATTTGTATTTGTTTTTGCTTTAAAAAGAACAAATCCATATTCTAAAATAATTATTATATTTTATATCTATTATTTGAGTTTCATTTTTTGAATTAATAAAATGTGACTTTAAGATGTATGTTTAATACATCGCCTAAACGTATCATAAAATTTAATAGTTAGTTTTAGTTTAAATTTTAAGAAGTGGTCTACACGTAATAGCAATACAAATATTTAATATTTACATAATATTATGTTATATTATAACCAGTTGTATTTTCTGATTAAAATTCTCATTTTTTTAAAAATATTTAAAGAATGTTTATAACTTCTGTCGAGATTTTCTAGATGCTTAAGTACATATAAGTTGTAACTATATGTATTTAAAACTTGTATTATTCGTTTTAAAATAAAAACTATAATATTTGTTTATATATTTTAGGTACCTACTTTAAAGTAACGCCGTAACGGTATAACTGACCTTTTAGAGATTTTTATAAATTCGCTACCCACTTCAATATTTAACCTTTTATCAGGTCAATTCATATTTTACCTTCTGACATTTTTTGGAAGATTAATGATACATTTTTTTTTTATATTCATAAAACTTCGCTTTTAAACATTCCTGTTGCCTTTGTGTGTTTTAATGTTCCCTTCGTCCCTCGTTATATCTGTTCCTCTGGTGTTCTTCTACGGTTAGTAGACTATTGTTTTTATTTTTTTTAAATCCAATCTCATCCATCCTTGCACATCTGTTTACTTCAAAAACAGACGTCAAGAGATAGTAAATATTACAGTGTTTTCTAAATTACAACATTAATATAAGAATATTAAGTTGTTGGCATTTTTTTTTTTTTTTTTTAAATTTAATATAAAGTTTATAAAACCATTTTTTTTTTTTGGTGAGAAGAGAAGAATAAATAATTGAATTTTAATTAATCCGATCGACTATAAATATTACGCTTAATTTGATCGAAAATTTAACAACTCAATTGTTAAAAACTCGAGCAAAGCCCAAAGTACAGTTTTTCTATACATCATAAGTTACGACATTGTCAGAATATTTAATCCTACGCGATATAATATAAAATCAGAAATTTGATAACATACCTATAGAAACAAACCCTATATATATATATATATATTGAGAATATCTCAAGATTAAATTTAAATAAGCGAAAGAAAATCAAATGCACATGGACTAAAATTATTTAATAATAATTATATCTAAACAAAATTGTTTTTAAATTGATGTTAATTAAATTAGCTATTGCTTTATAATTCATTGTCATTTATTATTATTATTTTTAATTTACATAAATTACCTATTTAATATAACATTATATATTTTTGGTGTTGTATATTTCGAAAACGATTGACCAATATATATCTATTTTTTATTGTGCATTGTATTTGTAGATATATTGTCCTTTTTCGTATTTGGTTTTAAACAGTTTTTTAGTTATGATTTATATAATAATCGCGTGGATATATTATAACTTAGTTACCAAGTTCGTAATTTGATTTGATGTATCCTTGAGTCAGTTAACATGGTTAATTGCAATATTGTTTTTGATACATTTATATGACTTACTAACTAATGGTATTTACAATATTTGAAAAATAATTTTTTTGGATGAACAACAACAATAATTATTATTGTTGAAAATGTTATAATAAATAAGTTTTAGCTAGTATGGGTGTAAGAAATACTAATTTAAAAATATAGTTTGTTAATAAATTAATGAATTTTAGTAATTTAAGATCTAAAAAGTTTTAACATTTAAGCAGTTATCTAGTCTGGGAATCAATTATAAATTAATAAAATACTTATAATATAATATATAGTTTACGTTTTATTGCATACTAGTTTTTTTTTATATAATATATTAAATCGAATATAAAAAATTAATAAAATTGATTTTTAATTTACTATTATAATTAGTACAATCAAAAACAAAAATAAATACAGAGTTGCCTGCAAAAATGAAAACGTACCTACCTATAATTTATGATACGAAAACTTAACATATCTATACAATAAAGATTGTATATAAACGTTAAATTTTCATAATTGGTTTTATTTAAATTTAACGCTATGGAATAATAATATCAAAACAATTAAGTGTTATATCTTAATATTGTAATAATAACTAAATTAAAATATAACGTATCGCTGCCCTAGGTGTTTCTCTAACAAAACTAAAGTGTCATCTGCATAACAAATAGTGTTCCCTTTTATATCATTAAGTTTAATAACCCATTTATTTAAATAATAAATAATAACGGTCCTAGAACGATTCCCTATGGTATCGTACGAGTAAGAATTATTGGTTTACCATGTTTATTATTTATTTTTACAACTTGCGTTTTATTAAAAATAAATACTAAACCATATAAGATCTCTAACCAACCCTTTTTATAACTTTAAAACAAAACAATAATTATTGTGTTTCATAGATTTTTATTTAAATTTATTTGCGATGGAAACAGCTTTTAAATTATCTACAAAAAAGTACTATAATTATATGACATTGACCCAAAAATGAGGAAGTTATTATTGAGAATATTTTTTTTTTAAATAAATTAAATCAATTAGGTGTAAAAAGATTGACGATAAAATTATTACCTTTCTAATCCAATTTGAATTATAGATGTTTGATAAGCACGTTTACCCAAATGTTTGAAAATAATAAGTTAGGATAAAATGCAATTGGTTTATTATAGAAATTAAAACAAATTCTATTTTAACCAGCAGATTTATAATAATATAATTTTATTAAATTTTATGTACTTATTTTATGGATATAAAGTCAAAGGTTATACTCAAAAATTGTAATACTGTTATACTGGCTTATTAAAAATAATATTATAGCTATAGCTGATAAACACTTTTTTATGTACCTAGTTTAAAACATGTAGTTGAAATTGTTCGAAAACATTTGAAATATTTTTTGAAACAATTACTAGAAAAAATAACGGTTATTGGTACCTATATTATGTTTGTAAAATAGATACAAAATAAAATAACGAAATTATTTTACGTCAAATAGAAAATGGCAAATTTTTAGTTTTATTGTTGTACCTAATGTTAGTATCGAAAAGGTTTTCCTATTGCTTGTGAAAACGATTTGAACATTATTTAAATATTTGCTAAATGATGTACTTACTAGATAAAATTATCTATCAATAAGGCAATAACCTATTCCACATAAAGTGATCAGATCACTTCGAAGGAATGACTTAATGTATTATAAAATAAAAATTAATTCACACAATCTAAAATGTATAAATAATTTATTGTGAATTAGCAATGTTTTTTTATTATGTATATAAGGGTAGATCTTATTTTTGAGCAATATAATTTTTGATTGAGAACCCTCTCTTTTTGTTTATCACCATAAGAAAGTAATTTAGTCATGATTATTCAACCCTTTCCTGTGCTACAGAGGGTTAAAATTGTATAATATCTGGTTATACATTGTATAACTATATATTATACATTATTATGTAATTATATTAATATAATGTTTTAATTTTTGACTTTTGTCTATAATATAATACATTAATATGATCTCTTTCCTATAATTTATTTTTATGATTATTACTCTGAAAATAAATATAATTACCGACAAGGCCGTAACTAGTTTATTTTTCGTGTTGGGTCCAAAATTTCAATAAGTAATAATGCATATTGTATGTAACCAATTACGGAATGTAGTATTCTGAATTAAATTATTAAAATGAAATCAGTCGATTTGACTGTTTTAACTTTTTGAATATCTATTGTACATAATGATAAAATTATATTTTAATAAATAGGTACGTACGTATTATATACATATTAATTATTAAAAAAATATCAATAATAATATTACTGTTGTCTGCTTATCATCGCTGACTCGCGTCAAAAGTGATCGCTGTCATCAATAACAATGTATTATTAGAAACCATAATGCATGTTAACTACGTCCATTATTTTGAAAATATTTATGTTTAAAATATTGATGAAATTTCGGAGAAGAGGACTCCACGATTTTGACTACAGATTATTAGGCCCTTTTGTCGGGTTCTGTTTTCGAACCGCATTTGTGATCTGTATGTTTATCACGAGATTTAACACTAATTATTTTACCGCAAACGAAATTTGTTGTTTATGTAATAGCTAAATTAGGTGTCATGTCATACTATGTTATTTTACGCCAATAATCTGCGTTGGCAAAATGGCAATATGAAGTGTAATTAAGAATTATTATTGTTCGAATTTAATCAGTAATAATATTAAATTTTCGTAGAATATACAATTTAAAAAATTGGTCAAAGTCATATACTAGAAAATTAATTTACACTATATTATATATAAAATAATATATTATTTTAGAATTATTATTTAAAGTTTAATTATAATGGTTTATAATAAAATAATAATATGGACAATTTTACTTGGCAGTTACAAATGTAGCTAAAATTATTATATTGAATTTTTAGTCTTGATAAATTCAATATGTTACATTTTGTTTTTTTAATATTATATCTATACGGTATACCAGTATTAAATTAAGTTCTAAAAAACATGTGTTCACAATACTATTCCATAAGTTATTTGTTTTATTTATTTTTAAAATATTTTGTTGAAATTTTGAATAATATATTATCAAAGTTAGAAGTTTTATAAAACTTATTTCATGAAATATTGAAGATGGGTTCAAATAATTTAAAATATTATAAGCTATATTTTAAAGCTAATATAAAACATATACTATTATAATAATATTAACATATAATTTCTAGTTTAGTTTTTGAGTGGAAATTGTTGTTAGTCATACCTATACGTTAGAATCTAAAGTTTATTTTTATGAAAATTAATATCAATAGTAGATGTAAAAAATAATGATAACGTATTTTAATAACCTGATAAACAAATTTGTTTTTAGTTAAAAAAGGAACACGGAGTAATATTAAAAAGTACAAAAATGATGTTGTAATATTACATTATGGGTTTTTCTTATACGGGAAGTTATCTTTAATATTTAATTATATTTTGCAGTGAATACTCGGTGTGTTTTCGCATAGAAAATAATATTTTTACTTGTATATATTTGCGATATATTCAAAATTTTATTCCGCCTAAAATAAACTATAAAATTGGATAATACTCGTATATACCTATTTAATGAATAATATGCTAATAATTCAAGGAACTTGTATAATATATCCATTATTAAATACAATAACTGCTTGCGTAATTGTTTAGCAACTGGTGTTATATTTTTTGAATATTGAATAAAATATTAAACCACTATCGTGTAAAGCTTAGATTAAATTTACTATATCTAACCTAACTTAACCCAGGCACTAAGATTCCAAGATTAGATATTTAATAGTTTCTCTGGTAGATATCTTTAATATCATACAAATTAATAGAAATTCGTTTTTTCGATATTATTCGAAATATTAATCGGACAATCTTGTGACTGTATATTTTACACATCATTATCGACCATGTTTCGTAATTATTTTAATAAAATGTATATACAATTGATGTTTTCGTATTATTGAAATATATTTAAAATTCATAACAATAATTTACGATCTAATGTAAAATTGTATTCGGAAAAATCGTAATAATATTTTGTCGAGAGTATTTTTTCTCAATTTGTTAATTTATCAGTATTATAATTATAGACTTCTGGATATTAATTAAATTAAATTTAATGAATATAGTAAATTACAATTGATTGGTAATCACATACATAAATTCGTTATAATTATAAAGTGTAAAATGTATAAATGAATGGAAAAATATGGTATTCCGTCGCTAGCACATATATTTCTCTCGTACCTTTATATATTATGTTTCTAATCGCTAATATGTTATATATTTACAAATGTTTAAAACTTTCTATAAATTATGATTTAATATCTTGTCAGGTTTATATACCAAAGATAAAAAAAATCGGTTACTTTTATAGGTTCCGTTTTAATTTTAGTTATCCGATATTTAATACCATTTTCGTATACATAATATTATGTTTTTTATTTATATAGTATGTAAATAAGTTATTTAATTTTTCACAATTTCTATTTAATGTTCGAATAAGTGCCAATGAAATATGTGTATTGCTTTTTTATTGGCGATTTAGATATAAGTTAATTAAAAATACATATAGTGATTAAAATTGTAAACGATGATTGCAATGTGTAGCTTAACGATAGGGGGTTAAGACCACGATATGTCTAGGGTTAATTGGTGATTAGTTGAACATGGCTTATTTATTTAGACACATACTAGTTATTTCTATACTATTATACTATAATGTGGTGTTTGAACACTACAATATATTTTGTAGTATAGTTAAAGCTAATAAAATTAGTTCTACCTTTCAACCGTTTGAATGTTTTAGACGATGTATTATACGTAATATGTCATAACATGTTTAATAACGTTTAAATTTGTTTTGAATAATTATTAAATAATTATAAATATTATGATTAGCAAATCATGGTTAAGAATAAGTATTATTTACGTAATTTGGTTTATTTTAGATTCTGAGCGAAGCGAGTAATGTATTGGTTTTACAAAGATGGTTTTTTTTTTTTGTATGTCTGAATACACTTTTTCGGGTAGAAATAATGGTCCGATTACCATAAGAAGAATATGTTTTCGGTAGAAAATTTCATCTAAATGGTACTTTATTTAGCTCATTTTTCGAATTTCTCAAAAGTTTTTCTTCGGGAGAAGAAAAACTATAAAAAAATGGGGAAAAATTGCAAAATTTACTGAAATCGTAATTTTGAATTTACGGTTTTCATGATAACTAATGAAATTTTGAACGTAGGTACTTAAAATTTTTTTTGAGTATTTGCATAGGTAGTTTATACACGTGGTAAACTTATGGAACGACCTATGAGTATAATATATTGTATTATATTGAATTTCGCGCTCAGAATCGTATTTTCTAATGATAATAATGTTCAAATCTTAATTATAATAAACCGATAATTTCTCCGAGGACCGAAGGAACGAAGGAGGAACATCCAAAATCGATCTTCTCACTTTTCATTAACTGAACTGACGTATATATGTTTCGGTAATGACTAATGAGTAATGACAAAATGCCCCAAGAAGTAGGTATCATAATGCGTTTATTATAGTCGCTTGGGGGAAATCTAACCATATAAATATATGGGACTATAACAGAGTCGCGGGTCGGTCGAAATGTAAAAGAAGCGTCTGCTCTCTCAAAGTTCTATTTGAATTTGTCAGTAAATCCTCCTCTCTTCATAACGTTATATAGTTCGGGATCCGAGATCAATCTTGATGCGAATGGCTCCGGGGTTTTTATGCACTAATGACCGGAACTTTAGGGATAAAATTGATTACACGACCTTCGGGTCGGTAAAATAGTTTCCGAGGGATGCGTACAGTGTTTATGTGAACGAGACCGTCGTATATAATTTACTCGGACGAAAATCGCGTGCAATATAACAAAGGCTATCGTTTATAGTGTCAAAGAGCGTTGGGATCGTTGGGAGGCAATTTTCTTTACCTATTCAGCGTATTCAAGAAAATTTGTTACACTGTAAATATGCGAACACGGAATAGATAAAACCATATTGTGTGACTGGTGATTTTAATTGAGCTTTTTCAGCACTGCTATACTACTGTACATATTAACATGAGATTTGTATTATCACAATATGATTGTATTTTGAAAAATCCTTAAAAATACACCTAATATACATATTTCATAAGCAAAGTAAATCGATTTTGTTATTGATCAGTTTTTGGTCGAAGATCTTAATGATAATATCTATGTATTACGTGATAATCGATTGAATGACTAACACTTTTTCGAAATTAGGGGGATGCACATACTACATAGAAGCATTTGGGGTGGGTCTTGGGGGCCCTAGCCACAAATTTTCTGTAAAAGCTCGCCCGAAAAAGTCAATGTCGAAGGGTATACTTCTCACAGGTCTATTAAAAATACTATTTTAGCTCCCCAAAATATAAAACGCCTTATTGCGCTTGCAAATAGGTACCAAAATTGTAAGAGTTACGAATTAACAAACTGAATTTTTCAGAACATATTTAATCTGTAAATGCGTATTCACGCGAGTCACGTCTTTCAGTATATTTTATCAGATATTTATATTGTAAAAGGAACAATAAAATGAGTTCAAACAAATGAAAAACAACACATACAGACGAATCGTCTACCGAAAAATAGAACTATTGCGAAATGTTTTTTTCTCTTTCAAAAGACCTATTCCGTCGTATTTATTTATCAGCAATTTGTTAATGACAATATAATAATAAAGCGTTAGTGTTCAACGTGTAGACGATTAATTATTAAAATTGATTATGTACTTGAATAGTTACAACCGAAATCGTATTTATATCAATCGTCGACGACGAATCGTTTAATACTAATGCGCGATTTCACACTTCACTTATTTTTGCGCAAGTGTTTCGTACATATTACGACAATAGATCGAATATGCAAATTTATCGTACGAATTCGTTTTATCGAGCCAATTATTCGGTCGCATAAATACTCCCATATAGGTACCTAGATTAAATTTGGTTTGGTAAAATAATATTATTTTATACAATATACATATTTATATTATAAATTATCGATTATTATGTTTTATTATGATTAATATTCTTTGATTTTACATTTTTACAATATCATTGATATTATGTTTATAAAATACCAAACTATTAAAATACACGACTCAACTTTTTACAAAACAATTTAAAAACTAAAATTTGGACTACTCTGACCATATTAGAAAAATAAAATAAAAACAGTACAAACTACACTAGTAACAACCGTTTGTGGGACCAAACATTTATATTTTAATGACGAAAACTTATAATGAATAAATATTATATATTAAAATAATTTACAATTTATCAATTTACTTTATTATTGAACTATTTAACATGGTAATGTAAATATAATATACAATTGTACATTTTTACCTACTTAATAAATACAATTTATAATATAACTTTAAAAAATATGAAATTTATATTTTTGTATATTTGAGTGAATGTGTAAAAATGTTAAGATAATTAACTATTGTACCTACTACGAAAGAATAATGTATATTATAAATATCAGTTTACCTTATATTATTTATTAGTTTCTGAAAAAAAGTTGAACAACAAATGTGAACAAATGTGGTAATCCGCGAAATTACATCTGCTGTGAAATTGATTTTAAATATTTTGTGATAACTAATGTAATTTTGAACGTAGGGTAAATATTTTTGAGTATTCTAATAGGTAATTTACATAAGTGGTATAATTTTTGAACGGTTTATCTGGATAATATATTGTGTAATTGACTGAGTTTTGCTTAGAATCGTACTTTAAAGTCATTATTATAATAAACCACTAATTTCTCTGAGGACTAAAGCGATGGAAGAGAAACGTCCAGAATCGGCTTTCTCGCTTTTAAATTTTGATTTGTATTATCTTATAAATACAAATTGGTTTTGCCATTGTTATGTTACTTAAAAATTAAGTCTGTTTATTTTTTATGAATTAATTAATAAGTTTCTTCCTTAAATAATGTTATTTTGATAGATTGATTTTAACACAAGTTTTTTATTTTTTTATTTGAATACTCAAATATATAAATAGTTATGTCGTCTAAAAATGTTTTCATTACTTCCGTTTATTTTGTATTTTCAGTGTTCAATTAGCATTATGGGTAGGATCGTTCTCCTTAAAATTAGACCCATTAATTTAGTACAACGAAAGTGAAAAGGTATGTTCTTCAATCTTAAACCTTCATTTTCTCCTAAATTCATCTATATAAGCTTACTATATATAAATAACCCTGGGTTCTACTTGGGAGTTATATACTATAGTCTAAGTATTTAAAAACTTTGTAAAGAGTATATTTTTATAGAAACAAAATTGTACCCTGTTTCTCGTGGGAATGAGTACAGTTGTGACATGTTTCCATGATTAACTATAACAATGTTAATTATTGTGTTTACATTTTTTTAAATTTATCTTAATGGATGAAATAATAAAAGGTAACATACCTATAATATATAAAATATTGTATTAGTTTTTGTTAGATTTTTCAAAATAAAATTGTCAATTGTTAAAATATTCAATATTTAGCTATATAACTATGATTATAATATATATATAATTATGAAATATAATTAACTTAAAATAAATATAATATAGATTAAAATTGTAAAAAATAAAACATGAACCAATAATTATAATTATTATTATACCAAACAGTAGGTAATGTAATAATACGTAGTTAAATATTTTAAAACGTTTTTCTTATACCATATAGATATATTAAATCAATAGAGTTATTTATTGTCTTGTGCTGTTTTGATCATGTGTCTTGAACATTTGCCACACTATATATTACAGTCTATAAAGATTTGTATCATCTGATGTCTTATTAGACAGCTTTACGAAAAGACCATAAAGTTGTCGTGTAAGACACTTAAAAAATAGCTATATAAGCTTGTTTTAGACACACCTCCTTTTCAGCCCTCTGCGATACAATAGTACTTGTATTGTTACCATTTCTAGTGAGTCGACTTCGCATGAAGACATCTCGTTATATTTATTTTCATTTCAGTGTGGTATGGGTTTATGGAATAAAATATAAAATTTTAAATAATAATTATAATCTTATATACTGTTTTAGCCTTGAAATATTTTGTAAGTATTTGAAATACTTTTCATTAAATTTGATCTTTGTAATTAAGTTTTTTATACACGTTTGGATTTTGCAAATTTAAATTATTTTCGTTAACATTTTAATATAAATTATATAACTAAAAATAATACTTTTATAGCATAAAATAATTATAAAAATTACGAAAAAATAAAATAATTTTTTAATTATAGTTAGTTTTAATAATCGTATTTTAAAAATACTAAGTATCTTTAAATCGGTTTAATTAATGCAATATTTAAATATCTGTTAAAATTGTTCCTTTATAGATGGTTGAATGAAATACAATATAGTGTTTTCTACGATTATCGCGTAGATAACGTTAGATGTTATGCTTAACTTGGAAGTTGGCTAAACGCAGATTTCACCATTCTCTATCTCGTAATTTATACCACTGTTAAAGGGTACTTCAACAGGATTAACTGCAGGGTTAAAATCTATCGAAGGCAAACATGCGAACGCTTCCGTTTAATTCACAGTGAATAACTAAAGAGGATCTGTAACAGACAAAATCACCTTAGTTTACTGTTACAATATTATCTCTGAGCTTACGTATACCTAGGTAGACGATCCAATAAAATTATTGAATATTTTATACAAGTATACAAATTAAAATGTACCTAATAATTATAATTAAATTTATTTCAGGTACAGAGCATTACTTATTTCCTTTCTTTACTTTTAACTTAAAACGTTACTTTTTTATATATGTATTTACATAACCTTTTAACTTTATTTAAGTTTCTATTTTATATAAGTTTTACACCTGTATATGTAATATTTAATCAAAAATTAATTTTTTTTCTAAAAACGTTAATCAATGAATTTCTACTTTTCTATATTAATTGACTTATAAATTAAATAATACTATAGAACGAGATGATATATATTATTAAATATTTAAATAGGTGTTGTTATAGATTTTATTCTCCAATCCGAGTTTATCAGGAGAAAAAATAACGTACCTAATATAATTTAAATATATTATAACAATTTAAATATTATACAATATTCATATCTTTTAATAATACGCTTTATTCGTTCGATAAAATATGTAATAAGACTCAATGAAAAAATAAAATATAAAACCATATTTATACAAACAATGACACAAACCATTTTTTTTTTTTTTTTTTTTTTTTTTTGTAAGGGAATCTTAACAAGAATATAATTAATGGAATATTTTATTTATGTATTATTTTATCTGGGGAATGCGTCTTATTATTAAAAAAATATCAAGCATTTAAAAATATGCAAATATATTTATAAATATAAATAATTTAAAAGCGAGTGTTCTAAAACAGCCTCGTTATGCATCATCGTATTTACCACGATGGATGTTTTAAACATTTAAATTTAAATATGTTATGACCGCACGGTTGGTAATTAGCATTATCGTTTGTTGTTCATTCGTTGTCAAGTGATTTAAATTTTTTTTTTTTAAATGATTGCAATTTGAAATGAAATATAAATTGTCTTTGTAGTTACACACGACTCGGTAATTACCAGATGTATAAAACTGTGGTTTAATGTGTTTCGGTCCTCAAAGTTAAATACACCGTTAAAATATCCTAATGCGTTTCTGTTCGATTATATATAATACTATTATATTCGTGTTATTAATTAATAATCGACCTTTTTGCGGTTTGTATAAACCGTCGTAAACTATAAGTAATTACATTATTACCGTTGAATATTATTAGTCGAAAACTCGGAACGGGCTTGTAGAAAATAATCGAATTTCGAATAAAGGTCCCATATACGATGAATATAACTAGAAGGGTTAAACACTTTATAAAGAGACGGCTTGGAACTAAATATACTAATCATGACTGCGAAGACTCTAGTCGCTCAGCTATTTGGATATATTAAAACCATAATGATGTTCGAAGATTGCAGTACAGTTTATACTACGTAGTCAACACTTTATTTAGCACATATCGAATGATATGAAATTAGGCTGATTGTTACCACGAAGTCAAGTATCACAAAGTTGAAGTTTATATTTAAAATGAAATACTTGAAATAATACAATATACAATATGTTGAATCTACTTAACTAATTGTCAAATAACGGATTCCCGCAATTCTAAACAACTAACAAGTTTGTAGTTATACTAATTAAAAATAATTTGCATACATAACATAAATTATTATTAAACAAACTATCAACAATGGTTTCAAGATAAAATAAACTATTTTAATTGCTATTAAGTGTAATTATAAAATAATTATTTAACTGGTCACGTATAATGGTATATATATGTCTATAATATATTTGAAAATTAATTTGGAACTAAATAGGAAGTTATACCGTAGGTTTTATTTATTATTTTATTTGAAAATAGTTTATATTTTTATAATGTTTTTTTTTTATAATTGGGCATTGAATAACTAAAAAGTTTTAGAAATAATTACTCATTCGTATTACAAGTTTATTGTAATTTCAAAAATAACTTAAATTAGAAACTATACATTTATTTCCAAAATAATTTAAAAAACCATAAGGTGTTTCAGCTATATAAAAAACCTTTTAAAAAAACAATCTTAAATTGACTTTTTTAAATTGTAAATTAGTTTTATTTGTAATATATTCATGTAATCGATTTAAAAATATATTGTATACCCAAGTTAGTATAATAACACATTGTTATATTGTGAATAATATTAAAATGAAAACTTTTGATAAAAAAAAATTTATAACTAAAAAATAATTAAAAATAACTCGAATCTAGTTAAAAATAAAACTGGAAAATGTCATATGCTTAAATATGTTTTATGTTTTATAATCATTAATCACTAATTAACCATATAAAATAATAGTAAATACTACGAGTATATTACGAGTAATATTACTTGTAATATTTGTCATAATATCAATTAATTTTTTTGTTTTTTTTGTTTTTTTGGTATTCTTAGATATTTTTACTCAGGATATGTCCTATATTCTTTTGGAATATTATTTCTGTGGATATTCAAGCGTTTCGATTCTGTGGTTTTAATTAAAGTACCTATATATAATATAGGTATTATTATTACATTTCATTTAAATCTCGTTTTCGAGTACAAATTGCCATCGAGTGTGACACGCTTATTTCAACGCTAACGGTGATTTTTAATTAAAAAGTAATTAATATACAAGAATATTACTATTATATCATATACGTTCTGTATACTGGTTAATTGAAAATCTCGAGATTTAGGAGTTTGCTGCTTGAATTGGCCTCTTGAGCACAATATAAAACTTCGGTAATAACTTTGGACCGTAGCTTGCATATATGTGTGGTCTTCTGGAAACCAGCGATTAATCTCTCTCGTCGGCTATTCACAATTTCAAAATTCGGCATTTCGCGAATTTTAATAACGTAAGTCACTTATATATGGCGTGCCTATAATATATATATATATGTATATAATAATACGACATAAACGTTGGACGAAACTCTGGTAATAAATTATCGTTATTATAATATAATGTTTAAAACTGGAACACGCTATCAAACAGACCCGCTAAAATGGGCATGAAACCCTATAGTATAATGTTTACAGCGACGAAGAGATATTATAATATTCTATAAGATTTTCCTTTTTGGAAAATATTATCGTCAGAAAAAAAAATCACCGTTAATTTTTTAGTTTGTGTTGTGGTGTCAAAAAATTCAGACTTTAACTACAGTATATTCGGGATAATTTAGTATTGAATGTATACCGAATAAATTTTAAAGTATCAAAACAAACATACAATAATACATAATATTATTAAAAATATTAAATTTCTAGAAAAAATATACCATAGTTATATATAAATAATATACAATTATATTACCATTTAACGTTTTATATGGACTTTGGTTGTTATACTAATCTTTTTAATAAATAACTGCACGCAAAATCTATTATGTTTCAGTCCATTAAACCAAAATACCATACTTACCAATTCTATAATATAAAATAAGACATTATAGGTTAGGTATCCTTTGATTATTTTCTTTATAACATTATTACTACGAAAAACGAAAATATTAGTTTCCCTTTATTTTTCAGTATTAATATGATTAAATCAATCATAAAAAATAATTAAAAAAAAAATAAATTATAATATGTTGAGTATATAGTATATTCAACAGTTTATATTATTTAAATTTTTATTATAAGAAACTAAAACACTTTTTTAATTTAATTTTTAAATGTTATTAACTTGTATAAAAGAAAGAAAAACAATAACACAAAATAATACGGATTTTGTTATTATTGTTTTTGATAGTATTAAATTTATTATTTAATATATACATAATAAAATGTTCAGTAAATTATTGAAATAGAACCTTAATAATAAACTACAATTTATTTGTTCAATAAAACGTGAATCGTCATTAAATTAAAAAATTTAAAAAAAAAACACCTGCAACATAGTATTTCCGTAAATTTAAGAATATAAATCTTTATTAATTCGTCGTGAAGTCGATTATCGTTTTCAACATAAATTGTATTTGTACAATAATATATATTATATTTTAATAATAATACTACTATCATAATATTTGGTTAGTTTCAAATGGATTCATCAAATTTGCATTTAGGAATACGTTGAAATGTTGAAGTATATTTCAACATCGTAATGTTTGTTTATAAATAATAATATTTCAACGATTATCGATAATATATTAAAATCAACAATACGCGTCAATTGGTATACTTCATACTAAAATATCAACATTCTTGAATGTACATTGAAATTAGATATTGCTTTATTTATTTAAAAATAGAGCGTATAACATAATATTAATAATATATAGGATATGTAGAAGATGATTCATCCAGTCATTCATGTTGGAATGAAATTGTGTCAAATTATAATATATATAATCTTTAGTATACTTAGTAGATCTTTTCGAAATTTCTCAAAAAGTTTTGATATTTTGTTTACTTTTACTTTTCTTTTACATCAATAGTATGTAACCAATCGTATCTAACAAATTGTGAAATTTTTAAAAACATTAATATTAAATATGTTTTGTAAGTACATAGATAGTTTGGAAAATTATTTATGATTTGTTAAACAATATCGACACAAAGTAAATTGTTTAAATTTATCTGAAAAAGAACATAAAATATTAAAATATTAATAACATTATTGTAAATTTTGTATTTAATATATACATATAATATATATAAAAGAAAATAATAGCTTGTTTTGGGTTTCCTAGTATAATATATAAGATTGTCACAAAAATAGAAAAATTAATAAATTTACCTATATGAATTAAAAGTTATATAATTGTGTCATAGTGCCATAGTTTCTAAATATTTCAATCGTATTAGTACTTATTACAAATTAATTAAAATTAATTAAATTGATTGACTATATTAATTAAACAAACAATTTATAATCAAACAAAAAAACGTTTAATTGAATTATGTATATTTTTAATCAGAATGAATAACTATATTATTGGTCTTGATTATAGTAAAAAATATACAAAATAATTACCCTCAGTAGATAAATGTGTTGTTTTATATAGGTAATTATTTTGGCATAATATATTATTACAAGTCATACTTTTTTCTTATGATATGTGATAATCAAGTTAACTTAACATATGATAATAATATTAATTATTTATGACATTAATAACGTAGCTCGTTGTCTTAATATGACTTTTTAGTGGTTCTCATCACCTCCATAATATATCCATCTTAGTTTTCATTACAGTATGAGGTAAGAAAAAGCGGGAAATTAAATCTCCTGCCTGTCAAAGTGAATTTTAATATGAGCGTTAAGTTAGTTTGGGTATATATATCTTTGGTATATAATACGTTATTTAATGTACCTATATAGCAGACTTAACGATGTAATATTTTTTAGAAACATTTTATAATAAATTAATTCAGATGCTCATGTGCAGTGTTATATATAATATACGTTTAAAAAGGCAGTTTTCAAAATTATTATATTGCAAAAATAATATGCCTAAGACTAAATTCACTGATGTGTTGAAAAATGAAATAATTATCATAAGAGATTACTGTCACTGTGATTCAAGATTATTATATTCGGTAGTGATATATTATTATGATTAATATTAAAACGAAGGCATTTTATTCAATTTATATTTGGTCACGATAACAGAATAATAATAATAATATTATATTAAAGCAAACCGTCATACTAATGTCTAATGTATTAAAATTTATTATTAACACTATTTACAATTTTAAATACTTATCTGGAGAGGGATTTTCGTAACCAAGGAGATAATTAAATCAGATACAAATTTAAAATTATATTTTTAATAATAACTTAATATATAATTATTATTTATATTTATTAATATCTCGTAATAATATATTTTTTCTTTTATTGAGACTATATTTACCTTGTTTTGAATAATTCATAGTGATAGTCATAAATTCAAATTATTTAATTTAATAAAATAAATTACTTAGACTATAATTTAAATATGTATTTAATATAAATATTTGTTTTATAATTAGAAAAAATTAATAATATCTGAATAATGAAAATGTTTTTTTTTTTTAAATTTTAAGTAAACATAAAACAATGAATATAATATGCCACATTATAAGTTATACGTTTTCATAAACTTCAAGTGCCTTCTTGGCAATATTATTTTATTTATATATATATATATATATTAGCATCTCTATGCTATCGTTTCAAGCGAACATTTAAAATGTCTGAAGTCTATACTTTGGATACTACTTCATATTTATAATGTGGCCTTACAATGGAGAACTAGCTCATGTTACTCGCACTTATAAGCTTCGTTTTCGGGTCTATAATATAATTTAATGTATACCTATTCCTTTAATATAAGTACTATGTATTATTACTTTGAGCATTAAGCTAATTGATTATACTACTATTCTACAAGTAGGTAATAGAAGAAATTAAATAACACGAAACCACTTACGAATAAATGACCAATAACAAATATTTTAGGTTGAAATGAACTACCCTATATATTTATATAATTCTACAAACGAAAGAGTCGATATACCTAATTAGAAAGTTCGCAATATTTTCACAACAAACTTCGTTTTATACTATTCCTTTTTATTCTTCAAATAATAATAATTATCAT
Source organism: Eriosoma lanigerum (assembly GCA_013282895.1). Taxonomy (NCBI): domain Eukaryota; kingdom Metazoa; phylum Arthropoda; class Insecta; order Hemiptera; family Aphididae; genus Eriosoma; species Eriosoma lanigerum. The sequence goes on from CM023361.1 coordinate 13,957,453, forward strand.
TATTTATAAACCAAAAATATTTCTCCATAAACTTAATTTTTGGTAAAACATATTTTTTAATACTTTATGGTTAATTGTTTGATATTACAATAAATATCATATATAATAATTGTAGGTTTTTAAAAACCTATTTATATACTTGTATACCAACTGAGAAATTCACAGTTCACAGTAAAATAATATTTTTATAATAATAGTTAATAATAGTCTTAGCAGAAACGAATATAATATATTATCTTAATATACATAATTGCTTTAATATTATGAATCTTAATATTCATTAAATTATTATTCTTTCATATTAAATAGTTAGGTATATAATATAAGCTAATAAATTATTTATAATTGCTGTAACGTATTCTGTTAAATTCAGAGTTATTGTGAATTAAGTAATAATTTAATTGTACAGTGACAATAAGTTTAAATAGGTAGGTACATTATATTAAATGATTTTTAAACTTTGTTTTTTCTTCAAATTTAATAAAATAATATGTACTTTTCGTCCCGTCGTATTGTGTACACATTAAATGTATTACCTATTAAAAAAAAAACAGAACATATAATTTTTTCATTTTTTTACTGGTGAAAACTATGTGGTAATAACGATATCATTTGGGGTATGTATATTTTTCTCGTTTTCGTTATCGCTAACCATATCATTTATGAATATATAAGTCAAATCATTTCATCACCACCTCAATCTTCATTTCATAGTTCACATCTTCTATTTCATCCTTTTTCGATCCCTTTCTTTCCAGTTCCTTTAAGCGCCTTATTCAATTCGAGTGAATGGTTTTGAGCATCTTATGCGTTAGGTTAGGTTATTACATGTTAGTAAAAAGTCGCTATTCATGTAAATTCAATATTAGTGTCAAACGACAAAAATCCTGATCCAATGAAATTGGATAAAATATATTGATGGACACTAATTTCTAACCAGTTTATGAATGAATATATTAAACAACATATAAATAGACATCAATATTTGATAAAATTATGCGGTTAAAGGAGTTGCAAGCCTCTTATCTATATAGATTAAATATTTGTTAATTATAAATATAATTTTAATTATGTGCTACTAAAATAAAATAATTTCAAATAATATTACTCAGTGCTTGAATTGGAAAAATAAAAGAAGGGGGACTATGAGATTATGAGAAAAAGTAGCATCCCTTGTAGTAATGATTAAATTCAATCTAATTCATGGGGACTTCGAAATATTAGAAAAGGTATGCTAAATTTTCTTAAAAAAAGAAGTATAAATAAAAATGTACGATGCAAATAGTAAATATTATCATAGGCGTTGCTAGAAGATGCAAGGTATGTAGTTGAACTAAATTAAAATTTGAATCTAAAATAATAATTTTATATACTAAGATGTTATTATTCTTATAACTAGATGTCTGGCTGAGAATATTATACTTAAAAAACATTTTAGTTATATTTTTATAAGTAGATTATTTCTTATACTAGCGCAATACCTAATTTTTAAATATATTATTATTTGTTAACTTAAATTGACTTTTATCTGGCAACACGGATCGATTTGAATCAACTAATTTTGTTTAATTGTTTTTGTTATTTTGCTCATTATTTGATTATTTATGTAAGTATTCCATTAACACTATCTATAATATTAATATTATTGTATTGTGTAAGGTAAATTGTCTTACTTTATATTATTTGGTAATAAAACAATACAGCATGATATAAATAAAATCGTAATATCGAGTAATTGTATAAAAGTTTTTATCGCAAATTATGGTTGTTCATAACACATAATTCAACAGTGTTTTATAGGTTCTATTCATTACATCAAACATTTTTTTTTTTTTTTATAATGTAACTAAATAATATAGAACTTTAATAAAGTGTTTTATTGTACATTTTAGTACACTTGCTGTATTTTAATGTGACATTTAGAAGTTTATGTTATACACACATATTAAAAAAATAATCTTTATTATGCGATATTATAAACTATAGTATACTGTCTAAAATTTTTAAATGTTTATTGAGTTTTATTTAAAAAAAAAAAAAAAACAATTTTAATAGTTATCTAGTACATTTTTATACATTTTATTCAATATAACTATTTAAAAACTAAAAAACTAAAAAACTAAAAACAATCAACATGACAATAATTGCACAATTTAGAACTATTTAGGGCATAATAGTAAAGTGTTTGACGTACGTAAATTGTTTTATTTATTACTATTAGTTTTAGTTATAATTAGGTCTTTAAACTAAATATAAAGACTTAATACCATTACCGGTTAATTTACTTGACTTTAGAATTCACGGAAGTTTTTTTTACCTTAAAAACTGTAGAGTTACCACAATAATATTATCTTCTCCTGTTTTTATGTTTGAACATATTGTCATATTGTAAACATCTAATAGCTATCTCAATTTCTTGTTATATTTTAAATAAGGTTTTATCGTAATAACATTATATATGTTAATTTATCATTATCAAAATATGTACCAATAATACGTTTACTCAAATAAATCGATTTATTTTATAACATTATTACTTATTTAGAAATGTATTTTATATGTTTGTCATGATGGATACAACAGAGAAGATTTTCTGTAAACGTATGAATATATTACAAGTAATTAATTTATTGTTAAAACTAAAAACCCAAATTTAAATAAATTAATGTTTAAGTTTTTAAGGCTGGATAAGTATTTTTTTTTTAACGCATTAAATTTATATACAAAAAGTAATTCAAGTTACTATATTTGTTTCGAAACTTTTTGTCAAGTTAATTTACAAAAAAATAAAAATAAAATCTGATATTTTCTAATGATATTCATTATAAACATGAACAATTAAAAACATATTTATTCAATTGTTATTTCTTCAACCTCAGGGAAAATGAGTTTAACGTTTTTAAAAGGAATTAAATGACCACTCATTTATTAATGAATTTTGTTTAGGCTATTTCACGTTTTGTTTATGTTGGCTATTGCGTTTGTGCGAAACGTAAATGATTTTTAGAGTGCATAAGTTCCCAACAACGTAGTGGCAGTACCTATAATATAGTATATGCAGTTATATGCAGTGCACACGAATACACTTGTCGTAAGATAAAAAAATATTCATGATCAATTTATGAGAAAAAAACAGCAATAATCCCGACGGCTTAAAAAATGTTTGTTAATTCGTGCTATTGTTCGATTTTTTAACTTTTTCAACTTTATCAAATTGTATTTAAGACAATGGAACGTTTGAAATGTTTTATATATTTATACATTTTCAAAAGAAATCATTTCAATTATAATTTTAAATATTTAGTATATGCCAAGGCTGTCGAAAAGTAAACTTATTATTAAACTCAAACATTTTTACATTTTTAACTGTCTGAATTTTAAGTTTAATTCGATTAAAATAGGTATATATCGCTTTACATCCCTTAAGATAAATTTAAACTAATATTATGTACCTAAATAAACAACGATTAAATATCATATATTATGTGCTTGTATTTTATATTTGCAAAATATTTTAAATTTGTCTTATACATTTGTTAATATATTTAATTAATTTTATCAGACGTGATGGTTACCTGCATTATAAATAATGTTGTCTTAAGGTATATTATTTCGTGATACAAAATATGCATCATGACATACCATGGTATATACATGCGCAATATCGGAATTCTCACGTAAAGCGAATACCGTGATGTAGGTATATTATACCACGGTCACAATTATGGTTCTGCGTGGTAACTATACGTATATATTGTTGACCTTCCTGGGGAAAATAATGTAGTATAATATTCGTAATATTCTCAGCCAGAAGCATTTTGGCATTCACGAGAATATAATATAAATACTTATTTTAAAGACTATAAACTATATTAATATGTTATCCAAAAATTCGACTTAATTATGTAATTTTCATTTTTGCTTATTTAATGCAATAAACAATAAACAATTGTACTTATTGTCTACTCAAAGTTTCTAAAATTAGATTAATTTCATATTAAAGTTACTAAACGTCCACAACGACCTTCCCACTTATTTGTTTACCTTAAAATTACATATTTTTTTTAGTTCAGCTAGCCTGTTTAGAATTCGTATACTCCTGGGAAATATAGAATTTGAAAACTAGATTTCTTGCAACATAAAGTTTATATATAAAATTATTGTTTGCATTTTTTTAATTTTCATTCAACATAAACATAATTTTTCAAAATGTAAAAATAAATGTACATTATGTTTAGTAATATTTTATTGTTCTCATATTTTTGTTTTGTTTTGCAGCTAAATGTTATTAAGCAGAAATGGTGTTTTTTCGTAATATTGTCGGGCCAGCATTAGTAACTTATGAATTTTTATGCATCTGCTACACTAAAAAAATCTACAATTATTCTTTATGATTTTAATTCTAACCTCATTTAATTTATATTTCTCATTTAATTTGACAATTTAAAATTCAAAACTTACCGGAAAAAGCTTCGCCATCTAAACCTAGTCATTTAGGTAATTTTAAACACAATATTAGATACCTATAAAAACATTCGTCAATTTATTAATGAAAAAATATATTCTTTTTCGCTTAAACTCGTGCTATTAAACGAATCGACGGGCAGGAGGGTATCGTCATTTTATAATATATACATAACTGTCGTCGTAAAGTTGTCTCATTTACGTTTTTAATTTTGGTATGACCCCACATATTATGTAAACTAATTACGTTTCTACAACGTGAACATTCTATTTTTTTTTTACATAATGTACGAAAAGTTTGAAAAATTGTGATGTATATTAATAAGCTTGTGTTACAAAAATAATAATATTATTATTATTAACAAAATTTCTGATTACTATACATTATAAATATAATCAATAATAGATAAAATTAATGTAAAAAAAAGTGAAAAGGTCGATTGTGGACGTTCGTCCTTTGTCCCTTTGTCCTCGGAGAAATTAGTCGTTTATTATAATTATTAAGATTTGAAGGCAATGATATTGCATTAGAAAATATGATTCTGAGCGAATCACAATTTATTACAATATATTATACTGATAATCCATTTCAAAATTTACTAGGAGTGTAAATTACATATTTAAATATGTGAAATAAATTTGAAATCCCTTTTCAAGGAGTTATCATTTCATGACAAAAATTACCGGTCACAATTTTCAAAATATTTTGTAAAAAGATTAAGTAGTATATGATTAGACTTTGATAAAATATTCAAACCGATAAATCAAAAATTGCAGAAAATATTAAACATTTTTGGAAAAAAAGTTCAAAGTTCTATATTTAGCCAAAAAACAAACAAACCATTCCAAAATTTTACTAAAAGATAATATTATCTATGTAAGTATTCAATAAAAAATTCAAGTCCCTACTATTCAGTGGCGTCATTTCAGATGTCACTAGATTAGGGCAGACCCATTGATTTGCCGACTATTTTTAAGAACAGGAGTGGGAGGGGACATTTTTTTTGGTGGATATTTTAATTTATTGTATGCGGTAATCAATTAAGGGGTTGTATTTAGGGTTTGTTTTTTCTACCGACTTAGGATTTGGCTAATTATGGACTACGGCAAGTGTACGAGTGTCCCCCCCCCCCCCAAAAAAAAAAAATCACGCCACTGCTACTATCAAAAGTCAATTAGTAATAAAAAAATAAAAAAATATTTAAAATAACGGAAACCATAATTTTGTCAATTTTCCGCTTCTCAAGGAAAAACTTTAGGGTAATTCAAAAATGAGCTAAATAAAGTACCAACTAGATACTTTTTGCTACCGAAAGTATATTTTACTTGTGGTAATCGGACAATTATTTCTACCCGAAAATTTAAATCAGTGGAGACAAAAAATGTTTATGAATTAACAATATTATTTAGTGTTTGAGTTAATTGCATAAAACACAAAAGGCTTAAATAGGATAATAGTTTTAATATGGATAATACAAAAAAAAAAAAATTTGTTGTGGTTAAAATTAAAATATAGAAAAAAATACTAAGCTAGTTTAAAAATAAATAAATTGTGATTAATATTATTTACAAGAAGACACGGTTCCGACCGAACTTTAATATTAGTTTTAACCTTTAATAGCTAGGTTATGTTAGGTCAGTTTTCTATAAAATATTTGAATTACTTTCCGTATATATATACCACTATTTAAAATAGGCTTTTTTAATATGTTTAAATGACCCATATTATCTGATAATTGACTATTTACAATAACTTTACGTCACGAAAAGGTGAAGAAAAAAAAATTCGTTAGAGAATTAAGCTACCCAACGGTAACGCCCTAAAACTGAAGGAATTAATTTTCAATCAATTTTAATCTCAGATCATAAAATATCTACATAGTAGAGTGTCCCAGATCTATTTATAACAATTGTAATAACTCCGCAAAAAATTAAATTTTTGAATACGGTTTATTAATAGTTAATAAATTATTATTATCAGTTATAAATATTACTCGTGAAATTATTATCGATCTATTAGCTATAATCTTCGATAATACATAATAATACGTATTAACTATAATGTATTATCTACGGCTATAACTATTTTTGTATCATTTATATTTCATAAAATTAAATCCTAATAATATGAATTTTTATGATAAAATACACCAAAAATAATTTAAAAATTGATGTTAGAAATATAATTTTTCTATGAAATAAAAAACATTCATAAAATTATACTTTTTAAATTGGCTATATTCAAATTTTACATAAATTAAAAAATAAAAATTAAAAAGTAATTATTTTTTAATGTTTTAAACTAAAAGACTAGGTAATAGAAGTAATATTATAGCCTATTATCTAAATAATAGTTGAAAATATAAATAGCATTTAAAAATTTTAATTTTCAGAGATATTGCAATTAGATCTGGGACGCTTTGTACCATTTGCCTGTGACAAAATTTGATAGGTTATCAGGTATGGTATTGGAATTTATTTAAGATATTAAATGATACTGGTTGAAAGGAAGATGTTATTGAAATATTTTGTAAAGAATGGAAGCTTAACTGCTTCCATTCTGATGTTTAGTTAAAGTGATATTGTAAACATCGTCTTGGATGGTTTTATTTGAGATGTATTTATATCAGCATTGAAAGTGGCATGGAGAAAATTATTTATATAGCACCTGGGTCTCACTTAAAATTTGAGTGGTATAATACCAAATATAAATAATTAAAATGTAAAATATAAAGTATAATAATAAATATTGAGTAGCCAAGTAGGTGTTTAACAAAAATGTATAATGTATTTATTAAAGTAAAAAGTTATCTAATTAGTTGGATTTGCTGTTTTTTGCTTATTACTGTGTATGAATTAAAATGTAAAAAAAAGTATGTATATATATAATATACAGAATAATTTTTTTAAATTTAATAATATGTGTTTATGTGTTCCCCATAAATGTTCTCTTTTATTATTAAACACAGCTGGTCACCTAATATTAACTATATCTGTATATTAAGTAAAAGCAACATTGTAACCACATTGTGACATTTTATTAGGTTTTGTATATTATCCTCTAGTATGAAATAAAAGTTGTATAACTAATTAAAAACATGAGTTTTGTACACCACTGAACATTGGTTTTTATTTCAAAATTAATAATGAATATAAGTCAAAATATATTCGTAGGTAGGTACGTATTATAGGAGTATAATAACGAATATCGTATATCGACATACCTACTTATAAAAAGGAAGTGACAAGTCTAGAAATATTCATTTATATGTATTACCTTAATTATATAGTTCTTAACCTTAATTGTGGTACCTATAAAAAATATAAAAATATATTAACGTGGTATAAATTATTGTAACCAAATATCTGTATATATGATGTAAAACTCGGTAATAGCATAACAACATAATAATATATTATATAACTTAAAATACAATAAAAAGTAACAAACAACAAAGTTCTTTACTTGTGTTATTTTTTTATAATTTACAGAGCTATGTGGATTATCTATTACAAAAGTAATGAAAATAATTAAATACGAAAAAGAAATACATTATTTTTAATACAACGTTCATAATCAATTTGTATTTGAAATTGAATTATAATATTAAAAGTTGAACAAAAATGTTCATTGATTCGTCTACCTATTTTAATATACATTTATAGGTCAAGGTGAATATTCAGATAATTAATACCTTTGTTTTTAAAAATTAGTTATAATATATAAATATATAATAGACTCAAATATGTCAAATATCCATTTACAATCATTGAAATTTCACACGAAATAATTATGTAAGGCAAATATTACCTAATCACAAAGAGTAGTAAAAATTATTTTCATTTTTGAGCGAATTTTTATATTTGATACTATTCGAATATTCGATAGTCGTGGTTTAAATAATTAATCATATAAAAATAATACCATAATATGATGACTTTGATTATTGTCGAGACGCGAGAGATTCAGATTGAGTTTAAAAACATAACTTTTTTTATTTGAATCTAACTCTTGTCTCTTGAGTCTTAAACTACCTATTCTTAGTCTAATAAATTAATAAATTAAGCAGATACGATGATATAGCTTGTGAGATTTATCGCAATAAAAATTATCATCATAAAAAAAATATATTATTTTAAATTTAACGCTATGGTCAAATATGGACTAATGGCCAATCCTGAATATATATTCGACATTTATGCTATTGGATCAGACTTTTAGTCTGTTAATCAAAATTGTATAACCTCTCGCTCGAATCATCAATTTGGTGCAGACAATAAATTGTCAGTTAAAACGAAATATTCCAACCCTAAAATTGAATATTAACTTCTCTCTTCAATTTTTATTTCCCATTTATATCTCCTTGGTCATAACTTCATGTTAATTAAAAACTGTTTTATGAATAATACATCCATAAATATAGAAATATAATCAAAGGTCTGTTGCTATGTAGATAATTTAAAAACATTATATTTTTCGATTGTTTATGTTTTGAAATAATATAATAATTATAATATATTGTGTTTTGACAAAACTAAGGCGATAGTTTATATTTATTTATTTTTAAAAAGTATTATATTATAAATATGGGTAATAGCTATCTCAATTAAGTTAATAATACATTTTTAATGATATAAATATGAGGAATATTATTCATTTATAAAAAGTTGCATAAAATATTATAAGTATAGTTTGAATTAATTATATATCAGATAATACACATAAATCATAAGATGTATAGCAATTTGAATGTTTGATATTAATTTACATATTTACTTTTTTCAGAGGGCCTACCTGCTAATAATGAAAAGTTTCATCAGGTAAGAATTTTTCATTTCTAAATAAATTATATTAAAAATATAAAACTTGTCTGTCATATTAAAAATTAACAAATATTATTTACTAATATTCAGTGTACAATGTATATGTTACAAAATTATAATGTGTTATAATCATAATATATGATATTTGTTTATTTATCTTATGTTGTGTCTAGATATTATTTTATTTAAAATAATTTAAATATATTTATTAATATATCACTTAATCTCCAAAATATAATTAATTATAATCCTTCTGTTTTATGTTTATCATTATTATAACTCCGTATACATGTAATTACCAGGGCGCAAATCCAAATACAATATTTATTTTTTCAAATGTTCTAAGACATTTTATCTCCAAACTCAGAATTATTTTAAAAAATTTAAAACTGAATTTATTTTAAAATTTAAAATTTATTTTTAGAGTATTTATTGGCATAGAGTATTTTTTCTTATATTTTTAGACTTTTTCGTATATTTGATAAAATTTGATTTAGTTTGATATAACACTTTTAATTAAATTATCCCCCACCCACCCACCTAATAAATCATTTTTTTTTGGCATTTTTTAATTTTATATTGATGCTAAATTCTCAAAATCAATTATAAGTTCAAAAAATAAAAATAAATAATGAAGATAATATACATACTATCAGTTAATCAATATTCACTATTCAGTATTATTATAATTATTTATGTAATAAAAAAATGTTAAAAGCATTTTTTTTAAACTTTATTATACTTTGAGAGCATGAAATTATACGTTTTAGTTATTTTTCTTGTTTATTAAATCATTTACTATCCATATTATCCATATCTTAGTAATAACTGATAACTGATGAATTAATGTATTTTTTTTTTTTTAAATGTTTTATATATTTATCGTTCATTTATGTAATTATTAACTAGTGTGCTTCGATGACAAAAAATCAATAGTATTAAATAATATATATTCGTAATATATTATTATAATGAATAGATATGTGTCTGCCTTATTTATAACTGAAAACTAAGAAGTAATCGATAATCTACTAAAAAATAATATGAGAGAATAACGATAACAATATTATAAATTTGTTACTACCTAATAAGTAATTAGCGTTTAATATTTATATTTTATATATATATATATACTAAATATACCTACAAGAAGATCATTGATATCATCTCTAATCGGATAAAATAAATTTTAATACAGACGAGTATTTCACTTTGAAATGTAAATAATAACAGCTAGTCTATATTTATATTTCAGGGTGATAAAAATTTGCTGTTACAAAAATAACAGAAATAATATTGAAAATGTAAGAAATACTCATACTTTTGTGTTTTTTCGAGGTAATTTATATAAATATTAAATTATTAAATTTAATATAAATATATTATACCGTTAAACTTTTATTTGGGATAAAATTATTTTTGTAAAAAAAAAGTCTAAAGTTTTGATTGTATAAAAATGTAATTTAACTAGTTTAAAAGTTCACGAAGTCAATTGAATCTGTAATGTAATTTCGTTGATGTATGGATTTTTGGGATTATTATTGTTAATTATTATTATTATTATTATCATCATAGAGAATACGATATTTGGTGCGAGTTAAATTTTTTGAGTTTATTTGAATATATAAAATGTCAACGATAAAATGCATCGCTCGTGGTGCATCACATATTATATATGACAGAGCCACGGGCTGTGGTCATAATAACAATCATAATATGTAAATTATGGCCAGTCACAGTAACCGTGTTGGTCACCGTATATGCGCATATATATAATATATATCATATATGGTTATTATTTGATATTACGTACGTATATATTAGACTGTGGTGAGAGAAAGGGTTGGAAATCCAATGGCGAGCCTTTAAGTGCAAAACACACACGCTGTGATAAATTAACACTAGCTATATATGGTATTATAATATATATTATGCTTTATCGCCGGATAATATTGTGCATTTATGGTGAACAGAAACAGGGTAGTGGTACAGTCGAATTTACGACCAACGCACGCACGCACGTGGACATTTTGTAAGCGCGAATCGTCACACGGGAGAATTCCATGAGAGATTTTTCCGACCAGATAGTTTGTACATACACGTACGATATTATTATTATTATTTCGACCTCAGTGTCTTTACATTATATCTAATAATAATAATAATAATAATAATAATAATAATAATAATAATAATAATAATAATAATAATGGTAATATAAACCTTTGTGCACGTCTCTACGTACCTTCATAGGTTGTTTACATTTACCTGGTAGTCGACCATTTATGATATAATTTATTTTTTCTTTAAATTTATTTATTTCTCTGCTAATATTTTTTTTTATAAAAAATTCTAATTAATTTTTTTCTACATAAACCTGCAAAAATGTCGCTCTGTGTAGACGTTAGTGTCCAAATCGTAACGATACAAAATCGAAAATCGAAAATCGAAAAATGAAACACATATAGATATGATAACTTTCTTTTTTAATCGATTGGAATATAATATTTATTATGAGTATAACATATTTTATAAGTTTCTTATAAATTTTAAATGAAAATAAACGGTTTAGAGTTTTGGCTATTATATATATGTTTATTATACATAAGTAGGTATATAGTATAGGTTGTATAGGTTGTATTTGTTTATATTATATATCTATCAATTATTATCAATTGATAATTAATTATCAATATCAATTAATTGTTATCAATTATTTCGTTAACGTGTTTTTAAAACAAAATTATCTAATAAATGCTTTGCGGGTATTACTTTTAACGAGTTTTAAAGATTTTATAGTTTATTGTAATTATTGTATAATAACAGTTTAAATATGCTGCAGCGCCTACAGCCGTTTAAACGATAATATTATTAACTATTAATCAATAACATTAAAGAAACTAAACGTAATTATCATTGTGAATATATATATCATAAAATGATAATATTATATTTGATAAGCAATGATAACAATATGTTGTCTTGATACTATAGAATTTTGTATATATATATATATAAAGTACCTCAATATTTTCTGTATGTAGGAACACATGATGAGGTATATGTATTTTAGAAAAAAAAAAAAATATGTAAGTATACTTTAAGATAAAACTGTAATATATTGTATTATTTACTTAAGTATTTTAAGTGTTTTTTTTTACAAAGATAATATAATATGATAGAATATTATACGAAGAATAGATACTTCAATAATTTTATGTAGGTACCAAACAACTTTTAATATATATATTGAATATTTAAAGTATAAAAGATACTTCTTGTAGTATTTTATTACAAAAAGTACATTGTATTGTTGTTTAAAAACATTTTGGAAAAAGTGAAAAGTAGTAAATATATTAATTTGATTTAAGTAAAATCTACTCAAGATCAAACATAATACACGATAATATTATGTACATCGTATAGTTATAAAATTATTATAAAAAATCAGGCCAAATTCTGAGCGTTTCTTCATCGTCTCTTCGCTCCTCGGAGAAATTAGTAATGGTTATTTTGTTATATTAAGTTTGAAAAAAAGATTATGAGAGAAACTCAGTCAGATATATAATATAGGTACTGATAATATTTATTTTTCAAATTTTTTTTTTATTTATCAAATAACGTGCTACAGAAAGATTAGTTATCATAAAATAATGAAATTTAAATTCGTCAAAAATGTAAATTCCGCGAATTTTCCAATTTCCTACCATTATTTTTTTTGTTTAATTAGAAAAATATTTCAAAATTGACTAAATTAACTATCGACCAGATAAAAATTCTCAACAGAAAGTATATATAATCTGTGGTAATTGAGCCATTATTTATACCAGAAATATGTGTCTTCATACATAGAAATATTATATTTCTTAATCTGGCTTAATGGTTAATAAATTTAGTTAATCTTTATTATAATAATAAAGTTAAAAAAAAAAAAAATTTAATCAAATTTCAAATGTTTATTAAATTATATAAAGACTGTCGGTTTATAAAATATTTTAAAAATGAGTTAAGTGATATAATTATGCTTATATTACATTTTCAAACAGTTCAACTTAAAATTTCAAATAACGTTGAACATTATAGAGAAAAAAATACATTTTTGAATAAATTTCAATGCTTTATATTTAGACAGAAAACATCCAATCCGTTCCAAAATATTACCACCTTTGTAGACTACCAATGAGAATAATTACTACGTTTTTCTTCTATTTTTTGGTAACTCTTCTTATCATAAGGAAAAGCTTTTGAGAAATTTGAAAAATGCGCTTAGTATGTTAAATAAAGAAAAAATTACATTATTGGAAAAATTATTAAGTTATTAAGGCATAATATTAATATAGAAGTTTCAAATCGTTTTCTCATATGTAGACGATATGTCTACATACGATCTCATATGGCGACCCGTCATTTCGACTTGCGACAATTGGACGCATACTACATTTCTATGCGTTACAATTTAGGTGTAATAGTAATAATAATAGGCAAATGTATAATTCATAAAACTCATTATTTATTATTTTTCTTTACATGTTATAGTTGTAATAATTATTAATATAATTGAGTATACATAATAATTTATTATTAATAATTTTGTTACTATAAAATAAACATTTCATATTTATATAATTGCATAGTTTTTATCAAAACTCGTCATGCAATACATTATTATTATATATTTTATATTATTATTTTCTAAAAATTTTATTATTATTTTTTTCTTTGCATCTCCGTATTAATTTTTATCGCTTCCTTCACGATATTTTTTGTAAATAAATTATTATTACTATCGCGCCTAAATTGTAATGCGTCGAAATGTAGTATGCGTCCAATTGTCACAAGTCGAAATTCCCGCTTCGAAATGACGTATATTCGTAGAATTTCTATGTAAAAATTAATGTTCAAACCTCTCCGTTCAAAATTTACTATCGTAATTTATCAAAATATTTAAAATCGAGTTCTTCAAAATTATAGTTTTCGTGAATTTTGTCATATATCCGTTATTTTTCGGTAGTTTTTCTTCTTCTAAAGAAAAATGTTGAGAAATTCGAAAAATGAGCTATTATATTTATAATATAATTTTATATTATAAAATAATGAAAAAACATAATTATTTATCTCTGTTACTTACCATGTTCGACAATTTTAAATCATAAAAATATTTAACAATGAATATTTAAAAATACATACAAATAAAATTAATATAAATAGCTTATAATAAAATATAATGAACTTTATTTTAAATTGTTAATGATTTGAAATTCAAAACAATAAAAATAATTAAATACTGCCATTTGGCATTGGGGTATAAACGAGTTAATTAGTATCCGTATTTTCGAAATTCAATGGTTGGATGAATGTACAACCTTTGTATTTCTTCTTTGTTGACATTTTATAGTCGGTCATTTCATTTTCATTCAGCTTACGGAAACCTTTAAGATGGTCCGAAATCCAATAAAGTTCCTCCATGAGACCGGTTTTTCGAAACGACCCATTAGGATGTTTCATTATTTGAAGCACCTAAATCATAAAAATCATTACATAATATATGTATAAATTATATGAAATATTCATGACGCTGAAAATTAAAAATGTAACAAAATCAGTCTTGTTATAAAATTATGTAATTTATAGATCTTATATTTATATTTTAAAGTTTTTTATTCTATTAAATTCATATATTATAGTAAAACCTATATGATTATATAATAATAGGTATATATTTAATAAAAGTTATCAGACTTGTATATTCGACGATTGTTTAAAACGATGGCGTTAACATTTTACCAATATCTTATTTAATTGTTTTTTTTTTTTTTTAACTATTTATCTATACATTTCATTCAAAAATATACTACTTCACCGAGTTTATAAAACAAAATAGTAGAACAATTTTTTTAACTTGATTAAAATTAATTATAACATTTATATAAATTCAAAAATAACGTAACTATGGAGGGTATTGTGAATATAATATAATAACTATAATAATAATCGAACTAACAATATTATATACTAGATGAGTTTATAGGTAAAGATCGTTAAGAGGATAATTATTTTATAGACGCTTCAGATTATTCGGATATAAAATTATTATTGAAAATAAATTGAAGAGATCGTTGAGAGTTGAATTAATTGGCTTTTAGAGATTTGAGGGTTGTAATTTATCTATAGTATGACTTTTTCATTCGTAATTCATTTGATTAACAACGTGTATGCAAATGAGTCCAGATTAGCGTAATTTAATAATTGGTTGATCACGTATTTAAGATTTAATATTAGGGTTGTGATAAAATAATTTTTTTTAATTTAAAATTTTATGCTGAAAAACGAATCATTAATAAATCTTAAATTTCTTTATTATTATAGATAACATAAAAAATATTTTATGATTATTTTCTTTTTAAGGTAATGAATTAAATGTCTTATATAATAAGTCAATTTTTTTTCTATATTTAATTTCTTATTACATAGTTAGGTTTGTCTAATGCATTAAAAATCTCGAGCATCATATAAATTATCGAAAATATCCTTAAAATGCAATACAAAAATGAATTACAAATGTTTATAATTAAGTTAAATCGATCAATGTTCCTTTTTTAATATATAATTTTAAATAATAAAACAGTTTATAAAATATATTAGGAAAACTAAAATTAAATAATAATTGTCAGAATCTATCCTTAAAATCTAAGGGGAAAATAAATTTTAAAAAAATACAAGAAAGATTTAGTTTTTATTTATTATATCTAATAAAAATTCGAAAGAATTCAATAAAAATTATAAGTACTTATTTATGAACTCGTTAAAATCAGTATTTCAATATGATCAAGAGTTCATGAGAAAAAAAGTATATTTGTATACATACGTATATAAAATCCTTTGAAATCGTAATTCAAACTCATGACAAGTAATGAAACTTTGTACTTGTGATACAAACGTATATTCTATATCAATATGTTATAAAAATCGCTTTGCTGTCAATTCTCCAAATTGCATATTTTTATAAATCAGTACTGGAATTGAAAAAAATAAAAGAAGCGGAACTATGATAATTAAAAAAAAAAAAAATAGATTTCATCCTTTAAAATGATTGAATTCAACCAGTGGAAAGTTTGAAAAATTTAAAACATGGGTTAATGTAAAAAAAAAAAAAAAAAAAAAAGAAAAGATACGTCTATCCTCAATTCAAATCACTGTTATATCGTTTATAATCAGCAACAAACTATGTTATCGAGTATAATTTTAGATTCTGAGCGGATCGAGGAATGTATTGTTTTTACAAAGATGTTTTATTATTATTATTATTATTATTATTATTATTATTATTATTTGCCAATATTATTATATTTACCGTCTGTCTGAGTTCCTCCGGCAAATCTTTATGACCGTTCCTGCCCAGAATTTCGATGATAACCTCAATTTCGTTTTTGTTAGCTCCGGCATGAGAGATTTCCCATATCACGTTCTGAAGTACAGGCATCTCGACCATACCCGGACCAGCAACGTCCATGTCGTCCGCGTGCAACACCACATTGGTCAACGCGTAGCCGATCACCGTCTTCATCGCATCTATGTATGTCTTTGAATTTCCGTACCGGTTGATTGGCCGCTTGTACAAGAACTGCACCCTGGGCGGCTCTTTCACGTTTTTGCCCAGGAACCGGCTGGTGGCACCGAGGACATTGGACGCCGTACCGCCGGCGGAGTCCGCAATCGATTTCAGCGGTTTTACCTTTCTGACTGTACCGGCCAACTTTTGCGTCATGTACTGCGAACCGTCAAATACTTTGGACGTTGCTCTATAGCATGCGCGACCACAACGACAATACCAATAACAACATTATAATTAGCTTTTCGAAAACGGCGTTGCGAAATCAATTAATTCCAAATGGATCGTTCTTTGTATAACTTTTAAACATATAATATCGTATATATATATATATATTATTAAAAAATTATATCCTAGCTACTCTCCGTCGTTACAAGTTTGATTTATTATTATTCAATCAAAATCACTAATAATTAATAATTATTAATTATTATATTTACAATTGTTTTGTTTAGTTTATATGTACTTATTTTATACGTTTTATTCATTATACCAATAGTACAAAATATATTTAAATAATAATAATTATAAAAAAAAAAATGCCACAAATAATTTCCTAACTAGTAGGAAAAATCAATAATATGTAGCATTTAGCTGGGAAAACGTATATGGGCGTCTTTCATTTGCCACTTTGGACTTTCAAAATGTTAAAGGTTAGGCTAATATTATTGTGTTATATTATAATTAAGTTTTAAACGTTATAATATTATACTTGAAAAAAACCGTTTTGAGTGAAGCTCACTTACATATACAATATATTCGAAAAACATTTTTATAATTTTTCTTTATTTATCAAATAATATGCAACAGAAAAATTATTAACAATAAAATAATAAAATTCAAGTTCATAAAAAATATAGATATTGTGAATTTCGCCGTTTTTTAACCATTTATCAGTAATTTCTTTATTCCAAAGAAAAACTTTTGAGAAATTAGAAAAATGAACTAAATAATGTACCGAATATAGATGCAATTGTCTACTGAAATCATACCTTAATTAAATTAATTAGACCATTATTTAGTACTTGAAAAAGTGCTTTCAGATGTAAAAAAGCATAAATAATTTTAAAACCAATAAACTCTTGTTTTTGATCAGAATCTAAAAATATTATTATTTATATTTTACTGAAAATATAAATTATGTAATAAGATTTAATATTATATAAATTCTGAATTGACATATACGCTGGATTAAAGAGATTTACTGAAGATCGTAAAAAATGGAGGATGAAGAGTTAAATGTTATAAACCAATCAATTACCGGTTGTTAAAAAAAAAAATATCTAAAATGGAAAACAAGTTAGGTTAAATAAGGTAAATTCGAAAAATAAAATATTTTTAAAATATTTTAATATTAATGAATATTGATAAAAATAAATATAACGTTAAGCATTATAAGAAGGTAGGTAGTTTATAACTTATACATTTTTTTTAAAATTCAGGATTCGTTTTTATGCATGTTGATTTTGAAATATGTTCCATTGTTTATCTGTCACATGATCGCAATACTAATATTATACCTCATATATAATATTACTATTTTAGATTAAAACATAATATTTTATTGTAATTATTGTATTATTTTTTATGCAAATATAAGGTTTTTATATGGAAAAATTAAAAAACAGAAAGATATTTTTTCATATACGTATTTTCGAGCTTATTAGTATTAGCTTATTAATATCATTAAATAATATATAGGCTGATCTGAAAAGCATATAAAATATGGTAAAGATTGCATAATAATTGTATGCTACTTTAGTATCTAGTGTTTTTTGTTTCACAAATATTCAATCATCCTTTACATTATGTAAAACATCAACGTGAGTATCTATTTATATAAACCTATGTTATACACAGTTACGTGATTGGATTGATATTGTTTTTGATTTAAATGTCCTTCCATTCACGTGCTTCAACTTGGTTGTTTTATTTATTTATTGATAAAATAATGAAATGTCCGAAATATTTTTGATCCAATATTTATAAAAAATATTAGGTAATAGGCAGGCTTTTGCATTCGATAATCCAATATCTATGTTAGCAATATTAAAATAATTTAATTAATAATAGATACCTATGTTCCAAGAAAAGTATATAACAACATACAAATTGAAAAAAATAAAAAACACGCTTTATACAAATTATGTCCATTAATATATCAGTTTGTTCGAAAGATTATATAAATAAACTTGCTTAGTTGTACCAATATAACTCATTCATAATTTATGGCAATATAAAATCAATAAGTCAAAATTAGTATATTAATAACATGTTCGTCTCCATCTTTGAATCTTCTATATTTAATATTACAAAATCAACCTATATCGTAAGCAAAATTTGTGTTATGTGTTCTCGGGATAATAATATTAGTCGGACAACAATGACCCTTCGTTAAACTCAAACGTTGCTCTTTGAATAATAGATATGCCGATCACTTTTCTACCTACAAACCCAACCTACTTTGAACTAAGCTAATTTTATAATATTATCTTATATTCTTATTAAAACATATTAATTATTTTACTAATGTTATATTATAATGAAAGCTATCCATTAAACAAACTCTCTACGTTTTTTACCTAAATTTTTTTTTATTATTTATATGTTATTTTAATAAATTAGGCTCGAACTTTGTTTTTTATATAGTTCTTAAAAAAAAAATTATAAGATCATCTCAGGATATATTTTTAACAACAATAATTTTATTAGTTCATCGAGATTAAAAAAAAAAATATTAATATATTAGTTTTATTGCAAAATTGCATAATGCCTCTAACACTTTTTTTATACGATTTCACACTACATCCGATGAAGCCAAAATATGAATTTAGTAGTTTTTATATCCACTACAGTAAATTTTACTAAACTATTTATTTTACATGAAATCATGTTAAAAACAGGTTAGTTTAAAAATAAAACAGTGGATTAGTATAGCAGATATGAAAATGCAATGATCGATGTCTTAGAGGATAGATTAAGAAATGAATATGTAAGGGGAAGTGTAGAAGTTAAATAAACTGTTGAGAAAATACAAGAGAATATAGGTAAAAGAAATATAAATATATAGCGTAAGTACAAAAATAATTAGAAATATGAACTATACATAATATTATATTGAATATTGAATAAATTATAAGTATCTGACGTTAATTCCACGAAAAGTAATTCGATATTATTAGATTTCTTTAGTTATTCAAAGAAATATTATTAATCATGTAAATAATTATGTGTGTTATTATATTAATTTTTATACCGTGACAGTGTATTTTTTGAGGGTTTACCTAACGAGAAATTTTACATCAACTATATTCTATTAAAAACCAATTATTAAAAAAAAAAATTGTTGTTCATTTTTTTTTTTTTTAACTAATAAACCTGATTTTTAATGTAAAATGTATTCAATACTTTTTCGGCTTGACCCATTCTATTAGTATCCTATTAGTACCTACCAATTCTATAAATAATTCATAACGTTATTACAATGAAGGTTATATGAAACAATCGATTGCTTATAGTTGAATTTTATGTCGGATTTTTAGATCCTGAGCGAAGTGAAAAATGTATTGTTTCTATAAAGATGTTTTTTTTTATGTATGAAAACATTTTTTCGGGTAGAAATAATGGTCAGATTGTCATAAATAGAGTACCCTTTCCGTACCAAATTTCATCTAGTTGGTACTTTATTTAGCTCATTTTGAATTTCCCAAATTTTTTTCCTTGTGAATAGATTTATTCACACATTAGAATATTTGTTAAATATAGAGCATTGAAATTTTTTTAAAAATGTTTAATATTACCTACAATTTTTAAATTAACGGTTTGAAATTTTTATAGAAACCTAATCATATATTATTAAATCTATTTACAAAATATTTTGAAAATCGTGACTGATAATTTTTATCATTAAATGATATCTCCTTGGATTTTGATTGTAGAAATTTGAAATTTATTTTGAACATATACATACGTACTTTACATTCGCAGTAAAATCTTGAAATGGATTATCAGTATAATATATTTTAATATATTAAGATTCGCTCAGAATCTTATTTTCTAATGCAATTTGATTGCATTCAAATCTTAATAATTAATAATTATAATAAACCACTAATTTCTCCAAGGACCGAAGGGTCAAAGAAGAAACATCCTAAATTGACGTTTTCACTTTATTTTTTATTTTTTATTTGTATACAAATTATTTTAAAAAATTGATGTTAATTTATTTTAACCAAAAACAGTAAAAAATATTCTATTATGAAATAAGAAAAAATTGTTAAATGCCGTTATTTTTGTCTAAACTAAGTTAGTATAAATGTAACTACTACCTACTGTTTGAAATTAATCAAAATGAATAATAGGATTACCATGATCTATACGAAAATCGATTTATCAAATGAATTTTACCTGCCAACACTTCTAACAACCGTTCCTGTCATTTTGGAAACATTATCCCACAATTTTCCATCAACTTCAATAGAAAGGATACTGATTACCAAGAAGAATACCTGCAAAATGATTTTAAAGTTATTATATAGAAAAAAAATATAATTATACATAGTTATACTATCAATTTTTTACGTAAGTTAGTTTGGGCTAGCTAAAGAGAGTAAATGGATTATCTCTTATTGATTCGGTTGTTTTACTTAATTTATATTATAATATTAATATGACTCATCTTGTGTGAAATTATTTTACCTTATTTAACAATAACATCTTATTTTCAGGTGAGACGTCGATAAACATTTCTAATATTTTAAAACTTCTCTTTAAAGTTGTAAAAAACAAGTTGTATTCGAATGACTAGTCGATATGATATTACATTATTCATAATATTAAAAAAAAATATACTGAATTTGTAGCCTTATCTAGTGGATGATTTTTACATTAAATCATTAAAATTATTGCTAACCATGCATAACTTCATCAGTGAAGATGACTTTGAAATACCTAACTATAAATATACATAGGTAAATAATTCCATATTATTTATTTTAATTTCATTACATATGAATACTGGATCCCACTGAGAAGACTCATGTGGGGGCCCAGAAGTTTTAAATTGAATTTCATAAATATAACATATATATATATATAACAAAAATTAAGTTCTTAAAATTAACAAGTTAAGAAAATAGAGAAAAAAAAGCGAAATTTGATAACATAAATTATATTAGATAAATACAATAACTTTATTATATTATTAATTTGTTAGGAGACTCCAATAGCTATTGAATAATGTTTTTTTGAATGAATTAATTGGAAGGTTTATTATACAATATAGAATTTGGTAACTTAATTTTTATATTAAAATAACCAACAATAGTTGCAGTAAAGTACGATGAATTGATTTTAGTCGATATAATATTATTGTATACGTTAATTCGCTATTAAAATTACAATAGTTATTTTAAAATGTCAAATTTTACCGTAAACTGGAAAGTAATACTATATTATTATATCAAAACTACAACTTCGTTTCTCGTTAACCTATTGTGTTTTCAATATATGTCGAAACAAAGTACCTATAGATTTTCTAACTTGAAACTTTGATTAATAATCAAAACTCTGTACAAATTTAGTATTTTATGTAATTTAATGGTATTTAATACAAAATAAATTATTTTTATTAAGAATTGCGCGATAAATGTGAAAATAATATTGTTATTAATGGGTAATAAAGTAGTAATATTAGATTCCTTATCAATTTATACATATTTAATTTATATTGTAAATATTGTGATTTCTTAAAGGTTTTTTTTATAATTTAGTTTTGAGTTGTCAGTTGTCAGTTTTCAAAAATGTATTATAAGGACAGACAAATGTATAAAATGAAAATTCAGTACAATGTCTGACACGTTAGTCATGACGTGAATCTAAAATCAGTTGCATACTGTTTTCTTCGTAGTTTTCATTCACGATCAAAATACTAATAATCCTCGATTATCTGCTTTATTTTAATATCTAATACTTTAGTTGTTTCATAAAATTCTAAAATATAATTTAATTTCTAATAAAACACCTGAATAATTATACCTATTTGATAAAATAATCGAAAATGATTATAGTTGTAATCAAAATTGGGTATTGAAATAATCTTTTTATCAAAACTATATATTCATGAAATTGTAGCATACACTGTATTATTAGTTTATAATAATATTAATTATTAACATAAAATAGACATGTCAGTACCTGTTTATTGCTAGAAAGAGTTAAAATGGTTAATATTCGAGAAATATCTTATGCATTTAGAATGCAGTGTGAATTTCTTACAAAAATTATAAGTAACTACAAACTACATGCTAATAGATTACATTTATATCTAGGATTTAAATATTTTTATATTTTATTTAGCTATTAACAAATAACCAGGGTAGTATTTTTTAGCACTAAAAACTAATATATTTGTTTAAGTAATTTTTTTTATGCACTTAATTAACATAATTAATTCTTTATTTTGTAAAAAGCGAATTTGTTAATTATTAATCATTTTAATTATGTATGATGTAGGTATTCGTTTGTTATTTTGTACCTATCTATTATGCATTACTTGTTTAATTCTTTTGATCATTTTGAAGTACAAAAGGTATAAACAATAAATTTAGTTTTTAATATAGGTATTTTTATTTTATGTTGCAAAATAAGTACGTATATTATAAATTTTAATTTCATGGGTAAATAATTATTTCCTTTAAATAAAATAATTATGTTTTACTCGTGTTTGTAAAAACTTAAACTCATAATAATTATAAAATTGAGAAATTTGATTAAATTACCATTTAAAAGTTATGTTATTTAACTCACATATACAACTGTGTTCTTATTTATCCTAATTTAAAATATTACTAATTAGATGATTAATACAATAATATAATAATAATAATAAAAATATACTAATAAAAGCGAATTATTAAACAAAAACAATAGATTTATTATAAACTAAATATATTATTAATTTCAGAATTGGTTATATAATACTTTGATAGCTATATAAATAATATAAATTATATAAATAAAGAATGCGAACAGTTTATAATGTTTTTATGTAAGAATAATCCAAAATAATATATTAAAAACTTCTTTTTTGATGAATAGAGAAAATAATAATTGTTTAAATTATAATAATTAGAAGTGTTAAAAATTTGAAGTATATTATATATGTTTAAACAATATTTTAAACTTTATTGGCCTTGTTGCTTCTTAAAAAAAATATTTGGAAATGTCAAATAGAAAAAAAAAAAAAATAATAAAAAAATACTATTCTGTAGTAACATATATGACCAATTTCCAATCGATAAAGGAGATATATGTGAAACTTTCGGAGCCTTCTTTCGTCTCAAAACTTGTTCACAGAAAAAACATACAAAACTATCGTTGTAGAACAAATAGTTTATTTTTCTGTTAAAATAAAATCTGATACGAGAATCGGTCACGATAATTTTGCACAACCAAACATATGTTGTGCTTATTTTGATACGCAAACTACGTACAAAAAATAAATCTTAAATCATTTTTTAAAACAAAATTACATTATTTAAAACGTAAGTATTTATTTAATAGCTAATATTCATAATTTATCATAATATGATTATTAATAAGTATAGGGTAATTATAGTTATTTATAATAAGAATTATAACGTTACAATTTTTTCATAGTTTCTTACAGTTTATTTTGATCATTTAAAATTTTATAGTTTATAGTTTAGTTTAGCGACCAAAAAATTTAATATATTTATAAATATTACTCTATCCAATTTAAAGTCATTGAATTAATCAATTGTAATTTTATAAAATAAAAAATGTAAAAAAGAAACCCCACATTGTATTTTTTGAAAATATTTATTATTATTGTTGTCGTGTAAAGTAATTTAATTATTTGTTAAATATTTTTTAACTTAAAATTATTTTTTTTAATAATAAAGATAATAAATATGATAATAAAACTATTCAAATTATATTTAATATATTATTTATTTATATTTAATTGAACTATGTAGCCATGTTACTTTTTTTTTATTCCATATAACCATATATTAATTTATATTTAAAATACTTTTTACTATAAACTAACCTTAATGTAAATATACGTAAGATACTTTCGAATAGACAAGTACTTTGTAATACTTTTCATGAAAAAAGTTTGCAATTCAGTTTTTAATCCATAATATAATTGTCCATCTTTCATTTTGCTAGAATTATTGTTGGATATTTTTTTTCTCATTCTAAACGTGATTTATTTATTATAATTTATTATCATCTATTAATTTACATGACTCGTTTCATTTAACTAAAAATAAAAATTCTTGCAATCAATTCAAAACTATTGAGAGTTAATTCCATGGGATACTATATTTTTGTGGGAACATCTAACTATTGACAAGAAAATATTTTCTCGAACAGATATTTAATTATTGCATTAAAATGTTTTATAAATACATTGTAAATAAATATTAACGTTTTAATTTATTGAAATATATGAATAAATCACGTTAAATCCTATAACGGTGTGGTTAAATACAAATAAATAGGTATGTTTTTATTATACTTAAGATAAATAGTAAATAACCATAACAGAATATATAACTTACTATTAAGACTTTTTTAATATCATAAATTATTACAATATCATACATATATTTAAAGTTTTTAGACCAAACATTATTAGATTTATTAATATAAATTTTTTTTTTTTAATATAAATTCATTAATTTACAGTGTAATCATTGAGAATCTATATAATGAATTAATATGATTGAAAAAGGAAAAACTTTATTTCAACATTTTCTAGTATTTATCATAATGTTGTTTAATTTATACAAACGTAATCTTTTTATGTATTTACTGAATATTATCTGAATCATTTTAAAAATGAAAAATTATACACGCGACCCGTTGCGTTTTTAGACCGAAGTCTTCATAAAACAGGAAATAAATTTGTTTATTTCGTTTTACTAAAGAAAAAAAATACACACCGATTATGCTAATTTTTTCTTTATATTCATCCATGCCCTTTATATGTATATTTTTATAGTCATCTCTTGCTAAAAATTCACAAATTCATCAATATTTTTTAACTTCTAATTTACATTTTGTATTTTAAATTCTATACGATTTTTTTTTAATATAAAATACGACCCTTAAACAAATAAGTAAGGATATTATTTAAAATCTATAGTATAAATTGATAACATATATCATTATTTTACATATCGGTACACCTAATAAATATGATGGCAGACGCTAATAAATAAATAAATAAATATAAGTATTAATTGATGCTAAGTTTTTTATGAACCTGAATGAATATTATTTTTGTACACAATATAGGTTGAATGATGTAAAAAATGTAAAGAATGATTATTCGCGTAAAATATAAACAAATCAACTTTACTACGATTTAGAGTTCCGGATCAATTTCGATAACTGTCTTATATATGAATTATGTAACTCTAATATGAAAACAAAAATGATAAATAAAATAATAAAATTTTATATTATACTTGTTAGCACTCGACAGAAAATTATTTACATTACGTTCATTAATTTTATGTCATTTTTGGAAATTTTAAAATTAATTTTTTATCTCCTAGCCGCTCCATCAAATATTCAAATTTCGTTCATAAAAAGATGATCTTTGTCGATTGTGTTGTATAAAATATATTTTTAAAATTATCAGGAATAGTTTTCCGAGTTTTTTATTGGCAACTTTTGCGATAATATACATCTATATTCCGTACGTTTATAATATATATTATAATATAAAATTGTAACAAAAATCAAGAATAATGTGTTTCATTTATTTTATAGTACGTGATTTATTAAAAAAAAAAAAAAAAAACATGAATTAAAAGTTTGGTTAATGTTTTCTAAATATAAAACACAAGAAAAATAGTCTTATGATTGACCTTATATGGTGTTAACAGTTTCGAGATATCATAATATCATATTATGTATATATTATATATAGTTTACTGAAAAAGTTATCTCCGCGAATACTCTGTAAAGTTGTACGTGACAATAAATCAGAACGTCGGCGAATATGCAGTTTAACCCGACCATTATACAGTATATACAGAGTGATAAGAATTTCATGCTACAAAAACTATAATATATTACAATTATATCTATAAATTCAAAATAATAGATAAGTATCAATGATATTTTCAAATTTTTTTTTTGTTACTAAATAATCTAATAATACTGTATATTATATTACTTTATATTATTATATAGACATATCTGTTTATAAAATTAACATTAAACGAAGTTAATAATAATTGCGAAAATTAACTCTACTTAGTTATAAGTTTAGCTATACTACCATGTAAATACCGTGTACTATGTACACATTTATACTACCTACTTAAACTTTGGTTAAATGAATGCCATAATTATAATAATTAATAAAAAATTTATTGAGAAATTTCTGATAATATCATATTACTACTCATATGTAATTAATATGATTTAACATTATTTTACCGTGTTTTAACAACCTAATTAATTTTAGAATAGAAAACACTAGAAATTGTTTACACTGTTTTTCATAAATAATGATTTTCGATGACAAATTTAAATTAAATCTATTATATAAAACATATTTTAAATTTGTATACAATATACTATATAGAAATTAATGAGTCGAGTCAGGCACGTAAACAGAATCAATTTTCGAGTGGGAGGGGGTAAAAATATTTTTAATACACGTATAATAATTAATAACTACATAGTTATTAAATTAATGATACTATTCTACAGTACAATATATATATATATAAGTATTTTATAAAATAAAATAAACTGTAATTATACAATTTTATATATACATTTTGTAATATTTGTTATATATTATAATGTATACACATATACTTACTTAAAAATATCGTGGCGGAGATGAATCCCTATCCCCACCTATAAACGTGCCCGAGTCCAGTAAAGTATAAAAATACTTATATAATAATATTACGTTTAAATAACATAGTTTTATAAATTTAAATTAAATAACAAATTAAATGTATATTTCAACGTTATTAAATTTAACGCACCTTTAATAACTAGAAATTTTCAAATATTAATTATTAAACATTCAGATAACAACATTTTTATTTATCTTTTTCAGTTATTTGAATATAATAAATATATCATTAATATAATAAAAGATTAAAAGATTTTAAAAAACTGAATGTTTTAAAATTATTTTAAGTAGATAATTCTAAAAATATTCTTAAATTCCATTTTTTATAATTAAGTTAATACCTACCTATAGTTAATAATAGCTTTTAAAATTTCAATCGTCATAAAAATTAAGCTCACTTCATAGTGTAAATATTAAAACTGAGTATACGATTTTCTATACAACTGGATTGTTTTTTTAAGACTTAGTTATTTTTCGTAGATTACCTGCACAATGATTAGACGTCGATATTTGTTGATTTTAGCCATTTTTGTTGGTCGATGCATTATATAACAATATGATATTATATTTTTATTATTACAAAAATTCAATGAAATATCGTGTAAAAACTTTGGATGACCTGTGCAGCTGCAGCGTAGATATAACGGTTAAATGCCGTCAACAGTTTCCAAGCCGCGTCGAAAAACGCAGCCATTATATTATTATTATTCGAGCGTAGTACAATTTCTGTTATTGTGTCGGTCGCCAAATGTTGTCGAGTGATATTAAAAAAATAATAATAATAATAATAATTTGTATTTTATTATTTTATATACATTTCAATTTTGAATAACACATGCGACTGGTATGACAATTGCAATAATTGCCGTAAAATCGAACAGCTTGTTTTTTACTGCGATGTCGAAAACACATAATTATTTTTAACCCTAAATATACAGTGTGTTTGGTTTAATGGAAAATACTGTTTAATTTATTAGCCAGAACGCGAATAATAGTTATGCATCCCTTATTGGGTGTGGCATGTAATAAACGATATTTTTGTTTTTCAAAACAGATAATCGTTTATTTTTCGTGAATAGTAATTTCGGATGAAGCGATGAAAAATTTAAACAAATTTCAGCGGTTTTAATTTTTTTTTAACTGAATCGATTATTTTTTTATAAAATTTTTTCACAAAAATGAATAATAATTTTGATAATTAATTGTTTACTTCTATATTTAATAGTATTAATGAGGTATTAACTGTATTAAATAAAATCAGCTTAAAAAAGTGTGCTCATTACGACCATCTATTATAGCTGTCTTGACAAACAGCATTTAAATTCGGGCTAGAACACATCTGGTTGAGATATTTGGTATTCCTTGTTTTAGTGTACACACTGTATACCATGAATTATATAGTTAAATAGAATTTAAGCATAAAATACGACGTATAAAATAAGTGCATATCGAGTATTGACTACCAGGACGATGCTACATTGAAATGGTACCTATAATGATTTGTTACCATTGTAATTTTTCATGGTCTATATAATATTTATGTTGAATCTTTTTTTGTAGGACTTAATACAATATTTTTGAAAAAAAGACAATACAGTATTATTATACTGCTATGAGTATACTTTATTTATAGTTAAAATTATTGTACAATATATTAATTATCATAATATTTAACACATTATACGCACATGTTTAAATTATACAAGTATATATCTCAAACAATAATGATAATATAATGAAAATATTGGCTCGATATTTTATTTGTAAAAATATGACAAAAGATAATAATAATTTGGATTTTGTTAATAATTATTAGCGTATAAATGATTGTTTGTTGTAAATATTATTTTAATTAGTACTACTATATAATTAGATATAATATAAAAAAAAAAAATGTTCTTACTTTGGTTTATTTATGAATTATTTATAATTTCAGATTCTGAGGGAAGCGAAAAATGTATTGGTTTTATAGAGATTTTTTTTTTTTTTTTATGTCTGAAGACACTTTTTTGGTTAAAAATAATGGTCCGATGACCACAAATAGAGTATGTTTACGATAGAAAATTACATCCAGTTAATACTGTATTTAGCTCATTTTTCGAATTTCTCAAAAATTTTTCTTCGGAAAAAGAAAAGCTATTCAAAAATGACGGAAAATGTCAAAATTTACGGAAATCGTAAATCTGCTGAAATTGAATTTAGGTTTATCAGGATAACTAAATCAATTTTGAAAGTAGGTATTTAAAATTTGTTTTTGAGTTTTCTCATAGGTAGTTTACACACGTGGTATACTTATGGAACGACTTATCAGTATAATATATTGTATTATATTGAGTTCCACTCAGAATTGTATTTTCTAATGCAATATCATTGCATTCAAATTTTCATTATATTAAACTACTAATTTTTTCGAGAACCAAGGAACGAAGAAGAAACATCCAAAATCGACTTTCCCACTTTTTTAATAAATATTCTTCACTCACTTTTTAAAATGATCATGTCTTTGTATTATTCTGTTATTGCGTTTTATACTTCCAAACATTTCTTTTAAGTTGTGGGGAACTAAAAAAATGCAATTATCAAACAATTGTTAAATTTTTCATTGAAGCAATGGATTTTTTTGGTTACAATTATAGATATAACTAACTTAAGGAACACAAACGATCTTTGATTATCAGATATTGTTCCATACATTAATAAAGCTAGAAAAGTTCTAAGAATATTTTATGCAAAATTTTTACATTTAGCATGTGTAGCACACGAATTTCATCGATTAGCGTTTTTCTCTTCAAGTAATACGAAAATTAATAACATAATATAATTTAATGATAATTATAAGTCATGCGATAGTAGATACATTTAATGAAATAGAAGATAAAAAGTAATAATAAAAATCAGTAAATGAAATTATGTACCTACTAGATACAATTATTAATTTATATGAAAACTATAATTATAGACTGTAAAAATAAAGACACATTTTTCAATATTTATTTCAAATCTGCTGATAAACCTATCAAATATATGAAATATGCTTCATTATCCTCTATTGATTATTCAGCTGTTAATTTTTAGACCTAACCGCTTTACATTTAAGTTTGAAAATGTTCACATATAGGTACGTTGTTCAAATTTTTTCCAAGAAGCAACAATAAATATGCATGCAAATTCAAACGATTTTAATGAAATAAATTAAATTGTTTAAAAATATTTATAATGTAATATTAAATTTCATTTAAAAAAAATTATTGCATTTTTTATTTTATGTTAAATTTTTCATATTTTTTAATACATATACTAGCGATTAACAAAAATAATAACTTAAATGTTTATACATTTTTTGTTTTTTATTACAGGTTAATTAAAAATCCATATATTATGTTTTTTTATACCTACCATTTGTATTATATTATAAATTAAGATATAATATTATTTTCTAGAATTAAAATAGGTCTCTCAGATTACTTTTAAAACTAGCGGTTACCAATAAAGAATACGAAAAAAAATTGATAGATGATACTGTATATTTTTTAAAGTTATATCTTATACTAAAACTTATAGTTATATTAATAAAATTAAAATATCTATTATTATTTTATGTATAGGTATACTGAGATTTTAGATAACTACTGTGTATAAACTCAAAAAAAAAAAAAACTTAAACATATTATAATAAAGATAAAAGTACACTTGCTATACTTATATGATAGTGTTGATATCGTTTTTTTTTAAATATATCTATATATTATTTTGTTTCATAATTTTTAATTGAAAATATTATGTAAAAATAAATGTCTTAGTATGATATCATATTTAAATTTTGAATTTCTAACGTAATATTCATTAACTTACAAAAAAGTACTTTTATATTATTTGATTACAATTTAACTGATCATGAATACATCTATAGTTAAAATAAGTAAAATAATGAATGTAATTATCTGATTAATTAAAACAACATTTATATTTAAGCAATATATAATGCAGTTATACTATAAGTAATTAAACATTACATTGAAACCGAAAATAAATACACATACGAAATGTGATTTTTCACGATTTTTGGCTAGAGTATTTTATTAGTTTCCTCCTTTAAAATATTAAGTAACAAGTCCTCATGAAAATACGGCTTAAAAAAACCGAACTGTTTTGGGACGGAGGGAGAAAATCCCAATTTGGAAGACGCCCAGCGAGGGTGAAGGATGCGAACACCCTCTCGTAAATCCTTCCGGCTTATTTTTAATCCTGTGAACTTATATATCCTGATGCATATAATGTATATACTTGACATGTTCTGCTTGTATATGAAATCGTTTCCGACTAGATCCTGTGAAATGGCCCAAGGGTGAGTACCCTTCTACTTTCTATGTATGGTAGTCTTAAATCTAGAATATTTCAATTGGAGATTTACCATTTATATTTAGGTACATGTTCGTTGTTATACGGTAGATATAAAAAGAAATATTGTTTACTTTCGAAATGTACCTTGCAGCTGTACCTTGTCATCACAATACGATGTATACAGAGTTATTTTTATCACTAATTTTTTATACATCGCATACTATTGAAATCATATTAGGTATTATATTAGATATTTCTCATTTATATTAAATTCACATATATTTTGTTTAAGAATGTGTTTTGCTTTACATAAATACAAAATTAGATTTTTTTTTGTATCTAATATTCATTATTTTTTTTAAAT
Source organism: Eriosoma lanigerum (assembly GCA_013282895.1). NCBI lineage: Eukaryota > Metazoa > Arthropoda > Insecta > Hemiptera > Aphididae > Eriosoma > Eriosoma lanigerum. The sequence continues at coordinate 13,989,973 of CM023361.1, forward strand.
TTTAACAAAGCAATTCAATATATTTGATTTTTATAATTTAAATTTGAATGGCAGATAATAGACCATAAAAAATATTTATTTCCTTCCAAACTTTAAAAATCCTAAAATATATATGAATATAAAAATAAAAATAAAAATTCTACATCATAATATATAAGTATTTATAGTACATAGAAGTAATATATCTGAGATTTAAAAAAAAAAAAAAAATAATACATACATAAATTTTATTTTTAATTTGTGTTATTATCTATATTTAATAAATCAAATGAAATAAATGGACTCTTATATACAATATTAAAAAAAAAAAAAAAAATATCAAAACAATATTTGGAATAACTTTCAATTTGTTGAATATTTGTGTTTATATTTTAACACTGATTCAATAATAATTTTTACAAGACTGATTGTTCTTGAAAAGTTTATAAAATGACAATGTATAAGGTATATCTAATCTATAACTTCAAAGTTCAAAGTCAAAAGTTTTTTTTAACAGTTTAATAATATACGTACGAGTATATTATTAAATTATGCAACATTGTATATTAAACAATTAAAAATATCGTAAAAAAAAATAAATTAATATATAATTATTCAATATTAATTAGTAGCAGGAGTAACTGCAATTATTAGATTAGTTTATTATAAAAATGATCGATCTCATTTTTTATTATTATTATGCCATCAAAGACAGAGAATATTAATATTAATATTAATAAATTTCGCTTATTCACAAACACAAAAAAAAAAAAAAAACATTTAATTTGGTTAGGTTACCAATAAATAACGTTTTAATTGGAATTCAATTAAAATGGAAAACTGTATAAATATTATAAAAAAATATTTTACCGTGCTACTGCTTTGATCTTGAAATATTCTTAATCGAACGATTCAAAAATATCATTGTGTAGTATCTACCTAACTGTTATCTGATAATATTAAAGAAATTTAAATAGAATATTATTATTCCGTGATCTGTGATCAAATAAAAAGTTTAATTTCTATTCATGTTAGTTAAGATTAGATAATAACATTAGTCGGATGACACAAATTTAGGTATTAAAAGAAATCAAATTACTTTAATAACTAAATTTGTGCACCAATTAAAAATTAAGTTTTAGTACATTTTTAATCATATACTACTAAATTATGTATATTAAATTAAATGTTAATTACAAATTTAAATCTACGAAAATAATATTATTATTAAATCGTTCGGGGTTTTTCTTTTTCCGACGAAATTTGAATTTCTCGCGTCTTGTTCAGCGTTAATTACGGATCTGTCACTCACACACTACATAACGATAACATGAACAATCGCAAGACAACAAAGATATAACTCTGCCGTTTCTTCGGAAGTTTGTAAAAGATTCAACAAAACAATATTATTACTAACTCGTAATACGAAATTTCAACAGGATTTAAAAATATGACTCTGATGGAAATATTATTATAAATAATATTTACCACAATATTATATTATGCAATGTAAAAGACATATTAATTTGTGAGGAAAACTAATAATGGTATATAATGCATTAACCTTGTTTTTTTTTTATTCTTAAATTATTGAATAGTTTCAAAAAGTAGCGGTTTTATTCAAATAAAAAATACAATAAATGATTGGTAGGTATTATTTATTTTTTCGACAAAATATTCTTTGGTATTATAGTTTGTATCTATATTTTATATTGTTTTATATCATTACATTTAATTATTATTATTATTATTAGCGCACATTTTACTGTTTAGCAAAAGAATTTTAAAATTAATTAATTTAGAGTAATATTTGTCTCAATACAACAACAGTCAACAACTATATAATAAACATATGTACTGACATTAACATATTATTATGTATAATATTTTAATTTTCTTTTAAAAATTGTTTGGGAGAAATATAAATAATTGCATTCTGTCGATCTTAGAATCGATATAATATTATGTTAAATGAATAATTGTTATTTTATAAAAAACTACAAGTACTATTTTTATACCTCCGATCAACGAACACGTTTAACGATATATATATATATAATAAATAAAAATAATCGCGACGATGAAATAATAGTTGTCATCTATCTAGCTGGCACACTTCGAAAGTACTATTATACATTTTAATCAAGTCTGGCGGAATGGCTCGTCCCATACAACTGTCAAATAAGTTATATTATAATATGCGCATCGGTCGCGTAAAGTTTGACAGGTTATTGAGCATTTAGTACCGGAAACGTAGTATTATAATTTATTTTACCAAATTATTTAGGTATTAATATAATATATTATGCCTAGTTTACGTGCGATATAGCGATTTCGCCAGTCGAGACCGAAGAAAAACGATGAGAGAGGCGTTTTACTGAGAGCGTTTACAAATGTGCCCGAATAAATTATTACATTATATTAATATTATGTGCAGGATGATCTGAATATAATATTACAAAAATTATCAGAATTACATATTTTTGTAAAAAAAAATAATCCTACCACTCTGTGTATAATAGGTTAGGTTAGACATCGTGTGTCTTGTCCGATTACTTTTTATCATTTTCACACTTTCGAAATCAGATTTTTGTAAACCGCTCGTATCTAATATAGGACATTAAAAATATAGAAATATCACATTTACTTTGAATTAAACATACTAATTGTTGGTTCACATAAATTAAAATGAGTTTTCAAAAACATAAAGTCTAAAACTCTAGTACCTATTTAAAAACTGATTTTTCTTTAAATTTATAATTTTTAATATTAATTTGGTGTAAGTTATGGAATTTTAAAAATTTTAGAATAATCACATTTGAAATTTTTTTAAATACAAAAATTTCCTTATTTATTTTTCAATTTTGAGTTTAAGTTATTTGAATACTACTAATTTTAAAAATAATATTTAATAAATATGATCTAGGTATAGATTTATTGTGAAATACAATCACGGTAAACACACTGTATATAATAAATTATATTTACAATAACTTATGGTTATGTTAGGTTACGTTTATGCCCAAAAAGAATTGAGAAATTATAAAAATATATCATTATCGTCCGGAACATCTTTTTTAATAATATCCAACATAATTATTAAATGTAACAAATAAATAGTTTGTTAAAATAACGCTCGTTAATTATTTTATTATATTTTTCAGTTAATCATATTAAATACTAAATTATTTGTACAACATAAATTCGTGCCTAAATTTAGCAATGTTTCAGATTTCTTTATAATAGTGTATTGATGAATTATTAAAAACAATAATATTTATCATTACGATGAAATGTATATCACTCGTAAAAAAACTAAATATATATTACATTACAGAAAACAAGAGCTGTAAGAGGATTGAGATAAAAAAGATCCTACATCTCAAACAGATAATTTCATATCGTAATATTGTATTTTATTTAATTTTTGTTATACTAATTATTATAAAATCAAAACCTAAATCAATAAATATTATTTTAACGAGTATATTATTATTATTTTTACGTGTAGACTTTTATTTTCAAATGATAATAATAATACTAAATAATATCTGTAAATGAGGGCTGGTAGAATACATTTCAAGTAAGGACAAAGAAGTATCATTATAAATTAACATACAATCGGGTTCCAATATTAGCAGGAACGATATTATTTATTTTAATATCATAATTCAAATTTCAAAATTTGTAATTTTAGTAGTAACAAAAATTAAAAGTTTTCGATTTTATTTTGTAGGTATCTCGATTTTATAAAGATTTTCGTTATTGAGAAAATTTGGATTATAATTTTTGTTTTCTTTGTGAAAGCTCCGTTTCGTTCTCAAGAGGATTAGATAAGATATCTTAAATCTTAATACAAGCTTGTATCATCGTCCTTATGGCTTATATATAAATGTGTCATTGGACTTACTTATATACATATCTCAAAAGTATAAGACTTACAACAAATAATGCAATCTTGGAACATAAATCCACAGTAATTTTCTCGCACGTCAATATATTTAACCGTATAGTAGGTAATATAATATTTGAAAGTCTACAGAAAATCTGATCCTACGGTTTTCTAATCTGCTTTCTGGAAAGTATACTTTAATGATGAATTTGCCACTGTTATCTTTATGTAAATCGAGTAACTACTTCAGTATTTACATAAGTTTTAAACTTAATAGAGTACATTTTTGAAATTTTAGATCAAATATTAAATATATCTACATTAACAAATGACTTCATTACCTAACCAATAAATATTATTTTACAACTTTGTATTTTCGTATGAATCGTTCTGTTATTTTATTAATTATTTTAATAACTTTACCTAACCTAACCGCTGTTTCTAATTTAACTTTGTTATGCTATAAGGTATAGAATGAATAAGTATAATCATTATATATATAATTTATATACCGTATGCGTATTTTTTAATAGTATCTCTACTAAAATATCAAACCATTTTATGCCTCCGGTATAATCGATAGATACCTTTGTTTTTTTTCTCCACGTCAAAGAATTTTTTCTTATATTTGTTTTAATCTAATACTTAAAAGTGTTATATTTTAACTGATTATTACCACGCGTCACTATAAATCATTATTGTAACCGCGTGTCGTCTACTTCGGTCTGAATTCTTTCGCGCCGGACGGATAGAGAACAATGTGTTAACAAATTCACGAATATATATATATTTTTGTCAGTACCAAAAATGTCGACCCTTTTAGTGCCCCTTTTTTTTATTTATTTATTTTTTTATGCTCGTCGAAAACGTAATTTATTATATTATTATCATCGCCATTATATAATATTAAACGTTCTCTCTCTTCGAACGGGGGAAAAAATCGTATCGCGCGGCCGCACGGGATGGCTTGCGTCGGAGATACGTTCGTGTTTTGGAAAATACGTTTGTAAAAAGAAAAAATCCAACCTTATCTTAGAGCATTGTGATGTTGTTGATTTCGTTATGCCGCCAACTAAAAGGCAAATCAAATCGTGATAAACAGTATGAAATAAAAATTTTAGTATGGGTAAAGTAATTAATAAAAAAAAATAATTATTATTCGATGAGGTTACATTAATGACATTATACCATATAACTAATAACAATAGGTGTACTATAATATAATCAAAGTAATGGTATTGTCGTGTTTATTATGGTCATGATGATTTGCATACGATATAAATAAAGAAAATAAAAATAACAGTTATATGACATGTTTAAGTATAACCTTTAATATAAATTTTCTTTTTTTTATAGATATTTATTAGTTTAAGATAGGTATTTTCTTTGTTAAAAAAGGCATTTTTTCGACATTTTTTTTGTGGCTAAACACAGGAGTTGTGAAATTGTTAAATTTATAGTATAATATAAATTTCGTACGAAGAAAAATTAATTTTTGTTAATAAATTGGTTTGATTCAAAACCCGTAAATCTATCATCGATATTACCTATAGGTATATAATTAAATAAAATGTCCCCGTTATAATTTTATGTGCCAACATAGTGATGTATATATTATAGAAAAAGCAGATATTTTCTCTTGTATATATATAATATATTTTGTCATCGTGTTTGTACTCTTAACGTTTATAACTCAAATTATTTTAGAATTCACCTGCAGTAATTTGACTTTTTATTAATTATTAGTTTACGCATTAATTAAATTTAATCTGGAATTGAAAACGTTTTTTAGTATGGAAATCCGATAACGTTCCAAATAAAACCGGTACGCTGGTTAAGCTGTATAATCTAAATAGTAAACATTATTAGCGAGACCCGTGGAGAGATTAGTGTGTATATATTATTATAAAATATAATGTACCACCGTACCGGTAGATTCCGTGTTTCACGAAACGTGCTTTTATGGATATCGCCATTTCGGACAAAAATATAAAAATTATAATTTAAAGTACAAATAATATTCATAAGCGTGTTCATCAAACAAACGCCATTAAAATATTAAAATATGTTTAATATTTTCGTACGAAAAGTAGCGTATTGTAAATATTTAATATAGGGACGATATAAATATTAAAACAATATATATATATAAATAAACTTTAAAAATGTGGTATATACCTACTACCCGGTATTATTGAATTATTAAAATGTATATAAACAACATTATTCTAAAACAGTACTTAATTAAAAAACATAAATAATTTATATACATATAATATTATATACCTATATTTAATCGTATCGCTAATCTAGATAAAAAAATAAAAAAATCATAATATTATGCATAAACTAACCTAAGGAAGCTAAAAAAAAAATTAAATTAAATTTTCCAAATAAAAAGAAAAACAATTAATTATAAAACAATACAAATGAGAATAATAATAATTATTATTTCTATTGTTATAATATTATGGATAAAAATGAAGAAAAACGTATAATTTTTAATTATAGAACATTTAATTCGTGGAAAATGTTCTTTGTTCTTATATATTATAATATTATCCTATTGAAGTGAACAATTTAATGACGTAGCTCATTACAACTCAACATACAATACAAGTTCATAACTATTTTATACAAATCTCATCTTATTAAAAAAAAAAAATGTTGATTGTTATAATTTTATATTTATTTTTACAAAATATTTAAAATATTTAATATTTTGTTGAATAGAACATAAACGGAATGGTCAATATCTAATATTGTACCTATAGAATAATATTATATAATCAAACTAGGTATATGTTTGGAATACACATCATATAGGTTGTAATAGAAAATCTTGGGGTCAATTTATTGAATAATATTTCGATTAAAAAAAAAAAAAACAAATTGAAAAAACGAGTAATTATTATTATTAAAACAATACAAACCGGATAAGAAATCCAAGTAGAAATATATTTACTTTATAGGAATTGTAATGAAAATAAAGTATCTAATAAAACAATAGGTAATAAATTGCTTTTTATCAAACACATAATAATGTATAATAATTTAAGAATCAATTTCTTTTTAAATTTAAATTTAGTATAATACATTTTAAATGTAATTTTTATAGTTCAATAGTGAAACAATCAATTACAATTAAATTTTTACCAAAAATATCATATTCGATCATAATGACATTTGAATCACTTGACATTCAGCCATAGTTGGAACAGAAACTATCACATAAATACTAAATCAATACAATAATAATAATATTAACTATATTGTTTAATCGTATGCTATTAAAAGTTACTCTAGAATTTACTGGCTAATTACCAAGTTGTAAACGAATATATAATATTGTTGAAACTTTTCGGACTATATCAACTTTAGTAAATTTTGATCGTATCTTCTCGCGACCCCGTATGATTAAACTTTATGCTCGTTTGGAATAATATCCTGCTGTTTCTCGATTGATCTAGAGAGTGCAGACCAATATTTTGTAATATATTCTTTCCCAAATATGTTAGCAAACTAATATTGCATATAAGTATATACATTATACAAATATATCTATGTATTTTATACGTTAACATAAAACTTTTTAGCATAGTAAATCTGTTTTGCATAATAGACAAGTGAAATGTCTTAAATATATAAAACAACAATGATAACGTTTAATATTAATCAAGAGCTAAGGAGCTTGTTTAAATAAATCCGTTGATGGCTATTTTTAATTTTATAAAAATAACTTATAATTTTTAATTTGTTTTTTAACTATAGGCACACATATGTATAATTTATCAAATTAGAAACATCGTATTATAATAATATTATTATTTATTCACTACGATCGTCGAGATCTCGAAGTTTTCGGTAAATATACGATCATTTACATGCCGGTCGCGTGAGTTGAGACGTTAAAATTCTAATCGCGGGATGCTCGTTAACCTTAAATGACTTCCAGCGGTGGTAAGGGCATAACTCGGTTAATTTATACTTCCCTCTTCCACCGGTCAGATCGCAAAAATCCCTAACGTCAGTTGATCATATAACAAAGACATAACCACGGTTATGTCAACAGGTCAATTTACCGGTAGACCGAAATAAATTTAAAAAATAAATAAAACGAAAATAAAAAAAACTCCACTAGAATAATTTAATATATTATATAATACGATTAATGTTTTGTCGATTAGGTATTCGTGTAAAAATGCAGAGGACAATATAATTTTAAACGGTATAAGAACAGAAACATTTTTTATATGGGTCTACTATGTCTAAATGAAAAACAATTATTTTTTAAAAATTGTTTATAAGTTTACAACAAATTGCAAACACCATTACTTACATAAGTTACGTATTGTTATGAATGAAAACCACGCGATGTATTATCTCTTCGATAGTTAAATTTTACTATTAATTTTGATTGTTTACTAGTATTATCAAGAAAAAATAATATTAATAAGATTTTATGAACATTTTGGAAAACGTTTTATCATAGAATATATTTGTAAATAAATGTAGTTTAATGATTTTTTTTAAATTAAAAAAAATACTTTTAGATACAATTTATTTATTTATGTTATTGTTCTGTTTGAAATATATGGTTATATGTTTTAAATCATATGTTAAAAATATTAGTATAATTGAAGCTACTTACTTGAAAATGTATATATATTTCAAACGACACAAATTAATTGTTACTCGATATATTATTCTAATATAAAAGACAAAATGTTTTCATAAACCACAAGTTGGATAATGTTATATAGTATGTTACAGTAGGATTTTACATTCCTATCTTAGGTATCTTATCAAAGACTTATCAAATTCGGCGCTCAATCTAACTGCAAAATAAAACAATTCACATTGACTAATTTATAAGACAAAGGTGCTTCAAAGGAAAATAGTACAGAGGTTTCTTCAAAGTAAAGTTAAATAATAAACATTTAAACAATATTTTAAATTCACATCATAGTCAAGTTAGTAGCTCCATTGAATGTTTTCTTACATCATTCCATTCCATGTTATTTGTATATATTCAACATTGTTTTCACGACCCAATACTCATTGTGCATAATTTTATATAGTTCTTTATATCTTTAAATTTAAATTAAAAATATAATATTGCATTATGTAAAATTGTATTATTATATAGTATTTTAAATTAAAACAATTTACTTGCGAACATCTCTTTTTACAAGTATTATTATTTTGTTTATTTTCAAATTATTTTATATCAAATGTAATATCACAAAATGAATTTAAATTATATGATTATCTTAAAATACATTAAATAAATATCGAATCCGTGGGTACTATTTTGTTATCTGTTTTTTCTTGATAAAAATGTTATTTAATTCATACTCAATCGCTCTTCAGCTCACATAAAAGTACAAATATTAAACTAATACGATTACTACTACGGTTTACTATTGAAAGTATTTGTATGTGTATAAATACAATTTATAAAATAAAATGTAATATTAACGGATTTGAAAATACCTAATAATTTCTTTGATTAATTGTAAAACAATAAATGCACATGTTATAAAATATAAGAATGACGAAATTCTGAGAATACCTTTAAAACTTTCAAAAAACGTCTACATTTATTTATAAAATATTGTAAAAAAATACAAATTATTAATTTCTACCGATATATATATATATAGTTTAAGTTTTTAAAATACCATTTTAATGAACATATAGTTAATACTTATACTGTTTTTAATTTCCATAAAATAATTATACATCTTTCGTTTTTATATTAACAATCATATTAATTATGTACATTATGTAAGACCAGGATACTGAGTTTTAATCCTTTTAAAATATAAGTATATTATCCAAATTGTACAGTACAAAATTTTCTACAATATTATATTCGAAAAACCGTTTTCATTAAAAATATTTTAAACTAATTTGCCGTAATAATATAATATTATGTACCATCGATTAAATACAATATTTTATTGTGATACTTACAATATAATATACCGTAAATGGCATCAATTTATAGTTTATTTCAATTTTCAAATGTCAAATAATTTTAACGTATCCTTATATCGACATTATAATCTAGTGTTTTTATTTTAGATATTTTCCTACACTAGAGATTCTAGTTTCTGCCATTTTCTATCCGTGAGTTATTTTTCCCTGGATTTTATATTTCTTTAATATATTTTAGTTTTATCTTCGTATTTACGATCTCATATAAATATGCGTTTGTGTCTCTACCTCGTGCGCACATCCGTCGGAAAACGAACGGAAATAATATACCAACACCTATGTTTTTTTTTTTTTTTATTTTATTTTTTTTTTTTTACGAATAATAATAATAATAGTAATAATAATAAAATACATTATTTTTTATATTTTTATTTCTTATATACGTCATGTAGTATTTTAAAAAAAAAAAATTGTTATTGCTTTTTTATTAGTTTCCGATTCGTATAATATTATTGTATTTTGTATATTATAATATAAAAATCATATTTTGAACTCCACGCGGCGAAAAGCAATATAAAGCCGCCCGCGGACTCCGCATGGGCCTGTCAAGTGTCTCGGCGTCTGCGCGTGCGCGTCCGGTATTAAATTACAAAGCCGTTTTATAGAAGAAACACTCGGCTGCGAGGGCCCGTTCAGACAACTTTAAGTTTAAGATGCAATATAAACGCGGCGGGACGAGCTGTCGGAGAACGACTAGATTGGTTGGCTATATATATATATATATATATATTTCCGAGTGGCCCGAATGGATGCGAGCGGAAATATTATGTACCAAACGCGTATATATATATATTATGTACACTAGGGGTTACCAAAATTGTTTTTCGTTTTCTATATAAATACATTTCACGCAAGTATAAGTTTAATATTCCGAAAACGTTCGATGCCATATCTTATTATTGTAGTTTTTAATTTTTTTCTTCTTCTTCTTCTTCAATTTTTATACAAATTCGCATAGTTTTTTATTCGCGCACTAGATTTACAACACCTATGATATTTTAATATAACGTAATTTTTTTTTTTTAAATACCTATTTATTTACAATCCCGATGCGTTTTTATGTAGGTAATTTTATTCAAATCAATTGTATTTCGACGGACAAGTTTTTCCCCAAAATGGGCGAAAAACAGTTTCGGTTTTGCTGCGGAACGATAGTAACTTTAGACTCTATTGAAGGATATTCGATAAAAAAAGGGTTGTGGAATTCTTAAAAATATTTATTTTTATTTTTGTATTAGGTGCGCGATGATTTATTATAGGTTCATCCTTCACGTAAACATTGTTTAAATGTCAATAATTATTGTTGTAAATTTAAATAAGTTCATTAACATAGGTAATAATTATAAATTAATCTTATATTAAATAGTTAATAATATATTATACCTTATATAAAAATGAACAATATCGTATTAGATACAATATATTTGTTTTTGTAGCATTAATTAAGTGTCTATCATTATAGGTAAGATAATAGATTAATAAAAGTTGACTTAAAAATAGTCATAATAATATTTTTTTTCGTGGGAGGAAATTTTTTTTAAGAGGGAATTTTTTTTTTTAAAATAAAATAGTTTAGAAACCATTCCAATAAACTGTTATATAACTATAATATACTATGTTATACAAGTATTCAAATATTTTATTTTTTCTGATTTATTTTTTTTTTATGTTTTTTTTTTAATAAATATTAAATTTTAAATAGTATTACTATTGTTGATACAAATATACCATTTTGTGCAATGTACTGCAATGAATTGTAAAAATATTTGACTGAAACAACATTTTTGAGCATTACTTTTTAATACTAACTTATGAAGTCATACGTTCGGAGTTCATTAAAATTAAAATGTATAGTTAAATAATTGTACTCATTACTCAGTGTTAGTAAATCCCGATTCTAATAATAAATAAAATGTGTACAGATATGCATTTCTAAAGATCAACCTTCAATCTATTGCATTGATCGGGATCGCTTGTTTGTCCACCCCTAATGTACGTTATCGACGGTTGAGTGGTGAGTCGGTAGAAAAAAAACATTTGCACGTACGCTAAAGTTTACTTTTATCTATCTCTGTCAATATTAGGCTATGTGTCTGCTTGGCTGTCTTTTCAAAACTAAACTGATTCGTATACTTTTTTTTTTTATTCACTATCCGAAGTTCAAGTAATGAACGTATTGTGTATAGGGTGGATTTGTTATATGTTACCATTAATTATACTTCTCAGTTGGTATCGATAATTATTATGATTTCAATACAATTTTATTTTAAATAATTTTAGCAGTATCCTATAATTTAATAGTCGAAATAATAATTGAAAATTAAATTAATTATATAATTTACCGACCGAAAATATAACTCTATATCTACTGAAACCTATAAAATCATCACCCTATGATACAGCTAATATCATAAGCTTTTGAACCCACACAGCATCGTCAACGTCAAACGTGACAAACCGATAACGGTTTAATGTGAAAACAATTAATTAAAAAGTTTGACTTTTTATCTTACACTCGTTCTTCGACCATTTGTTTTAAAATTAATTAAGGTTTACAATTGAATAATACATATAAGATATATTGCGTTATAGTTGTTCCAGTTATGGATTATCAAAAACATAAGATAGGTACTATTTACAATTACATATTTATTTTTGAAACGCATTGTTATTGTGTAATATGAATATTTTGAATTAAAATGTATCCGCAAACGTCATAATATCAGTCCACGTAGTCTTTATATAATAATAAAAATAATTATAGAATCTACGCGATAAAGGCATGACAAGATAATATAAAAATGTATTCTCTTCTGGCACAATAGGTTTATGACAAGCTATAGAAAATATGTCGGGAGAAGTATAGGGAGGTAGGTTACATCTCTGAAAGAATCTCATTTCTAGCCGATACGCGTATTACTCGGGCAGAATGATAAGAATATTTCATCATAGTACGTTTTGGCGGTCCGAAGATTTATTTTTATTCAATCCGACATTGGACAGCGGATTTCGTCTTATTACGGAATTACGTATCCTATTGTCATCACATAAAATCCATACACACAGGATGCTGCTAATAAGTACTTATAGTCATTAAAAAATGAAAAAAAAATTGCAGCTATTAGAATCGATCTTCTGAGTATTTATTTATAAAATAATAGTCGTATTTTATTAGTTATATGGACATGCTAATATATTTTTATATTTTTATTCATAAGGTTTTTAAAATAACTCCCGGCAGATCTATACTAAAATATACATAAATATACATTGGCTACCCTTGATGTACCTACATATCTACGATCAATATTGAGAGAACTATCGGAAAAACATATTTTCCAATAATTATATTATAATACAATACTTGTATTATAGAGGTAAAATAATATACGTCGTTTTTCAGTTTCAGAAAAATATTATTCGCAGTTCACTGCACATCGTATAGTTAATTTTATGGTATATTATAGTACATTACGTTAATATAATGTTTTGATATTATATTTTCATGTCTCTTTTTATGCAAGTATTTTTTTATTATTAATACTTTACTGTTTGATAAAAATAGGCAAGTTTATGTATACAAATCAACACGGGTTAGTCAAATTATCCTAACTTACTTACGTGAAAATTTAATATTTTATGAGGTTCGTTTAATATTAAAATAAACAAGTGAAATCAACAATTTGATTGGACTCTCCAGTTTCCAAACGAAGCCAAACTAATAAACGAAATCTTAACTATACAAGATTTATCTTCATATCTATGTGTCTATCTATTTAATTTATTATATTTTTTTATTTAGATAACTTATAAATGTACATTATTATTTTATAAACTTTGTAAACATCTGTTCATTTTGTATTTGTCTCTCCATTAATTGTCCACTGATAGCCAATGGCCTAGATGCCGTGGCTTATTTAAAATAAAAATAAAAAAATAATTTGATTTTAAAATGATATAAATCTAAAAACCCCTAATTTATTAAAAAACAAATATTTCATAACTACAAACATAACGCAATTAATTAAAATGTTTACAAAAATAATTTTGAATTTTAGGTTATATTACATAATTTAGTACTGTCTATTGTAAACAGTATATTATATTACGATATTGTACCTATATTTTTCAATATTTGTATAAATATGATACTCTCAATTTCGTAACAAATCGTAATAGCTTTATACTATTTCGATAATAAAAAATATATATATATATATTAATAATTTATATATACATATAAAAATAAAACATAATTTATTCTCTACCTAGTCATTAAAAATATTAAAGTATTGAAAATGTATTTACATTACTAAATACCTTTCTGTTCAACAGAATTTTGTTCAATAACAACTTAAAAATTAAAAAATATCAATACTCATTATTCATTATATTTATTCAATAGACCGACCAAATTACTTTTATATACGTTATACATGCATATAAATGTCGTTATAGAAAAATAGATTTTAGTATAATAATATATTAATTACATTTTTAAATTAAAAATGGCTTAAAAGGTGTAGGTACATTTGGATATTACTTCAATCTAAGAGTAAGCGAGTCAATCGTAAATATTTGAGATTTTATTATTCGATTTATATCTTGGTATGGGAAACACGGACTATCAATTTAATAATATTGAGTATGTATATTGAGTAGATAGTACAAAACAGAATAAATGATGATTCAACTCTATACAGGATGGTCCAGGTCTATTTACTAATAATTGTAATACCACCACGAATATAAAACTGTTTTTTTTTTAATTATGGGAAATTTGAAGATAGGCAATTAAAGAGTAAAATATTATTATGAAAATTTTGATTAGTCAAATTCTATTTTAATCAAGGTTTTAATGACTTTTATGCAAATTATTAATTTATTAAATACAATATTGTAATAACACGAAAATTACAAACAAAAATAAAAGTAAAAAAGAAAAGATAAAAAATACTAGGAAAATAGGAAGTAGGGAGGGAGGTTTAATTGTAGGACCCTTAATGGTTGTAGGGTTTGTTTGTAGGATCGTGTTTTTACCTTCCTCCATGTATAAGAAGGGTTTCGGGGTAATAGGTTCTAGAGAATCCAGAATCTATACCTGTGTACGGACTTCGTATTTCGCTTGAAATTTAAAATATTTTTTATAGATTTATTTATTTAAATTTTATAAAAATACGGGCTTTATATCCCGTTTTTTGATTTAAAATATAAGATTTATCTTCATTAATTTAACCCACTAAAATTATACGAAGCGTGGACTTCGTGTTCCACTTGTAACTTCAATATAATTTTATTGGCTATGGGTTTATTGGAAAAGTATTAAAATACGGACTTCTTAAATTAGAAAAAAGATTTTGAACAAAGCATAAAAAGTGATTCTTGCCTTATGGAACGCCACTGTTATATATACTACAATAAGGATTGAAATGAAAAACACCTTAAATGTAACTTTGTTCGTAATGTTCTGGCTATCGTCGGAATTTCGTTTGGATTCGATCTGATGATATGCACTGAGAGACGGGTGTTAGAGGAGTGTCCGATCTGGATGGTCTGGCGAGTCTTGTTGGACTGTCCGATCTAGTTAAACTGACGTGTCTAGTTGAACTGACTAAAGGATTTCTACGAAAAATGTGATCCAGGAGGATCGATTGAAAAATGTCTTCCTGGTTAAAACTAGTAAATAGGATTCGGCGACACAATAAAGAAACTAACAGTGTATGTAAAAAGGAATTTAATTTGTGTTGAAAGTCGAACGTGTTGATTTCACGGTTTTCTGTTAAACGCCGACTATATTATGTATCTTATTTTATTATATTATTAGTTTATGATAGTCTTAATAAAAGGGATTATTTTAAATTGTATGTAGATGTGACGGTATTCTGACGGCGCCAGAGTCGCTTTATTGTACATGTATTAATGTTCATTACTAATGTTAAAATATGTGTGTTGTATGAGTGTTACTTTAAAAGATATATATATTTTTAAATGATGTGTGCTCATATCATTACAACATTTTTTGTAATTATTTTATCTATTTTTATCATGGAATGTAAAATTCATATTATCAATATTTAATGTTATGATAAGTAAATGATGAGCATCAAATAATGCATATTATGACATTCATAAATTATCATAAATTATAAAATTATAAAAAATATCATAAATTATCATATAAATAGAGTACAAATAATGACGTCAGAAATATCATTTCTGTAATAAATGAAAAATAAAAATAAAAATCGACTTCTTGATTAAATTTGGAGGTGGACATATCAAAATGTGTATACAAATATATATATTCCTTAAAATAGCTATCATAAAAGTTTATGTAGCTTAAAAATAAAAACACGATGAATAGTTATTTTTAAATTTTTTTATGAAACGTTTTTCTTTAAAAAAGTAATAGATAAACGAAATATTATAAGCTTATGCCTAACTAATAATTGAAACAAAAAACCGTATTCCAAAAGTTAATTTTTTTACGGAGATATTGCAATATTAGTAAACAGATCTGGGACACCTTGCTCGTACTCAAACAAGCATCAATCAACATTTAATTGTTACTTAGGCGTAGAATTGGTACTGTGTCGCATTATTTTACCTATAATAATAATATACATACACATCCACATGATAAATTCTAAAACTATCCAAATCGTGGTAAAAAGGATTTATTACCAGAAGGCTAGAGGGTTTTGGGGTCAGAAATATCCCGTTTTTGTACTTAAAGCCGACAATAAATTGTAAAAGAACCGATGGGCCGGGATTTCTTTAACGACCGTAACGGAACGCGCTGGACGAATATAATCGTGTTCGAACTAAGTTGCGGAAACCCACGGGATATGTTTTATTTGCGCGAAAACCCAATTAGACGATCAAATTATACGTATATACCTATACGTACACCACAATAGTATATATTGTTACCGTTTGTTTGGTATAAGGTATAACTATAATGTATTGTATTATTAGATCGATAATTAAAAATCACATTTTGTTTTATTATAATTATTATTACGAAGCGTATATGTCTGAATTGAACGCTCTAAATATAATACCATTTTGTCAGATAACATAAATGTAAATACACGTATCGATTTACTACAAGTAACGAGTTGTAGTATAATGAACAATATATATATATATATATATATATACACGTATTTATTTAACATTGTTTGCTTTGACTAAGTTTTGAATACTGCTTTCGTCTAAGATTGTTTTATTTTGTTATAAAATCCAAAAGTATATCATTATAAAAAATCATAAAAATGTATAATGTTGCATTAGATGGTTTTAATTTTAATAATCAAAAATTAAAAATAAAACATTCTACTTGCTTGAATTTAGACGAACAAAACCTTGAAGAGATAAGAGAAAGTTAGTTTATACAATAAATAAATAAATTTATGATGTTAGTTAAACTATATACTATTTAATAATAAGTTAATAAATATTTTAATAATCACGTGTTTGAAAATTATATGTTATCATAGCGTGGTATTATAACTAGAATATAAATATAAATAATTGTTATTTAACTCTTCTATAAAATTAAAAATGTTTAAAAAAGTATAAAATATTTTTTAAAAAAAAAAACGTATCGTAATGTATAAAAAAAATTTATCATTAAATTGGTTTAAATCTGTTTTAAAAGTTATTTGCTATATTATTTATAACGCTGAACTGGCATCGCTGGATGTTTTTTATTCAAGACAACATTCTTAAAAGTATCACATTGGAATTTACGTTATTTATATACAACATACGTTGGGTAAGTTTTTAAAACTTAGTAACTAAAAACGACGTAAAAATGACGCAAGAACACTTTTTATATGTACAATACCGCGATACCTATTGATACCGACCAAATTTAACCGAATTGGTGATAATTATTTAAATTGGTCTGTTTTATATTATTTATATAAAATAGATTAAAGTATAATATTTTATTAATGTTGATTTAACTAACCTACGGTTTATGGTGTTTTTGTGTTCAATTGTAAAGAGCCAAATTGTGCAATTGCTCGTACAAACTATTTTTACCTCATTTTCTATATAACCCTCAGCCGAATCTCTGGAAAGATTGAAGATAAAATCGGTTTTGTATGTCTGGATAAAAAATTCAGCCGTACTGCAGTTATTATAATGGACGCGAAGTCGGTTAAAGATAGAATCGATATATCCTAACAGCTATCAAATTTTGCAAACTAAAGCTATTTTGCACACCGTCGGGTTCGAGGATTTGTTTTATTTTTATAATTTGATATTTTTTGTCAATAATACTATTTTATAACGTAAAAATGATTTTCTATTATTATAATATTTTATTTTATTATTATTGTTATTTGTTATTATTCACTGTTGTTATTGACCACTAGCTAATTTATAATGCGGAGATTATTTCAGTTCGATAAAAATCGTTCGAGGTTATTATATTGTATTTCGTATTATACCTGTATTATCGCATATTATTTATCATAATAATGT
The DNA here is from genome assembly GCA_013282895.1 of Eriosoma lanigerum. Classification (NCBI taxonomy): domain Eukaryota; kingdom Metazoa; phylum Arthropoda; class Insecta; order Hemiptera; family Aphididae; genus Eriosoma; species Eriosoma lanigerum. The sequence goes on from CM023361.1 coordinate 14,008,343, forward strand.
TTTTATTTTTTAAATTGATAAAATATTTTATATTTTAATGTTTTTTAATAGGCTTGAGCATTTCATAATTTATTATTAATTCATTTTTCATAAGTGAAAAGTAAGACAGTTATAATAATATATTTTATTAAAAACTTTTTTTTAAGATTTTACATTATAAAGATATTATACTTGCTAGTTGATATACTGTATACACTGTACAAAATATATAAGTCTACATGGGTGAAACGGTGAACATTTAGAACAATTATACTATCATTTATATTCACAAATTAATATATTGAAATTGAAGTAGAAGTGGCCAATTATTATTAAAAAATTTAACTTGCGGTAGCTAAGTTAAACTAAACAAGGGATGATGTGTATATAGTTCCGAGATTATGTTGTTAAGTAACAAAACGCAAACTTGATTATAAAACACAGTGTAAATTGAAAAAAAAAATTGACTTAATAAATATTTTAGTTTTTACCGTACCTACCTAATTAATGCATACTTTGCAGTGGATTTAAATAAAATAAAACATATTTAATCAGAATAAAACAAATTAAACAAAGTAAATTAAACTAACGGAATAAGGATATGTCAGTTTAAAATTAAAACAAGACAAATTTCAACTAGTCAGTTTTATAAAATGGTCTATTTCCACTTTTTATGTATACCATATCATATTATAATGTTTAGGTATGATAATGGATATGAATATATGATGGATTATAATAATTTATTTTTTCATTCATAACGCTTAAATTTTAATCACATTTAACGTTCGTTTTGTCATTTTGCCAAGTTTATTTTGTTAGATTTCATCAATTTTTAACGTCAAATATAATACTTTATCGCATAATAATTTATAATAATATAATAACCTATACATACATTATTGATTTGAGTATTAAAACCCAACGTTTTAAAAGTGTGATATGAATGAGCGTGTGCGTAATTCCACAATAGCATCCTAATGGTGAACGTAATGTGATATGCGATTAATTTTTCGCAGGATAATAAAATAGTATAATATAAATAACGAATATAAACAAACATAATAATAATAAAAAACTAAATTAAATTATCAAATAAATAAATAAAGTATAAATATATATAAAATGTATTAATATAAAACATTTAATTATTTTAGTTTTAACTTAAACTGTTCACTTTTTTTTATTAAGAGTACCATATATCTAATCAATATTTTTCTGTAAATATTTACCACTTTCATTTTTTTTCTTCTAAATTGTGTTAGAAATTGTATTTTCATAAATTAAAAAAATAAAAATGTTTTACATTTTGCAAATAAAAATATTTAATTTCCATTATGTATTAATATGATTATGGGCTTTTATAATATGTAATAGTTATGCCAGGACTTAAATAGAGGTGTAGAGGCGTAGAGTCTATTTTACACTCAACCGTTGGAGATGATGTATTGCAATTTTGCTTACAATTATTCGATTGATGAATATAACCACAATTATTTTGGTTGTTATTATTATAATGTAACATCATTAATGATTTATTAAGTTTATCATTTCTAAATAAACTATTGTTTTTTTTTTCTGTAATAACTGTATCTTAAAGTGTCTACTATAATAACGATAACTTTAAAATTGCAGCAAATACATTTTTACTACGTGTTGTTTAGATTTAGACATAGCTTTCCTAATAACAAATTCTAATCATAATATTATCATGTATATACGAGAAAATATACCCATTGGGTAAACAATTTACCTTATTTCAATTTTTAAAATTTCTATATGTAATATATTTTATGTTGTATTTAAATAACTTTTAGTGTGTATATTTTATATATCAATACAGATATATATGTGTGAATATTGCTTAAAATTTGGACTACGAAAATACTTTAAAGTCAAATTTGAATCAAATTAAATTTATCTTAAAAAATAGTTTAAATATTGTAAATAGTTTACAATACATAATATTTGCTCAATTATACTAAATATATTAAACTATACAAAAATGCAGAAATAATTTTTATGTTAATAAGTAGTAGTGTATAATTCGTTAGGTATTATAAACTATGTAATATCATATTATTAATAAAAAAATTACCAGAATTATAACATGACCTATGTTCGTACAAATAAAAAATAAATATGTTTTCGATTGTTTTTATCATGCTGATGAAATAGAATACAGCTACACAAAATAATACACAAAAATTAGCTACCATAGATAAGCCTTCTATAAATTAATAGGTATAGTTTAATTTCTTTAACTATTACGTTTTGTATTTATATTTCATATTATAATAATTATCATTACTAAAAATAATAATATTTTACATATATTTTTGTATGAGATTAATATTATATTAGATAGTTAATATTTATCCACCGCCGTTAGTAGGAAGGAGTGGTAATCCGGAACTGCAATGTGAAGATGAAACGACTTCACATATTGTAAAGTTTTGCTAACACTGGATGGGAAAAAGGACCGGAAATTCAGAACGAACAGTTGCGACGATGGCCAGATGTTGGATTTATCACATCAATTACGGACGCAATAACATAATATTATATATGACTTGCATGTATTAAACTGTGGCGACGGCGTTTCATGTAGGATTTATGAAAAAAAGATGGAAATAGCGAATAAAAATAATATAATATAAGTAAAATCTGAAAAATATAATTTTAGATTCTGAGCGAAACGAGGAATGTATTGGTTTTACAATGATGTTGTTCTTTTTTATGTTTGAAAGCACTATTTCGAGTAGAAATAATGGTCCGATTACCACAAATAGGATATTCTTTCGGTAGGAAATTGCATATAGTTGGTACTTAATTTACCTTATTTTTCGAATTTCTCAAAAGTTTTTCTTCGAAAGAAGAAAATTGCCAATAAATGGCGAAAAATTACGATTTCTGTTGATTGAATTTCGTGATAACTATTTGAATTACGGACCCAAAAGACTTGAAAATTTATTTAGATATTATCTAAATCTGATATTGGTAGTTTACATGCGTGTTTAAATTTTAATTATTATTACTTTAATTAGTTGGATTAGTTGATTTTCAGTCTGAATATAAAGCTTTGAATTTTTTTCAAAAATGTTAAAGACTTTTTGCAATTTTGGATTTATTGGTTTAAAAAATTTATTGAAGACTAAACATATACTAAATAGTATATTTAATCATGTTCCAAAATATTTTTAAAATCGTAAGTTACAATTTTGTTTTATAAGCTTTTAAAGTCATCTTTAGTAGCATTGAAAATTACAATTTTCGTTATATTAAAGTTTTTATTTCAAGTTTTGATTGTAGTGACATAAAATTTTTTTTGAGTATTTATATAATTAGTTTATACATGTATATATTTTTGAAACGGCTTATTAGTATAATATATTGAGTTTCGCTCAGAATCGTATTTTCTAATGCAATATCATTGCATTCAAATATTAATTATAATAAAGCACTAATTTCTCCAAGTACCGAGGGAACGAAGAAGGATCATCCATAATCGACCTTTTACGCTTTTTTTCATATATAAATGTCTAACAATTTTTTTTATATATACTTATACTGAATGTTGGGTTATAAAAAATAAAATATCGCACAATAATTCTCTTCAATTAATCATCGAATATTATGCTCCTAATTTTTTACGTAAATATATTTTTATATTTATAAATAATTTGTTAAATTTAAGAAATATATAATATATTACATTTAAACTTGAAATATTTTATTTAGTTATTATTAATTTTTAAATTTTATATTACTTTTATAGTTTTAATCACTTGATTTCTATCTAAAATTTTAATAAAGAATCATATATACGTCTATATTATTATTATCTTGTATAACTAATTTGTATTTCTAATTCATATTAAATAACTTTAGTAGAGATTTGTATACAATACGAGGTAAGCAGCGATAATTGATTAGTATTTTGGGAAAGTTTGATAAACTCTAATTTTGATCCCTTTAACTTTGAAAATGTTTATTGTTACTTAAATTCTAGCAACTGAATATATCAATAACTTAAATTTTGAACCATTTCTTATTTCAACAGTTATAAAATTATATTTAATAATTATTAACACTTATCAGCATATAAAATTAAATAAAACATTATATTATTAATTCGACATATTACACGTATTACTGAAAAAGTGTTAATCTTTATTATAAAATTAATATCTGTTAATTAGAAAAAAAAAATGTTTTTTATACTCAGCGGTTGGGGAAGGATCCACCTCTAAACACTTTCCTTTCGTATTCCACCGCGGTCGACAATGGGCAACGTCTGTTTATGATCGGTTCGAAATATATAGTAAATGGGATAAATTATAGCGTAGTTACATGGATAAATTTGTGGTTGTCTGTGGATCAGAGGGTCGTAGATTTTCCCCTTTCCGTTTGTCTCGACGTCTAAGCATAGCTCTCTTATACAAAGTCGTTATGTATATTAATAATAATAATAATCGTTCACTTGTTTTGATATAATTGTCTAAGTTTTTGTTGTTTAATATATAATCCTATCTGTTCAACAGTATAATATTATTTATAATAATAATTAATTATACACAATGACCAACAAATAACTTTGATTAAATGGTTACGGGGGAATAAACTTAATAATTTATTAGACGAATATAAAGTAAAATAATTGAAATAAAACAAACTATTTCGATTCCCAGTGTCATTTTAGGGATTTTGCGAATTGTATAATATTGCAACGTTGTATTATAACGTCATCACAATCATCGCTGACAGTGATATATATTTATTATACACACATTATATAACAATGATGATAATATAAGATGTGTACAATACTAATATTATAATGTAGTGTACGACAATGGGCACAGAAAATAGTCTGTGGCAGCTGTGAGACGGTCGTCAAGTTTTCGAGGCGCTTCGATGATCGATGACTATTATAGACGACGACTGTTTGTATCCATTTCACATTTTTATAGGTACAAAAGCACATAATATATTAATGAGTTATTATATAAATCAGAAAAATGTTTGTTTAATTTATTAGTTTAAAATATCGTAGAGATTTCCCATTGTCCGACTTTCATCTTATTAACAATAATAATGTAATTCGTTTATTTAGAAAACCATGATTTATAAAATGTACATCATTCTTAATAAAATAATAAAACACATTATTAATAAGACACACATATAAACATTATGTTTATGGAACGCTAATAGTATTGTTATTATTATTATTATAGTATTATTAGAGCTAATTTATGATTAAAATCAGTAATTAGTCTCGACTGAAGAGAAATATTATGAGTCACGATTGATATTGATTCATATCTATTAATTATTGAATTATTTACGAGGTTCTCAAATAAATGATTCATTTTGGATATTTGAGTAGAGTGTTTCCAAGAATGCATTTCGAAATAATTAATGTATCAGATAGTATTGTATATTTTGTGACTGACAACGTAAATACAAATACTTTGATAATATATAATACGTTACTGTATAATTATAGTAATAGCTCTTATAATTTTAGACCAATAATCGTCATTACTATTATAGTTAATTATTGAAAAATAAACGGAAATGGAGATAATTTCTAAATTAATTATATTTCTTATTAATTATGTGTTTGTGATATAAATAAAACTAAAGGTTAAATATTCTTGTAGTAGAAATTTATAAAATATTGTATTGTTGCGCAAATGCATACTTTATATATTAAAAATTAGAATACAAAAATAAAATTATAATAATGTAACTTAAATAATTTCAACTCGTTTATATTAAAAAAAAAAAATGTATTCTTTAATAAATTATAAATTTGAATTATTAAGATGTTATTATGTTATTGATTGAAAAAATAACCAAAATGTGTTTCGTATAATTAATTATACATGTACTTAAAGCAAATTTTACAGACATATTTAAACGTACTTATAAAAACAGCTGATGTTTAGTATTTACCTATATTATTAAATATCATTTTGTTTGTAAACATTTATTAAATTTATTATAAAAGTCAAATAATCCCTATAAAAATTGTAAAACATTCTGTTAAACATTTTTTAAAATTAATCTAGTGTTGAGATGAAATGTTTATTTTATAGATTACATTAAAATATTTTTAAATAAAACAAAATTAATTGCTCATTTGGAGCTATACTCGAGTTGTACAAATATCGTAAATGATCGTGTCTGTTAATTAAAATATGCATTATTAAATATGTACGTATGCTTTTTAAATATTTGTTTTCTGTTTTATACGGAAACACAACGAAAATTCCTATTGGTATATAATAATATGTAAAAACATTTATAAATGTAAAAAAAAACTTGATGAACACATTTGATGTAAATGAATCCACGGTGCATGTTATTATTATGTTATGCAATACACGTACTTATGCAAATATGCAATTTGTATATATGATTTAAAAACAAAAATGTGAAAACAATAATGATAATTCCGCACGTTACTCGAGAAAAATAATTTAAAATATAATTAATCCCATATATGCGTCATTATGTCCACATATTGTTTATTTTACAAAATACTAAATATTGGAAACTTACTTACTCTTCACACAAATACAATGGAGATTTTTAACAAAGCTCTGGTGAAATTATTTTGTTAGTTTTTAAATATTATAATATTTACTAATTGTATGTTTTTATTTTTTGTATTATTATAATAATAATTTTTATCTATTTTACTTGGGAATATCAAAACATTTTTTTTTCAATACGTAATAGGTAAAAATATGCCAATATGTTATCAAGTTTTTTAACGACTGAAAATGTCCCCTTTTATATGAAAATTTAAATAGTTTTGATTGTTTAAATATTTCAAATTTATATAACATTATATGATTGTTTATATATTTGTAAACTCATCAATCATTACAAATTTACATTTTAAAATGCATTTGATCACTTTATTTTTATGAAATAATTTTCTTTTTATTAATAAATATTTATTTTGAAATGATGAAATACCCTTCCTGAATAGGTACCTACTTACTTATAGATTTATTTATATACAAAGTAAATGTAATCTTTACAATTTTTACAAGTGTATGTTACAATGACATTTATATCCCATAGTATTTCAATGGAAATATTTTTAACTCGCGAAAAGTAGTTTATTAAAACTACATAATTATAAACTAAATATATAGTGACGCAAATTTTAATAAATATTTAACCCACAAATCGTTAGCCAGAATTTATTTAGAACATTAAACAAATACCAACAAAAAAGTGTATATTTTAAAGGGCCGTTCGTTTATTTTATATATTTTGAAATTCACCACGTATCTATATACTTAATTTACAGGTTAGTACAAAAGCCAGATTTACTGTAAAGCACAAAGTCATATGTAAATAAGAGAGGTCATGCTGAAAAACCAAGTTTAATATAATTTAGGTTGTAAATTAGTGAGATCAGATAGGCTGCGAGTAGTTGAACTTGAACGTAATCAGTCATTTATTACGAAACATTGCACATTGGTAGTAGGTACATAAATTCATTTCGAACCATTTATAGAAAAACTAACATTGCAACAAGATGGAATTTATTATTTTTTGGTATTCGTCCTTATATAGAAATTGGTCGAATAATTCGTTTAATCACAGAATACTAATGAGTAAATGGAATTAAATCATTAAATGCACGAGTAGTTTTGTTTTATTACAAATCCATCTACCTATTGAAACCACTTTAAACGCACGAACAACACAATTTAATCTAATTCTACCGGCTTAAAATTTAAGAGACCCACCACAAATAAAGTGAAAATAAATGAAAAATTGGTCAAATTTTTTTCAATCAGCAACCATTTCAAAGTTAAGTAGGGTTAAGTTTGGGTATTTAAAAAAAAAAATAACACTTATAATAAAATAAAAAACAAAACATTATATGTTTTATAAAAATATTTTTATTCATAATTAACTAAAAATTGAATTAATTGAAAATTAAATAGGGATTTTTTCAATTCCATTATATAGAAATTAAATTGTGATGAATCATTAAACTTAAATGGAATTGAATAATGCAATAAGAATAATATAAATCATCCACAATTCATAATAAGCTTAAACAATAAACATAACGTCATAAAAATAAATAAATAAAAAATAAGAACTTTGAAAACCAATTAATCAAAAAAAAAAATTAATTCCTATTTATATAATTAATATACTAATATTAAATCATAATGATACAAAATATAATTATAATATTTGTTATTATTCGTAATAATTTGATAGCTATATATTCAAATTTCCCTAGGGAAATTTACATTAAAATGTACGCGTTATACAATAAATTGCATTACATAATATTATACACTTCAAGTAAAGTATTCGTGTATAATATATTATTTTTGAGGACCATATCACAAAATTTAACATATTTTTGTATAACAATAATTAATAAATAAGCTAATCATAATAAAAATATTAAATTATATAGTAAACTCTGAAAATAATAACAGTTTGTTACAGTTTTATGGTACATAAGGTTAATAATAATTAAGCGAAACAAATCAAAGTTTAAAAATACTTCATTTGTTTTAAATTATATTATTTATTTTACAAAAACTTCTACAACCGATATATACTTGTAAATCGAGTATAATCAAAAATTAAAAAAATTGAAGCACTGCATGCGTGGAGAAAGAGTTCAGTACACGCAAAAACTTAACACTATTATGTTTAATATGAAGAGTTTACCTCAAATCCATAATCTGTTGTAAACCACTTACGTAGACATAATATAATATCTTCAAAAACTAGTATAGAAATAAACTTATTTTGTATAAATTGATTTAATTACATGGAAGTAATTCTGTTGATAAATTAAAAAAGACAAATAAATATAAACTAGGTAGCATAAATTTCAATTATTATTATTTTAAGTCATAAATACATTTTTTAGAGACTTTTGACTTGCTGTTGCAGATTATCAAAAACATTTTTTATAAATACTAAATATGACTAATGCTAATATAATTATCAATAAATAATAATATAATAATAATTAATATTAAAAGCTTTAACACGGCGTCTTGTATAGGCTATTTCGTTACATTCATGTTGTTGGTTTCAAATCAATAACAATATAACATAATAGTATAAATAATATTAATATTAATTTTATTATTACCAATATAATATTAACATATACCAATGGTTTCAGTAGTTTCATACAATTATTGTTTTAAGTGTCCTTTAACAACATTGGACTGAGTTGAGAAGAAAAAGAGAGAGAGAGAGAGAATGAAATTATTAGTGTGAAGTGCAGTTAACTTAGGTTAGTTAATTATAGTTTGTTAGTATTAGGTTAGATTTTGTACGTTATTTAAAGTGTCAATGTATATCAGTTTATTTTATATATTATTGAATACTAATAATGAAAAACAATATTGTTTAATGAACTTTTATCTAATATATTTGAATTTCTTAAAATTATAATTGAAATGTAATAATAATTTTTTTCACTATTTATTAATTTAAATTTTAAAGGTTATTTATATATGTTTAATCTTAATAATGTGTTAAACATAAATTAACTTAACTCAGATTAAAATAATATAATATCTGATATATATATATATATAATAATATCCTCCTTGTCAATTGACGTCGCATACGATATAGCTACACTTATAGGAATAACTAATCACACAAATCGAATTTTAATTATAAGTTGTAAACTATCTTATTGTAAATTAAATTCTAAATTTTATTCGATTTACCTATGTACTAAAATTAATTTATATATTACAATTAATATATTATTTAATTGTTATATATAATTATTATAATATTATTTTATGAATTTAGATGGAATTTATATCATATAATATTGTAATTTACAATTAATAGAGAATTTGGATTTGATAGAATAAAAATGTAAGAATATTTTTTTTATATTTTGTACATTTATAGGAAGTCTCATGTTCACAGACACTTTTGTTTGTATAAAAGTTTGAATATTAAAATTACAAGGAACTGAAAATATTTCTGTCAGAAGTTTGGACAATAAAATATACGTTATAAAATGGTAGTTCAGAGATAATTTTAGACCGATCAAATGACATATTTAATGAACAATGTATAAGTAGCTCGTATATAAAAGTTAAATCATAAAATACACTTTGAAATTGCAAAGTTATAAAATACACACTACGAAAAAAAGCAAAACTTTTAACTACATTTTAATTTTATATTGTCTAACCTTCTATTATACCTGTCCTATATATCATATCTTCCTAATTATTCTCAACTTTAAAACATTTTGTAATAGCTATTATTTTATTTTAAAACAATTTATACAGTAACATGCTTCAAATCTCATTTAATTTAATTTTGTTATTCGGTTCATTTTATGGATCTCAAGAAATACTTAAACTAACTATACTTAACTCAACCGATGTGTCTTTTCTGATCTAGACTGACCTTAATAATGACTATGATTTGATTAGGCTTATTATAATATAATACTATCTCTTCTACACAGTATTTAGCTACAATAGATAAAATTAATTAGCTATTATTATCCGATCGCGATTAAAAGATATATTTTAACATTCTATCATTCTAATCTTTAGTCCTCTGTTCAGTTAAAAAACTATTAGGCCTTTGAAAATGTATTATTATTATTTTTATTTTTAATATATTTTTTTAAAACATTTCACGTAAAACATTTTTTTTTTTTTTTTTTTTTTGTCTAAACGATAAAACGATTTCTCGCGAGAGCGATAAAACGTATTCGAAAATAATATTATACCTACTCGTTACACGTAGATACATATCTAGAAATGCACAAACATCAAAATATAAATAAGTAATTTGGTAACTATACCCTAACACTGGACGTGTAATACATACGCATATTATAATATTATAATAATTCATAAGTCGAACCTAGACGGAATTATTTATAATTCAATTTCTTTTTATAATAACTGATTAAAATACAATGTTTACTTGCTATAATACATATATTTACAATAAAGTTTATATAATTTTTAAAATTAAACCAATTATCTATAATATTGTGATTATATTATATGGATGTTAATCTAATTTTTTTTTATTTAAAGCCAATTTTACTGATTGAGATGTCGTATTGATACAAATCGTAATAAAATAAAATATTTCTTCAATATAGTAATATAATAATATTAATTAATAATTGTATATATTATTATATATAATAATTGTAATAATATTAGTTTATAATAACGTTTAGATTGTATATTATAATATTAGTAGTTTGAAATTTGATGATTTTGAATTTTTTTCTTTTTTCTTTAGAAAAAACTGTTGATAGCAATTATCGATTAAACTTTTATTATGTCTTCTACACGATCAATGCGATTTTCTAATCGCCTGGTAGACAAATAAACAGGATTAAAATAAAAAAACTGAACAATTTCAGTTACGCAATTTGATGGTACGGGTGGAAATATTTTGATAGTCATCGAAAAAATTGTTCCCGCGGAATGAAAGTAAATCTCGATTGTGATTATATTAAATGTTGAATGATTTTAAAAACTTACTGATTCACATAAATATAGATCGGGGGGTGGTTATAAAATAAAATAAAGATAAAACACGTTATTATTATTATTTTAGATAACCGGATTAGGGTTTTTGAATAATCCGACGTAAAACATCGTAAACTATAATTTTATCGATCAACAATAATGTTTCAACTACAAATTTAAATAAAGAGTGAATTTATAATGCATTTATTTAACCACAACTAGTAGTGTTCCTATATAGTATACTCTATGTACAGTGTATACTCTCAATGTCAGATGTCTCAAGTAAATCGCAAAACGAAAATAAATATTTGTTAGATTTTTTGTAATTACACATGGAATTCTACACTGTTATATATTAATATAGAAATTTATAGTATTTATTAACTTGTATCTATATGTTACGATTATTTATTAGAGTTGCCCTTTACAGAAATTTGATGTAGGTGGGTAAGAGGCAGGGATGGAAATCAAAATATTTTTTGCAGTTTTTGTTCTGGTTTCTTATTTATAATCGGTTTTGGAGAATGGTTTTACAATCAATACTGTAAATAATATGATTTTGTTTTGGTTTTTAAAACCGGTTTTGAATAATTATTAAACGGTTAAACGTTTTTATACAGGTTTTTTACTTTAACTTTTTATCAAATTCGCAATTTGGGAGGGAGCTTAGCCTCCTAAAAAGGGAATACATGTAATGTGGAAGAGTATACTCCTAACGGAAATTTAGAAAATAAAATTTTAGCTCCCCCCTCCAAATATAAATCTCAAATTTCGTTTATTGTCCCCTCCTTGAAAACATCTTAAACTTGCAAATTTACAATGCAGGCGTATTTCATACAAATAGTTATTTGAGTAAGGGCTGTATGCCTTCCAGCCAATATTTTAGTGCAGTTTTCAACCAATCATTTTGATTTATTTTATATTTGGTCAAATTCAAAATATAATTATTCAACTTGATTACGTTTACTCATTATGTACCTATAAATAATAAATTACAAATTACAATTAATTATGGGAACTGTAACAACTTTGATGATATATATTTGGTGCAATAGTTTTGTTTAAATAGCCACAATTTTGGAGGGTGGGGAGGATAGTGTAGCATATTATATCGATATATTTATTTATATTCACCTGTACTAACCACATTTTATTTTTTCATTAATAAAATGTAAAATATATACATAAATAAAACATATACCGATTAAATTTCTTTATCATTAGAACACCGAAGTTATTATAACATATATAACTACTAAAACTAATAGGAAATATTTAAAAGATTTTAAAAACTTTTAAGTAAAGAAATGACTAAAAGAATATCCGATATTATGTTACTGTTCAGAAATCAAATGTTTATACTATATTACCAAATAAGATAGGTACTTAAGTAAAAGATGGAAGTATTAATGCTTTTTAACATTTATAAATTTAAAATATTTTTATCGGCTAAATCCCATCATTGAATGTTACGAATTTACGAAAATATTTTAAATTAACATTTTGGTAGTTGGTAATGGAGTAATCTTATAAGTTTTTCTTTTTGTCGTAAGTCACGTGATAAATTATTTAAATAAATCGGATACAGTGACAAATACCTAAGACAGATCGAAAACAGTGACGTACAACTCGATAAGCTATATTTCATGAGAAAGCAAAGTAGCGTAAATATTATCCTTAATAAAGATGATAAAATCTTCGGATTAATATTGTTCAGTGACATACAGTAATATAAAATATCTCATAGGTATTTATTTTTTTCTTAAAATTAATATAGGAATACAGCAACTTTTTTAAATAAAATGACATAAACTTTAGATATGTCTAACTTGCGTTGTATTGTTATATCATCAGAATTCAAAAATAATTTAATTAATTAATTAATTTTTGATTCGCAAGCGGAAAAAAATAATCAATTTTATTTAAGCAAATTATATTATCTTTTGTTAGTATAATATGTTTACGTACATTATCAACTATTTACAAGTGGTGTGATATTTATAATTTTTAATAGCGAAATTCTAATATTCAATCAGTTCGATCAGTTTCAAATGTTTAGGTCGAAAATTCTTTTGATTTTCGAATACGTTGATATATTATATCGTGTTTATTAGAACATATAATTAACTATTAATCAACTTATTAGATAGTTACCAAGAATGCGTAAACATTTGTATTGGACTTTTGTATTCTCAGAATAATTTTGCTTTTCCATACTTTCGGTCCATTAAAACGATTAAAATCAGATTCTTTAATAAAAGTCTGCCCATTTTGCCTTATTGTTATTAACAGACAGTCGATATTATAATTTATTGTTTCTTTATTTTCGGATGAAAAAAAAAAAGAAAAAAAATGTATACCATAATTTCGGTATTAATGCGATATCAACACTATGGTGTTATACTTACGAGTAACCTATACTAACCATGCGAAAACAGAGATAATAAACAATAATATAAGTAGGTATATAGGTACGTATACGATGTATGATATGACTCGATTGAGAAAACCCGCACATAGAAATCCAGTGTCATTTATTTTATATTATATGTTCCTAGATGAATGCAGTTTCCCCTTGCGATTTTCCATCCTTTGTCCAATAATATCATCATACACACACACACACACACACACACACACACACACACACACACACACATATATATATATACATTTATTAATGTATAGTATAGTCTACTGACCATGGTTGTATCTTATTTTATTCGGACCACAGACTATATTTTTATACGTTTTTCAATTTCCAACGTTTGTTACCTTTATGCCGTATACAACAGGCGTTCCCAATCTTCTCTGATATCGATTTATTTTTAAAACTAAAAAATAAAATTACCGATGTTCATGCTCATTCTTCTGTATTGTTGACATGCAAAATATTTTTAATACATTCGTAAATAATATTGATATACATATTTTCGTTGTTTTTAAAATTTGGAAAAAAAAAATTATTTCTTTTATTTACAATATTATCTGCAGGTTCAATTTTTCAACAAATAGATGCACATTGGTTAATTATTTCATTTATTTGGCCAATTTATTAATGAGTAGGTGACTACCGTTAAACTTTGTCAAGTGTCTAGTTATTCATGCATTACTCCAAGTTAAACTTAGCTATCTAGTAGGTTTTATTTATTGAATAGAATTATATACTATTGTATTCACCAATCAAATTATAGATTGTATTATTTATATGCATAGGTTATGAATTTGAATGAATAAAACAGTTGGCACTTTGCATGAGTATCCTTTGGACTTGGGAGACACTGAGTTGGGTAACAGAGGTCGTAATATATACGATATACTTTATTATACGTATATACATCGATGAGCAGCTTCCCCTCATATTAACCGGATACGATAACACGTCCTAAGAGAATATTACATTTTCCTGTTTTCGTCTCGACGTTGTATTGTATTATTGTTATACAATACATAGGTATATAGCCTATAGGTACTATTGTGAATGAAAAATAATGAAAACAATAGCATCCGAATAAATTACACGTTCTCGTGTCGTACGTACAAGAGCAAAAATAAATATGAAGTAAAAATAAAAAATAAATATAGATGTGGTTATACGATTATCTGGACACGTTATGCGTGTAAGTACCACTTTACCGCGGTTACCTGTTTAGGTGAACAGTCGTATGTTCCGGAGACCAAAGTTTTTCACTTAATTTATTATCGTTTCGAGCCGTAACAGTCCATGCCCATTGGTTAGGTAAGGCGGCAATTTAATTTTTTTTTCTACAGCAATTAATAAATACTTTTTAAAAATATAATATTCGACGGATTTTGTCATAAACCAAATTTATATGGACGTACCTAATATAATATATTACAAAAATAATTTGTTAAACATTAAATTTTTATGCCACTAACAGTAACATAATTATTTGAATGTTACCTAATGTTGTTTACACATATCAATTATCGAAACAAGTAAGCACTAATGTGCAACGTTTGTAATTACGACTATTTAGGTTTACCTAATCGAATAATTATTAATACTATTATTTAATAAATTAATAAAATAAGTTTAATTGTATACGTTTAATATATTTGATTATTAATCTATACCCTATAATACTCATCAAATAAAATCATATATAATCGTAGTTTATAAAGAACCAAAAATATTTTATTTGATTTAAAATTAATAAATTATGTAATAACATTAGACAAATTCAAATACACAGTATAATAATAACGAAATAAAATATTAAAATTACCTGCTTATTATACTGTTAGTCATTATTAGTGAAATAATAATAATAACAAAAATAAAAAGGAAACATTAAGGATCATAATTTTTCATTATCTTTTAAATATTATGGTTAATATATATGAAAAACAAATAAAACTATAATATGATCCATTTATTTTAGTATCATCTAAAAAAAATTAAAAATTAATATCACAATTTTCTTTTAAACCCAATGGCGTCATTTTAGGAGGGGCACTCATACATATTACGTAGTCTATAATTAGCCAAATCCTAAGTCGGCAGATTTCAAAAATAACAACCCCTAAATACAACCCCTTAATTGATTACTGCTTACAATAAAATAAAATACTTACAAAAAAATGACCACTCCTACTCCTGTTCTTAAAAATAATCGGCAAATTTATGGGTCTACCCTAATCTAGTAAAAACTGAAATGATGCCGCTTTTTAAAACATATTTATTTCAGTTTCAGTAAATATATTTAAAACATTTACATTTTCACTAAGGTTAGATTTATATATTCTTCATATAATACCTTGTAGTAATATTTTTTTGTTTACAGAGTTTTAGATTCTGAGCGGAGCGAGGAATGTATTGTTTCTACAATGATGTTTTTATTATTTTTTTTTTATGTATGAAAACATTTTTTTGGGTAGAAATAAACAAAAAAATGGCAAAATTACGATTTCCGTAATTTTTTATTTTTATTTCATGATAACTAATTTAGTTTTGATCGTAGGGTTTTGAAAATATATTTGAGTACTTACATAGTTCTTATTTACGTTTAGTAAAATTTTGGAAATGATTGGTTAAATTTTAGGTTAAATAAAGAGCTTTGAGCTTTTTCTAAAAATGTTTAATATTACCTGCAATTTTCGATTTAACGGTATGAAATTTTTATAGAAAACTAATCATATATAATTTAATCTATTTACAAAATATTTTGAAAATCGTGACTAACAATTTTTATCATGAAATTGTTTTTGAATATTTATATGTAAATTACACTCATAGTAAAATATTAGAATGGATTATCAGTATAATATATATTAGTATATTGAGATTCGCTCAGAATCGTATTTTCTAGTACATATAATTGCATTCAAATCATAATCATTATAATAAACCACTAATTTTTCCGAGGACCGATGGGACGATGGAGGAACATCCTAAATTGACGTTCCCCCTTTTATTAAATTGAAGTACGTTTTAGAGAATACTTTTAGAAGGCTTAAATATAGTTGTTTTTGTTCCAATATATATATATATTGCATATTACTATCTTTGATTGTGTCATTCTTGGTGTATGTTAAATAATTGTAGTTATATAATTTTCATCATAACCAAAAAATATCTGCATTACCTTTCCTTATTGTTAATTTTATACTTTTTAAATTCGTCAATTCGAACAGATTTTTATTTTCCGTTACTATTTTTCTCTCTAAAATTAAATTTGTAAATAATTTACGACCCAAAAAAATATTGAACTTCTCTTTACTTGTAGGACAGGATTTCTTCTCGCGTTAGCAGTTAATTTTTGTTCGTACTTGTCGAAGTGGCATTTTTTAATATTAAAATATATTCAATTATTAAAATAAGTAGTCTAAACCGTATCTACCTATATAAATATTAATACTTTCATATTAAATAAATATTCAAATTTAAAACATAATTAAAACTTAATCATAATGTTTTAAATGGATTTGCTTTTTTTCCAATCTCAAATTAAGTGATAATATGAAAATAATAATAATAATACTCCCAATATTCTTAACTGATATTACTATCGTAAACGTTTTATAAATATTGTCACATACGCCAGATAAAAAAAAAAATTATTCGAATATACGATAAATTATCATGTCACAAATTTAATGACTTGTCGTTATTGTCATTCGTAATATTTTATAATGATTAATATACATTATTTACATTGAACTCATGGTTCGATATTTTACCAATAGAAGCAGCACATTTTTACAAAATGTTTTTATTAATAACTCATTTTCGTTAAAAATGTTAGTTACGACCTTTTACTTTACCTAACTTAACTTAATATATTAGGGCTTTATTTGTTGTTGTTTTGCCGTTTTCCAACAAAAGATGATGTTCATTAAACCAAACGACCGCTAGACGATAGTTGACTAGCGATTTTATTAATTTATTCTTCCAAAAAAAATAAATTAAAGCCCCAACCCAGAATTATACTACTTTGTTAGGGCAAAACTTTTTTTATTATTATTAAGTTATATTAACATGAGAATATTATATAAAAATCATTCTTCATATAATCACACTGTAATGTTGCTTATATATTAAATTGATTGAAGAATTATGCAAAATTAAGAATTAAGAATTCGGTTTTATTGGAATAATGTTTATTCAGTTATAGTTATTAGTTAGTTCATCCAACACTAATAAATAAATATATTATAAATAGGTTATACTATAGCAATATCATTAAATTTATAAATGTTTACAATGAAAACCTTTTGTAATGCTATCAAATACCTATGTTTTTTAATACATTCGATATTGTTTATACACAATTATATAATAAAAATTATATATATATATAAGTATATTATGTCACGGATTTTTTTTTACAAATTATTTTAAAAAAATTTAAAAATCTTTTATTTTCACAAACTAAGAAATGACTTTTGCGGTCCCGAAGTCATAGAACAATAATAATTATATTATAATATCATCCACAGCGATGTATTCGATGGCAGCTGGAGGATTTACTGATTTCACGGCATATTTAATGTCAACGACTTGAATAAATACTCAGTGGTATGCTCAAAGGAGTCATTACGCATTAGTGAAATTTATTCAAAGGACTGGAAAGTTTTTCGGTGCTAATACGATTGAGTTTATCAAACGACTTAAGATTACTTTTCGAGGATTTAACCAGCTTGGAGACAGCTGACCGAAAAATAAAAACATTAGCGGGGTCGGTTAAGGTTATCTTTTACCATAAAATCGTCGTTAAACAGCAAGCTCAAAGTCAGAACTCAATTTAACCACTATTTCGGTTTTATTATTTCTCCAGAGTAATGCGTCGATCGATCTAGTTCCAGTTCGTTTACCTATGGGCAAATTGCTAATTAATTCGACCATTAGGAATATGTTAGTAACAAAAGCGGGCACTTATTTTAATCATTTCATATATTAAATTGGGTAAATAACCTATTATTAGATATTATTTTTACAAATTAACTGTCTGATTTTTATACAACTTTTATATACTATTTATTTGTTGATAGAATATTTTAAAACCAAAAGACAATATTGCAATATTATATTGTTATCATACATTTATTCATAATTTTTTTTTTTATCGAAAAACATATTTACCTACGAAATTATTATTCATATTGCATGTTCTATTGTTATATTACACTTATTTTTAACAGAATAGCGAAAAAATTTATTTGAATGACTTATTTCTTATTTATTTCATCAGTTAAATGCATTGTAAAGCAATATAAACATAATATATCACTATTTTTTTTTATATTTCTATAAAATGTAATAGATAGTGTAAATACTCGTTTGAAATTTGAATTTAATATATGTTAAGATGATTGTGTTTACAGATTGTATGCTTTAATTAATTAATGTATCACAATTAACGTTAACATTATATACTTTAGTTAACCTTAACAATAAAATACATATTTGTAATATTACATTTTTTATATATTAAAATTTGCCATATAATACATAACAGAAAGTTGAATTTTTTTTTTTTTTGCGTTTGGAGAACATACAAATTGTTGATTTCTTACGTGAAACTTAATATTATATAATACGTTAAGCAAATAATAATATTATGAAGCGAATTCTAATATATTATATTATTGTTTGAGGTATCTAGTTTAGTTGTAGAAATATTAATAATTGATAAAGACATTTATTCGTAAAATGCCACTCATTCGTATACATTTCTATATTTTTTTTCGATGACTTTGTTGGCTTTTATATAAATTACTTCGAAAATAATTTCATTCAATGATGTTAATTATAATACAATTTGTTTGCATATTTCAAAATTTTTCAGATACTTTTAGGGTATATTTTATATAATTATTATTAAAAGTACCTAATATTAATAATGTAGTGTTTGAGACTGAAAAGTTCACGTACATAGGATCAATAATACATAAGAATGGTAATTCTTAAGAATACATGAAAAACAAGATAAGGTATGAATGGATGAAGTAGAGGGTGTTGTTGTGTAGGTACTTTATATGATAAGAAAGCTGAAAGAAAGATCGTCGATATTATAAAGAAGTAGTAAGGCCAACAATGTTATATAGATCAGAGTGTTGGGCAATAAACAAACAAAAATGGAGCATAATACATTTATAATGTGTATAGCAGATATGAGAATGTTAAGATGAATATAAAAAGAGTGACTATAGAGGATAGAATAAGTAATGAATACTTAAGGGAAAATATAGGAGTTACTTCAATTTTTAGGGAAATGAGAGAGAATCGGCTTAGACGGATTGGACATGTTATGAGGAGAGATAATTCAGAGACAATGAGAATTGTTATAAAAATGAATGTAGAAAGTAAAAAGAGGAAGAAGTAGACCAAAGAAAATTAGATAGATAGTGTTCAGAGTGGCATGAAAATAATTGGTGTAATTGAACTAGAGGTACGAAATCAATATCAATGGTCCTATGAAAATGTAGGACTAAGGTCATCGATCCTATCTAGTTGACAGTGTAAAGAGAGATAGAAAAAGATTAATTTAATTAATATAATTTTTTTTTTATTTTATCAATGTATTATACTTGTACGCTATAATTATATTTTATACCTTTAACTTTAATATTGAAAAAGTTTTTTTGTTTAAAAACTACCGTTAGAATCAAATTTATTGAAAAATATAATAGTTATATTTTTAAGAGAATAATGTTATATAATTTCCTTTCAAATTATATATTTGTTTTCTATATTTTATATTTTAAGTAAAAAATATTTATTTATAATATAACGTCTAATTTATTTATTTTAAGATTATGTACATTTATTATTATAAATATTTATTCACTTGTATTATTTGTTTTTTAATCATTAAACCAATACAAACTTTTTTAATATTAAATATTTTTGGATCGTAAATTTATATATCTATAATGACCATTAGTCGTGTATAAAGTATTATTGCTTTGTTGTGCATATTTTTCAATATTTTAGTGCTATAAATCATACACTTGGATACACTAATTATACTAATATGTATTTTGTACCGTAACTCAAAATGATTTTCGGATGACTTACTTGTATTCGTAATTATATTGTAAAGGTAAAAAAAATTTAAAGTTAAACATGAGTATTTTTTATCAATGAATATTTTTTAACTGGGATTCGGAAATTTCTGCATCATATAAATGTGCGAATTTCCATAGTTTTTTTTAGTAACCTAATTTGTATAGTTTTTTCAACATGTTGCACAAAAATAGTAGGATTTCTTTTATTTTTTCAGGGATAGAATACATTGTACTTTGTTAGTACATTTTAGATATTAAAAAAAATACAAATTGAACAAAAACTACAAAATTGTAAGCCACAAATTGTTAGCGATCGGTAGGTATTAATTAAATAAAAAATTAGAATTTTTCTTTACATACCTACCGAAATTTCAGTTATGCTTTTCTGTTGTAAACTACAAAACTTGTACCTTAAGATTTATGTAACATGTTATATCATTTTGTTAAATGTACTTTTTTTGGTACACGCTTTGTTATACAAAAACGATGTTAAGTCGTTGAAAGTCTGTTGGTAGCGGCTAACGTTAAATAAATTATTATTATTTTTTTGAAACCTTTTTTTAAATCGTATTTTTGGTTTAGAGAAGGGGCGGCAGATTTATGGCCTCGATTTAATTTTAAACGCTAAATAATAATATATAATATCGATTATAATACCACACGTTGTACTGACGTATATATATATATATTTAAAATTATGTGCATACGTGGAAAATATAATATAATTGCATGGGCAGGCGGCACAAATAAACAAATCGTTTATAAACGACCTGAGTGAAAATTCGGTACAAAAATAAAAATATTATTTTACCATATTATACACAGAGAGTTCTACGAGGATTTACAAATGTAAATATTTTTATAATATAACGAATTACGAATAATCGCGATGCATTCTTTATACTACATCCGACAATTTTTTTTGTACAGCCTGATTCAAGTATCGTGTTACAAACAGTAATACCTGTACACGCGGTTTTAAAATGATATCTCCGTTTATTTTTTAGTAATCTGAACACCCTTTAGTACTTATACACGATAAATCTATATTTAGGTATTATTATTTAGGTAACTACCTATATTTTTTTTAAATTTGTATATGTTAAATGGTTACTTAATCGCTAATATTAAAAGAGCTAAAATATCATTGAAATACAAGTGATGAATAATTGATTGTTGTAATATTTCACAAAAAAAGTCTTTATAATTTTTAGTATAATACATAATATCATGTTACAAATATTATTATTTGCAAAAATTAACAAAATTAATAGCAATAAAAAATTCATAAAGTTAATTGAAATGGAAATAATTAACGGTAAAATATGCAAATTATTGCAATTAACACAATTGTAATTCTATTCATATATACTTGCGCAAAATATAAATGCTATATCATATAGTATATATAGATTACGAAGAACCAAGACTGAGCATTAATGAGTTAAAAAAATTAATTGAGTTAAATAATATACTTTTATAAATAACAGAATATTTTTATATTTTATTAATTTTAAATTTAACAAAATATTAAAAATAATAAAACGAAAAATAACAGGGATATATATACACAATAAACATAATAAATAAAATAAATATTTAAAAATATTTGTTTAATTTTTAAAAATTAATATATTTAACTTTTGAGCAATTCTAGGTTAAAAAAATTATTTAACTTGCTCAACTTTGTGAATAAGAATAATGTTGTGAACATATTTAATGATAATAATATAACTATTATGTATATTATATTAAACGGTAGGTAGTCAGTAAAATTTTCCAAGAAAACTTAGCGTAACCTAGTAGCGTAGTTAAAAATGTATATAAAAAAATATATTAGTTTGTTTATAATAATATAATGTCCAATTTATTTTAAAGTTGTTTATAAAACTAAAACAAATTTTCTTGGTAGGTAATATAAACTGGATAATTTGGTATGCACATAAGACATTATAGTTGTCTATATAAATCTACCTTATGACACGTTAAACAAGCCCTCAATATATAAATATTAAGACTCTAAGGGATCTGTTACTTCATCAACCCCCTTAATTACACCCAGGATGAACCCACTTACGAAAACACATAATATCGATTATGTTTTATTAAATATTTGATAGTCATCGATATTATAATTTATCATAGCATTCATAACCATAGAATAATTATTATATAAATTAATCGCCTTATCGTGATGACCACTATATTAAACACACCGATATTTTTCGATTAGCTTGTACTGTATTGTCTATATTAAATTATTTGAAATTTTACTTAAACTTTAATTAATTGCATATATTTAAAAAATATTTTGTACAATATTTGAATGTTAATTTTAGGCATAAATGCATAATGCTTGTAGTATTTGTAAATTTTAAAATGCAAAATTCGTGGGCGTTATCCACACAAAAACGTATTTTATCACGTACTGAACGCAAATGAATACGTGATATATGATCTATAATGATATGACAATATTTTATGTTATTTCACAATCGTTAAACATATTCCCAACGATATAAATTTATTTATTTTTTATTTTTTGGTATTATAATGTTACGACTTTTTCGTTTTAATATTTAATCTAACTATTTTATAGAATAATATTTAATAATAAAATATATTGTACATTATATTACGTCAATATATAATTTGCATATAGTAAAAAAAAATTAATTATAAATATAATTATATTGAAATTGTAATATAACCGTAATAAAAGTTTTAGTTAGTAGTTTCTTGATAATTATTTTAAATCCAGAACTTGAGCGCAATACAAATGCGCACGATAAAATGGAACATAGAATAGTACTGTTACAATATTATGCTCAATATTGCTCATTAGCAATTATTAATTTTACTCATTCATTTTTAGGATTATAACTAGTTCATTGTTTACAGATAAATTGATAAACGTACGCAATTTTAGCGTACACAATTGTGTTACCTACCAAAAAGGTATATTGCACGCAAAATGGTTACAAAATTGTCTAACTTACTGTGATAAATTGATTTTGTCAATAACATTTTTCTTTAATTTAATGCGAATAAAAATATTATTTTGGCAGATATAATAATATACATAATTTAAATATTTATCACTCAGTTTAAGAAATGCAACGCATTAACGATATTGTAATGAAAAATATTTAGGTAATCGATATGTAATATGTTATGGTTTTATAATTTTATTCTTCTTGTCTCATTACTGTTTTAAGATGTTGATTTTATAAAAATACGTTTGTTATGAGTTGAAATAATTATATTTTACCTTTAACATATCTTATATCTAACGTATATGTATATCATTTGGTTTTTGATTAATTTTTTGTGTTTTAAATTCTATTTCAAATATTTCATTTCATTTAAATCTACGCGAGCCTCTATAAAGCTTTATTAAAAAAATTTAAATCGTATTATCGTAATTATTATTCTGATTTTTTTTTTTTTTTTTTTTACCTAGTTGAGTTTAAATTATTTTTCTAAGTATTTAAACATAAAGCCTAATTGATTATATTAATATTTTGTTTAATTTTGATGTTTAAATCTAGGTTAGTTATTGATTAATTAGAGTAAATTATCTTCGATAATAAGTCTCCTTTTAATTTATGGGCTGTCCACAAAGAGCATTTCCGCTAGATACATGCCACTGGCTATGTATGAATAATATACTAATCGGTAACCTCCATAATCGTTAAATACGGGTTATTGGATTTGCATAAAACAATACACTTGCACGGGACATGTCAACATGTATGATAGTGTAATAATGTGCGATATTGTTATCATTTATCGTTATGTGTATGGTATAATAGGTATGCCGATTGTTATCAGATCCGATTTTTCAGGGACAAGAACGTAAATTACATTTTTCATCGGTTCACAGACAATCGCAATAATGCTCTTGTATATTATTATCATTATTATTATTATTATTATTATTATTATTATTATTATTATTATTAT
>CM023361.1:14033386-14104412 GCA_013282895.1 Eriosoma lanigerum
TTATTATTATTATTATTATTATTATTATTATTATTATTATTATTATTGGCCGTAATGGATACGAACAATCGAATTATACGTATACATTAAATTTGAACCCGGTTACTGATTACGGTTTCCTATATATAGATATTACTTATTAATGTATTATTATAATATGCTTACCCTTACGCAATATAAACTATACAGAGTACTCATTTATTTCTCTTTGATGTTATGTTATAGAGAAATATTCTATATTTAGTAGATACACGCAAACTAATATTTTTAGTATGTTTAAAAAAAACATGTTTAAACATGATTATATACATAGGTAGTTGAAGGCTGATTCAAAGTTTTCCACGCTGATGAATACTACTGAAATGAACTATACTCATTTGGTCTTAGGTCATAATAATTTCCCAATAATACAAAAAATAAAAAATATATATAATATGTGCATTAATCATCCACAGAACAATATTAATATTTTTATTTAAGGATGTGGAGGAAAAAAAAGATATTTATTATTAAGTTTGGCCTATATCATATTTTACTATTTTTATTGACCTTAACTATATTCATATTTTTATTTATACAAAATAACAAATAAATAGGTATGTTTGATTTCAATTTCTTTGTGATAATATACAAGTTGAAATGTAGTTATTTAATCAAAACTTTAAATAAAACAAACAAAATAGCAATTTAATTAATATTTAAAAAAAAATATAAATATTTTCCATTTTTTCTACGATTTATAAAATATATTATAGTTATAGATAATAAAAAAGATACTAAAAGAGCGTCTAAAAGACGCTTTCCATTCTCTAAAAACATTATATTATCTAAACATACATTATAACAATGCGTGTAATTTATTTGTATTTTATTATTCACTATAATATAATACAGTATTGTTGTTATTTTCAGTTTTATTATTATGGTTATTTTAATCGCGTGCGTATAAAGTGTCTCAAAAGTACAGACAAACAAAAATATGATAACAATAATATAAATAAAAAGCGAGTTGTGGGTAAAGAGAATACTCCTCAGCCCGGCGGCCTGCCGAAACACGGATGCTCACTATGTGCAGTCGTCCCTGCCGTGAAAACATATTGTACAAAAAAATGGGTTTAAGTATACATACAACATATAATTTAAAAAATAATTTTGTCGGAAATTACTTCGCAGAACGAGTCGTTGAATTTATTTTACACAATATTACAACGCACTACTACCATCCGGGTTGCGTTCTACTATATACAGGGTGTATAAGTTGGTACAACCGTGTTAGTTCACGTCAACAACATTTAACCAATGTCTTATTATTTATTTTTCATATCAGATATTGGCTTATAAGAAATGCACATTAATAATTATAATTGTATACTATACGAGTTTTTGGTTTTTGCTCATATAATCGTAAAATATTTTTATAAATTTAAAATATACATCTTGTAAAAGTTATTTAAAAAACATATTTCAATAACCATATAGGCAATATACATTTACTAGCTTAGACAGGATAGTAAAGTCTATATTACTGATCGTCAATAATAATAATAATTTTTACTAACTATATTGATGTTATTATTAATAATAATAATATCAAATTTAAATCAATTATTTTTTCTACACAATAAATTCATTACTTATAGGAAATCTAACCTACGAGTGTAAAGCCAATATAGATTTTAACAAATAACAAAAATAAAAATATTGATATTGATATTACATTAAATGAAATATAATTGAACATTTTATTGTGGTATTACATGCTATAAAATTGTTTGAAAAAAATTTATGAATCTAAAATCTAAAAAAATTAATATTTTAAAATATAAAATTACAGAAAAGTTATTGACGCGTACAAAGACGGTGACGCACCCTATATACATATGTCGCGTGATCCATCGTGTTTCACTGTAAATTGATCTAACCATGCCTATGTTATATTATATAATAATAAGTATACCAACTGCCGATTTTATTTCTTATTGTTGACACGCGAACAGTTTTAGCGGATAATCTTATAAAAAAATACTTATTGTAAATAATATTATCTAATAGGTATACTTAATATAATATGTAGGCACTTTATTATTTATAAATTTAATTCTCAATTGTTGGAAGTAGTTTGAACGATCAGAACGAGTTATTAAATTTTAAAGTTTATTTAAAAGCGAGCTTTACAACCAGCACTGCATTCAACAATACAACATAATAAAATCACTTTTATGAAACGTATAAACTTACTTATATCCGATACAATAATAATAATAAAGAAAAGATTCTAACAATTTTTATTTGTATTTCAAATACATATTTTTACTCCTGAAATATACTAACTAAAACATGTCATTTATAATATAAAAACATATTTGCCAATAAGTTTCAAATAATATTTATTTACTTTTTTAAATAACCCAACAAACTTATATTTATACCATTTATTGACTTGATTCAATAATAAAGAAAAGTCATCATTATAGTCATAATGAAATATTTTCTTTCGTAATACTGTCAATTTGTTCCGTTTTTCTGATAATTAGATATAAATACATCCCTAGATATATTTATTTATTTCGTCCTGTTTCGTAAGGTTTTTTATTGTACAAATTAAAGGATGTTGCATTTCCTGTAGCGGAGATCGAAACGACCCACGATTATTACGTAAACTAATCAAATACATTGATGTATAATTGTATGTATAATACTTCACAATTATACAAGTACATTTGTGTAGTTACGTAAAAGCCAATATTTTAATACTCAATCGTATATAAAAATTCGAAAAATTACGATAAATTAAAAAAAAAATATATAATTAATTATGATAAAAATTAATCATACCTAACAACATTGGCATAATTTAATTCCTGTGTAAAAAATAAATAGCTTTTTTATTGACATAAAAAATATATTTAATTAATATGGTGATTACTTTTTTATACATTTTCAAACGTAAATTATAAAGTTATTTTTTTAAACTTGATATGCCATTAATTTAAAATATTATATTGTATAATATAATAATATTATGTAATATATAAAATTAAACTATTAAATCAAATTTAAAAAAAAATAGTTGATAATAGTTATGGACTAATAAACTCAATACTCATACTAAATATATAGAATGAAGCTTAATTATAAATAAAAAGTAGAAGTGATCCAACAATTATAATTATAAATTAAGTAATGTTAATGGTTTGCACTAATAAAACAGAATATGAATTTTTGAATATTAGGAACATTACAATTAAATAACTGATAACTTAATGAGTTATTGAACAAATAATATACTGTAATCAATATTTCATTTTTTAAAGTAAATTATTTTTTAAGAAATTCATTTTATTTAATTTAAACTGTTTTTTTAATTTTTTTTTTATTAAAACAATGAATTTAATATACTCATATAATTTAATGAATAGAACAAAAGTATAATAAATTAAAATAATATTTACGTGCAGGTACAAATTATAGAGGTATAAAATATTATTTAGTTTTAAGGTTTGTAAATATAAATACTTTCATTTATTTTAAGTATGCACAAATAGTATAAAATATTTATTATTATAATGTTATTTCAGCGCAATTAATTTGGAAACAACAGAGTTGTAAACATTTACATTCTACGAATTCTAAGGGGAGATTATTGATAATACTAATAAATAAAAGCGAACAAAATAAATCCGTGAATATAATTTATACGTGGTATTAATTTTACTTCACATTCTAGTTTCGTTGTATTAAAATATATTTTTAGCAAGATTTTTTTTATTTTGAATAGCAGTTGATCCTTTAAAATTTTAGGTAGGTACTAGGTGATATGTATATAATATTAGATTAAATCAAATAAATAGTATTCATTTATACCAAATAAAAACGTAAAACGTTTTATTAACAAAGTTGTGTGTCTAATAACTTGATTATAAACATATACCATATTATATTATTATGTACCTATATTATAAACTTTCGCTTCGAGTGAATTATGTATGTATTGATGATTAAAAGTTGTGGTGGGTGGGTAAAAATAAATATCTGTTCCATTTTATTCGCCACACCACTGCTCCAGGTAACATATTTTTAGTATTATTTAATATTATATAAAAATATATATTTAAATTTACCTAACACTGAATATTTATAATTTAACGTTTATGACTTAAAATACTGTTGTAAAAAAAAATTATCGATTATAATAAAGTCGATTTTGATAAACAATATGACTTAAGATAGGTATGTTTTTTTTTTTTAAATCATATTATTAATATTTATATTATATATTATAATTCTCAGGGTAGTCGTTTGTTTTTAACGAATTACGAATAAATAATTTCTCAGGGTTGTAATCGATTCGGGTATTGATTGTCTGTTTCGATCAAAAATTTGTTTATACGCGTCGACTGTCGCGGAAATGTTTCTTTTTGCTAAGAACTCACTCGCGTAATGGTTTCAATAAATCCACCCTGAGCAATATTAATGGTAATCGAATTGTTTCGTAATATTATAGTTATTAACGAACAATCTACGTTTCTTGGTAAATAATATTGCTTGCAAAGTGTCCGACAAATTATTTTGGTAATCCTATTATTAATTGTTCTAGACGTATCCCCTTCAACGAATACATAATGGGTACATGCTGGGTCAGTCATCATTTGCATAACGTTTAAAAAAGTTACAAACTGTTACTGTTCGGCACAAGAAATTGTCACGACTATGTATACCGTGTAAACCATAATAATATTCACGTGCCCTGACGATTATTGTCAAATCGGAAAAAAAAATGGTTGAGAATACGTTACGTATAACACGCTAAAGGAGTACGACCCAGATATTTAATTTATCTACAGGTTCGCAAATAATTCTAATATATTATCATTGATTTGAATGTATCATTGATGTTCTTAATTCTATTTTTTACTACATATAGTTGAGTAAAGTAGAAAAAACTATTTAATACATATTGTAATGTCGAGAAAATTATTTCGAAATTTAATACGTATCTATATACATGTAGTTTCAATTTGTATTCAATTATCCTAAAATGGTTAATACAATGAAAACTATAGTAACTTGAATTCGTTGAATAAATCTAATTATATATCTGTTTATAGTTAAAAAGTTTGTTATAAATATATTTTGTTTGAAACTAAATGTAAACTTAAGTTTTATCATTAAAACCCTAATTCCCATATTTTCAATGGATTCAAATAAAAGTGATGGAATGCATTTGTGTTATATTTTAATTAGATGTGATAATATTGCATTTGTAAAGACAATTTTGAGTGAAACTCAAACAGATATACAATATACTATTAATATTTATTTTTATAAATTGAATTTATTTATCAAATAAAGTTTTACAGAAAAATTATTAATCATAAAATAATGAAATCAAAAATGGAGATTCCGCGAATTTTATCGTTTTCTACCGCTATGAAAAGTTTTTCCTATTTCAGAAAAATATTAAGAATTTCAAAAAAAATTACCCAAATTAAGTACTTACCAACTAAAAAAAATTATCTAAAGAAAGAATATACCTTATTTGTGTTAATCGGACCGTTATATCTGAAAGAAAAATAGCCTAGTCTGTTAGGTTATAAACAGTTATAGACATACAAATATTATATTTATTCGATTCTAATTTTAAATACTTATTAATGGAATGTTGACTTTCGATTTACAAAATCTTTTAAAATTGGGTTAAATCATAATATATTATTATGCTTATATTAAATTTTTAAAACATAATGCCCAAAATTGCAAATTATAGGTATTCAATCTTATTGAGAATAAATAATTATGAAAACTAACCCATTTAACTACCCATTCCAATATTTTACACGTATGTGTTACTATCTATAACAAAACTCAAAAAAACGTTTAATTCCTTACATGAAAAATTGAATTATTTATTATTGTCATAAAATATTTAAAATCAAATTGATCAAAATCACAATTTCCGTGAATTTCCCAGATTTCAACCTTTTTTGGTTGTTTTTCGTTATTCGAAGAAAATGTTTTGAAAAATTCGAATGAAAATAATTTTTTTTAATCACATGTTATATTATTATATTTGTTTATTTAATGAATTCGATATGTATAATAATTAGTATTTTGCAGTAATATTAGAGTACGTTTTTCGTATATTTTTTGGTAAAAATGTAAATGTACAAAATTATAAAACATTAATAATGTTAAAAAATAAAAAAAAACACTGTGACATTTACCTATACATATTGTTCAGAATTTTAAGTTTCAATAATAATGAAAACAACACGTTTATTTTCATTATATTTGTATAAAACAATATTCTGATCATCGCGCTATTAATGAATTTTCATTTACTTAACTTGGTTTTTTCGGTTTTCAATAAAGTTGATTAAATATAAACAAATTTAAAATAAAATGTATACATTTTCTAAAGCAAGTTCATCGAATATTTTTATTATATTTATTTATGTAAATAGTGATAATGAACTGACGACTTTAATATTAAAAATCATAACGCAAATTCTCACTATTATTCTACGGATATTAGTCATGACGAATGTATTGTTTTAGGCTATAATAATCATAATAATACTTGTATGTAGATATTATTATACATATCACATATTATCCATTCTAAAGTATTATAACAAACTTTTGAATATTGCTTCTGATTGAGGTTGTTAATATAGTTATATAATAATTAAATTATGCTAAAAAGGATTGAATTTGTCATTAATTTCGTTAATTTGGAAAAAAGTTTGTTGTAAAAACGAATTTACAAAATTTTACGAACAAATATTCAAATATTTACTTATAAAAACAGTTCAAGTCGTGTTACCTAAACTGTTAACAATAATGATTTAATGTTAACAAACGACAGCTATATTTGTACTTTCTTATCACGGTCTATGCGATGCGTATATTTCATTCAATATTATTAATAAGTGGTTACACGGTAAGTACTACCCACAGGTAGTTACTGACTGTTAATATTCGCCTCAATTTTTTTCCAATCTGACCACAGAGTCTTGCGCGTGCAATTATGGCGGGCATAGCATATTCATTGTATTATTTTGTTATCCACGGCCTAAACTTGATATAGTACGTTTATTACGTTACACAAAATTTATAAACGCATACAGGTACGTGATGGGAATTATTATTATAAATAAATAAACGTAAAGCAAAATATTCGAACAAATAATTTATAGCTATGAAATATTAGTGCACTACAATATTATTATAATACCCAAAATATTCCCCTGTTGACGATATACCTACGCATGTCGCGTCATTTTGCCAATTTGCGAATTCGTTCGATCGTGTATACTTTATGCATTTATATAATTACATGGTCTGTAGTATAAATGGAACGGTATGATGTTGTTTTATTATTATTATTATTCGAAACACGGTATATTTTATACGATTTTGAAATATTGGAAAATTCGCATTTTTATGATGGTATAGTTTTCATGGTTTCACTAGGTATATTATTACATCGATGCATATAATATATGTATTATTATAATATTATACCTTACAATGTTCGTATTGGAATATGTAAATAAATTATTTACTACGTAGATACACGCAAACAACAAAATGGTTATAGGTCAGAATATCTCAATTCGTAAATATATTTTTCTTTTACTAAAACAAAAACATATTATTATTATAATGTTATGATTTAAAATAAAACAAATGTATTATATATATATATATACATTTTTTTTTTCATAGCAAATATTTATAATAACAATAAAATAAAAAATATATTAAATTCATGATTTTTCTATGTGTATTAATTTATACAAAAATCAAACAATGAAATATTAAATATAATTACCCAACAAAATATTGCTAACATATTATTATAATTTACAAATTCACAAACTAAATACCTACTATATATCGTACTATTGTCAAAACATAAAAGGATACTTTAAAAATCAGAAATACTTATAAAATGTTATTCAATCGAATTTTATGTTATTTTGACATTTAGTTTATATAGTGACCATATAATATTAATGTCTTATTTGATACTGTGCCGTGCTTATTTTTTTTAAAACTTTTTGACAAGTTGTTCCAGAAAAAACTTCTAATGGGCCGCTTTTATAAGTTTTGGTTTTCAAGAATTCTTGTTAGTTTCATTTATTATTTGTATTATTTTTTTTTAATGCTACTCTTTAAGTGATATTTGAGTTTTCGAATATTTTATGTCTTTACGGTTTGATGGACATTGGATATTAGGTATTATTTTGTTTTCATTACGATTGTAGCATAAAACTACATGATAAATTCATTACTTTATCTAGCATGACTATTATACTTTTATAATAAACAGTCAGAGATAGAATATATTTGAAAAGTGGCACCGAAGAAGGGGACAGAAAAAAAAATTATATCATAGTTATAGCTACTACAAAAGGACAGAATATGTAATCATATCCAATATATTCTTCATTAAATTAATATAAGTTTATATAAGGTATTATACATTTACCCCCCTCCCCCCACTCACATGAATAATAGTTATTCATCCGACACTATATTTAGATTATACTCTACCAATTTATATATTATTATTATTATAATATTTTTTTTTTAAATAAATAAACTTATTATAATATGATGACCAGTAACCACAACTAAATTCTATAGTTGCTGTTGTTTTCGATCAAGTATACAAGAACTTGATAATATAGTATAAATAATTAATTATTATCAGTTTGGAAACCTGCAATTTGTATATTGAATTGTTTTAGATACCCATAAATTATAATATACCTATGTATATACGTGAATGTAACCGTATAATAATCGTATAAGCGTGTACCAATAATAGTTTTATAAAATAGCCTAGTTTTTGTTTTTTGTAATATTTAATTTGATTTTTTAATTTTGATTTTACCTGGTACTGCATATAAATGTGGTACCATAATTTCTTTATAAACACTTTCAGAAAACGTGATATACCAAAAGTTGTATGGTTTGTAGCTAATATATGAGTTGTGCAAACTCGTTTCAATTTACTAGTGAATGACAGGCGAACATTAATGTTTAACAATTGTTAATAGTTTTGGTAGTGTTTTTTAATAAACGGGTTTGTTTTGCGGAGATGTAAAATAGGTCCCAAAATTATAAATATATTTTTGGACCAACATAAAATTAAAGATGTTTATACTTTACATGAATTATTTTATTACAAATAATTAAATAAATATATTGTTTACAAGACAAGGCATATCATACTATTAGATGAAAGTATGAATTACAACGAAATGACGGAAAATTATTTGGTTAAGATGTTACGTTAAGTTTTATATTTTAACTACTTTTATAAAAGACTGAACATTAA
Source organism: Eriosoma lanigerum (assembly GCA_013282895.1). Lineage (NCBI taxonomy): Eukaryota > Metazoa > Arthropoda > Insecta > Hemiptera > Aphididae > Eriosoma > Eriosoma lanigerum. Next base: position 14,042,739 of record CM023361.1, read on the forward strand.
CAAGTTAAATAGATACAGTTAAATAAATTTTAATTCATTAATTAAGTTAAATTACAATATACTATTAGAAAATAAAATGTTTTTATGTTTAATTTAACTTAAAATAAGAACATTCTATACTTCGATAATTTTGATTCGTTAATTAAAGATAATAATTTAAAAATAAAATAATAATAAAAAGTGAAGTTAAAACTAAAAGTATATGTTTAATTATTAATTTGTATAAATTAATATATTTAACTTATTTTAAGCTCACAGGTTTAACTTAATTTATACAGTAAAAAATTATTTAACTTTCCCAATATTATATTGAAACAACGCTAAAACAAATTTTAACATAAATATCTATTTACATAATATATAATTATTTATTAAATTCATAAATATAAAATGCCTGGAAGTCGATTCTGGACGGTATTTCTTCAGTCTTCGGAGAACTTAGTGCTTTATCGTAATTAAGATAATGAGTCTGAAATAAATTAATTAAGAAATACAATATACTATACATATATAATTTCGTTAAATTTTTCTAGATTAAAAATTAATTAGTTACTTCTTATAAAATATTTAAAATAAAATTTGTCAAAATCACACTTCCCGTAAAATTTGCAGTTTTTCAACTTGGTAGTTTTTCTTGTCCTAAGGAAAAGTTTTGAGAAATTCGAAAAATGAACTAAATAAAGTAAATACTAAGAATATAAAATTATCTACCGAAAGCATATTGTAGCTATGATAATCGGACCATTATTTCTACCCGTAATTATGTTTTCAGACTTTTAGATACTCAAAAATAAAATATCTATATGAAATGTTTAAGTTTAAATGCGATTAAAAAAATATTATGACTAACGATTTTTATAACTTTTTACATGGTTGTTTAAGAATATTTCATAAAATATTAGGTTTGAAATAAGCTTAAAATAATAAGAATCAAATATTTATGCGTTTAAATTAAAATATAATCATAAAAAATATTATGTTATTCAATTTTACTACTAAAAATTCAATTTTTAGAAGCTTATACAAAAAATCGGGACAGTCAATTTACAAAATATTTTGTAAATAGGTTATAAAGTTATATATGGCTATGCATTTGTACAATTGTCAAACCATTAAACCCAAAATTGAAAATTATGTTAAATATTTTTGGATAAATTTCAAAGCTCAATATTTAGACAGAAAATTAACTAATCCATTCCATACCACTGTCAATAGAAATACTCAAACATTTTTTAAAAATATTTAAAATCAAATCTGTCAAAACCACAGTTTTCATGAATTTCGCAGTTTTTCCTGTTATTTTTAGTAGTTTTTCTTATCTTAAAGAAAAAACTTTTGAGGAATTCGAAAAATGAGTTAAATAAAGTAATAAGTAGATACAATTTTCCGCTGAAAACGTACCATTTTCATGGTAATTTGACTATTTTTTTTTATTTGAAAAATGTTTTCGAGCATAAAATAAAACTTTTTTAAAACCAATACATTCTTCGTTTTACTCAGAATATAAAAATAGTTTCTATAATAGAAAATTATATTTATATAAATAACAGTTGCCTAGTTATTGTTAAGTAGTATTTTTAAATAATAAAAAAATTGTAGATGAATACTTAATTACGTACCTTTCCATATTCAACATGTCTCTTAGTATGTAAAGATAAATATTCAATAATTAAATATTATAAAATTCATAATAATTATTATAAGAAGTAACGAATGCAAAACATTTATTCACAGCTAAAAATTTAATCTCTTAAGTTACTTAAAGTTTAAAGTTTACATAGAAGAAAAAACATTTTTTTTTTTATGTCAAAAAATAGAATTAAAAACAAGAAAATTTAATTTATGTTATTATAACTATGTAGAAATATTATATTCTAATACTAATTTATTTTATGTAAAAAAAAATTATTTGAACATATGTGATATAATATCGTAAACACTCCCAATAATAATGTTTAAAGTAAACTTTCAAGAGGAATGGAAATATTTATATTAGAATAAAACATAACTTATAAAATCAATATGTAAATAATTCGATTTATTCTTTTAAGTTAAAAAAATATCTAAAAAATAATATTTATTTTAAAATATTATTTGAATAAATCATTCAATAAATGATTAGAAATTATTTTTTTTATCTGGCTACTTTTTTTTCATACCACCTCTTAAATTGTTCAACTACGCACCTATATATAATTTATCATATAAAACCAATTGGCGTAGTTTGATTTACATCAAAATAATTAAATTTTTCATTTTAAAAATAATTGTACATTATCAGAGTGTCAATTTACCAATATTTATAATAAATATAAATATATATATATATATATATATATATATATGTATCTAGAATATGTGATAGTTTTCTGACATTCTTAAAAAAGTACCTTTTGTAAAGCAAAAATTACTTCCTAATTTAATTTTGAAAGACATCACGGGTCTTTGGGGCAATTTGAACATTGGGATAATTTGTGCCAATTGTAAATAAAATAAGTTCATTCAATTACAGTATCTTCCACGGATATCGAATAAGTGGGTGTGATATTATATCCGGTTAAAGAATATTTATAAAATATTTTTGATAAAAATAAACCAAAGTAGACTTAACTGATTAAACGAAAATTGTATACAACATATAACATTAGAAATGGATCAATCAAAAATTAAAAAACATTAAATAAAATAAAATAGATATTCAATAAGAATTAATTGATTAATAATATCCCCTTTGACATATAACATTTGCTTATTGTTGTTTATTTCAAAATCAAGGGACAAATTTATATTAATATTGCTTCAAACGTTTAAGTTTAAATCAAATATTAGCTACAGTTAAACATCAAAATTACAATGCATACAACAAAATATATTATTATATCATAGTACTACAAACAGTATCAATTGCAAATCGAAATTCTTTATTGAAATGGAAACCCATTTTATTTAGTTTTTTTTGTATTACAGCACAAAGGAATTTTAATGAATTTCAAAGGCGGTGTATTTTATGAATAATAAAATGCAATATATATATTTAAATCAGACGATATATTATTATAACGATGATGAAAAAATGTTGTTTTAAAAATGTAGGTACCTATTATTTAAATTTAAAACTGTCATAACAATGTATAGCCGACACAACCATTTTGACAGAATTGGCGAGATCCCTATCAATTATTTTTTTAAGATTAAAATAAAGTACACCTATAAAAGTATTAACAAAATAAATTGTTTTGTATTTTAATATTAATATTAAATAGAATTATGTTTTATTGTTTCATATTTATTATACAAAACAATATGAATTTATTATAATGGCATTTTTAAAAAAATGTACATTTAGGTATAATAATCTAGATAATAAATACATATCCCGGTTTACATAATCATAACATTTGTAAAATATAATTTTAATATAATCAGATAATAATGGGATGCATAATAAAGGGTAGTTTGGAAACGAGATTACCTTAAACAATTTAAGTTAATTAAATATCGCCCAAAATTAATAAAACATTAAAGTATACATTCTCCAAAACAATTAAGGGTTGTTCTTATTTCACACAATAATTTACTTATTAAATGAATTCTTCTATTTATGACCTGTGCCTATTATAAATATAGTTTAGTAACTAACGACAGAATCTTATAAACATAAAAATAAAAACAAATTTAATTAAAGGAGCATAGAAATAACTGATTAATGAGTTGAATAAATTAACAAGCCGGTATCATTGGGCGTATAATATTAAATAATATTTTATATCATAATATATTACCATAAACGCATATTTTATTGAGCCTAACATAACCTAGACTATAAAATACGAAATAACTGACTAATTGTTTTTATTTTTTAAGCCAATACTTACTTCCAACGACGCCCACAATATAAAGACCTACCTATTATTATTTGATAATAATATGATATGAAAATAAATATTTCTTTTTTTCACATAATACATTCCAAACTATCGAATGAATTTGTTGTTCGAACACACAAATATATCTAATCAATAGAAATAATAATTTTACGTCTTATACATTTTTAAACTAATATTGGTTAAATTTTCAAAAGTCTTTCAACTAAATTCCAGATAAAAGAAGAATTTAATTAAGTTTCAAACATATTAAAATAAATATTATTACAAATATTTTTAATCAGAATTGATTTCTGTTTGTTCTAACCATCTAAATAATATTGAGTCATATCTAGATACATAATACTAAGTAATCTAAAAGAGACAAGAGTTACTATTATTTTAAATGTATTTGACCGTTTTATTAAATATTATAATTAGTTACTTATGTAACTATTATTAGTATAAAATACTCAAAAGATATAAATATTACTTATAAATTATAATATAACTTAAACATGGATGCATATTAATTTATTTACAAATATATTTATTTTTATGCAAATATTTTTCTATTTAGGTATCATTATTATCATTTATATATAGTTATATAAATTTATTGTTCATATTAATATATAAAAAACACAGTATTTTGACTTTGGTCAACACCAAATATGTAATTTTTAACTAAAAATCATATTAAACCGACAACCGTCGTTCATTAAAATTGTAGAACACAATTACATCATTATTGATCGATAAATATAATATTCTAATATTTGTATATGATAAATTATTCTCACCTAAGATTGAGTCTCATGAAAAGTGAGTACCAATCTATAGCTGATGCGTGTATATGACGTAAACACTCAGTTTTTATATTTACTGAATCGCGAACTCAACAACACGATTTGTATGACCTACATTGGTACACATAGATTTCTTTAAAGTTTAAAAGTGCAGTACTTCGTGTCAAATTATTGAAATAAGTATAAAAAGAAGTAAAATAGAAGTTTTTCATCTTTTTGTAGATATCACTATACATAAACATGTAGTGTAGTCAATGACATACATATTATACAAGTACATACATAGAAAATATTAAATATTATTCAATAAATTATACGAATTGATCTACATATTAACCGAAACTCGGATGCTCATGAATATTATGATAATTTTTATTTTGTAATATTTTGTAATTTCATAAGATTCACAGAACTTGACATTTCCGACAGCAATCTAACCTAACTTGACCTAAAGTAATCTAACACAACTTCTGGTCGTCAACTACATCATATTGTTGTAACATTATATCTTATGATTTATTAGAATAATAATAATAATAATAATAATTTTTGTACATATGCAAAATACTTTAAAGTGATAAAAATTATTATAGTTAATAAATATATTTTTACGTTTAAATCAATATAATAATAGATAATATATTTTCTATAATAATTTTTGTTTTTTTTCCTTATACGAGAATGACAAATATTAATTTTTAACTAAAATCAACCATTTTGCCACGGAATAATATTATAAAAATCATTTTTACTTTAATTTAATGAATAAAATAAATATTTAAATTAACTTTGATTCGAATAGGTTTTCTTTGTCAATTAGTTGGTTTTTTTATATTTTGTACTTAACGTTCTATATATACAGGTACCATAAATTTAAGCATAACAATCTATATAAAATAATATATGTGAAATCATAAATATTTCCTCCAGACCACCAGTTTTCAACATAAGTACTTATGAAGATCTCTTAGCTTTTTCTTGAAACCAATGCAGCTTAAGGTTTTGTGGAACTCACTTCGCACATACATATTTTAATAAAAATTTAGATATTAAAAAACACACGCGTTGTATAAACACAAGTATGATAGAAAATTTAGAACGATGTTAAAGACATGAATTCTCGTGAAACATCGATTTTATAATAAAATATATTATTATAAATACTTTTAAATGAAATGAAGAATTTCCCATATAGAAGAATGAAAAAAAAATTAATTTTAAATTTCAACCAAAATTCAATAAGTCAAATGAGATATAAATTTCAATTATAATGAAATAAATGAAAATTTGTAATTACTAAAATTAATTAATAAATAAAATATGAATTTATTTTAATAATTAGATTTCCAAAGACAATATAATATAATTTTTCTTCCCTTTATATTGGATAAATATTACCTATATATATTTTTTATGCATGTGACGTCGTTCTATTATTATTTTTTCTTTTCAAGACGATATTTTCTTTTCCCACTCTGCACCTACATAAAGATACTTGGAAGTTATCGGAGTTTTTTAATTTAAAGTCCGGAACAAATAAAACAATGTTTTTCGATGACAATAACATCGTTAATACCTATGTATATTATCAGGAAAACAATTTATTTATGATCGTTGCGCAATGAAAATGGGCAGCTAATTACATATTAATATATTTAATTTCATTATTAAAACATCGTAGAAATCGCACGTTCATAAATAGTAGCGAAAGTTTATCCATATGCATTTATAATGATTTAACTAGATATAATGAGTATAATAGTAATAATAATAATAATAATAATACTCTATAGAGGTAATGCAGTTAAGTATATTATATAAATATTTTACAGTATTTCACTTTTGTAATCAATATAATATTAAATGATAAATATTTATACATTTTGGAAAGTTTATTTCGTCAAACATAGTATTGATATAACTAGTACACCTGACACAAAACTTAAACTTTATGCTCATATATGCAAATCAAATTTAGGTCTACCAGGAAGGTCGAAATGTCCCCAAAAACAATGAATATCTGTTTACGTCCTTTAGTGAAACAACTTGTTGGAATAATTGTGTATTAGAATAACATTACCTTAACAATATAATTTATAAATTTACTGAATGAATGCTGTATTTTTAGGTGAAATGGATGAGTAAAATAAAATTCAAAAATATTTCATCTATATCTTACAGTATTAGAAATATTAAAAATAAATACAACTATTATTCAATTTTTAATTTTTAACAGCTATTAAGTTTTTCGTTTAATAAAATTATATATTGTTTAAAAACATTAAAATATAGGTTAAAAAATGTTTTTCTGTTATCCAAATTCTTATATAAAAATAATTATATTTCCATATTTAAGATACAATTATATATAAATTTCAATATTGATATCAATATGAATTTTGATATAATTATAAAAGTTGACTCATTTAAATGAAACGAATGATTAAAACACAGATGTTGAATTTTGTATAAAATTAATCAATACTATGTTTTAATTATAGTTTTATAGTAGTATTATTGTTATTGTTTTTTTTAACAAAAGGTAAAGTTATAACTATCTTGATAGACATTTCTTATACTAAGGTAAAATGCTTGGGGAAAAAAAACAAAAAAATTATATCTTATAAATGAACGTTATACCTATTCTAATAAAAATTCGGTACTTACCTAATATTATAATTTAACTTGAAGACTATTTTATTTACAATAAAGTATAATGCTTTAAACTTTAAACCATTAGCCAATTGTTAAAGTGGTATACTTACCTTTTTGTTATCTAAACAAAATTGAATATACCTATTATGTTAACGTTAAATTAAATTACTTATAGCTGTCAATAATATAATAGTAACGATAACTAATTGTTTTAATAAATAAACCATGCATGTTTTAAATTTAAAGATATAGTAATAAAAGCAGGAAGGTCGATTTTGGACGTTCCTCCTTCGTACCTTCGGTCCTGGGAAATTAATGGTATGTTATAATTAAGATTTGAATGCAATGATATTGCATTCAAAAATACAATTCTGAGTGAAACTCAATATCATACAATATCATACAATATATATTATGCTGATAATATGTTCCAAAATTTTACCTCGTGTTTTAACTACCTATAATACTTAAACAAAATTACAAGTCTCTAGGTTCAAAATTCCATCTTTTACAATCACGAAAAATATCATTGTATTGAATTCTACTAAAATATTCAAACTTTAGAATGTTAAAAAAAAAAAAAAAAAAATGTATTATGTTAATTCAATTAATAAATATTATATTCCTTATATTTTGTTTATTAATAAACTCAACATTCCTACAATATTGTATACATTACATTTTAATTTTAAAAAATCAGCTATTAATTAAATAATGAAAATAAAAACTTACAAGTTGTTATAAATATTATTAAATCTAATTTTGTTATCATTAAAAATATAGGAATTTATATGAAGTGAAAATATGCAATTAAATATCACTAACCGTGGACACTTTCAATATATATATTTAATGTATATTTTTAAATTTTAAACATTTATTGGCTTGTTTTTTGGAAGAAAAATTGAGGTTTTGAAAATATTATTTACTTTTGTTTCGTTAAAACTTTTCAAGTTTTCTTTACTTGATTTCTTTAAGATTTTCCAGAATTTATCTTCATTTGGTATAAGATAATAAAATAATATGTATTACTGAAAAATATTTTCAAATTTATTTTGGTTTCAAAATATAATAAAATAACAAGCATAATTTTATTATACATTCAAATGATCAAGTTTCTACTAAAAATATAAAAGAATTAGTTAATTAAATACTATATAAGTATTATTATTATTTAAAATATTACATAGTTGTACATTATTTTGTTTAAAATTATAATCATAATTTATTCAGAGAATATTCACACAATATATATATATATATATATATATATAATACATAAACTCATATATATCTATTATTATTATAATAATTGAAAATCAAAACGTTTCTCGTTTTAATAACACGTGATATATAATATATAAATTACTTATTCCATTTTCCTGTGTTCACGTAATCATGTTTTGTAAACATGAATTGTTTCGGACAGACAATTTGTGCGTCTTTCACTCGTTTAACGTCGATGTTCTCGTAAAAAGTGTAGAACGCAAATAAAAAATAAAAAAAAAACTATACCAACCTCCTATTTCGTACGTACACATAAATAATGTATATTACATTATTCAGTACTCGACAGCTGTTTTTTATCTTCTTCTGCTAAACCATTTTGGCTTGTCGTAAACAGACAGGTAAATTCTAGTCCGATGACCGCAAACCTAACCGCGGAGCATCCCAACTTAACCAGTCACCACTATCAACCGCATTCACTCCAATTATTATTATACACAACACCTACAGCGTATGTATACCGTTTGGTTCGCAGCTACAATAATAATCAGTAATTTCTTTTAATCGCACATGGTATGGCGAAAGGCATTAATATTAATTAAACTATAATATATATATATATATATATATATATATTATAAAAATAATCACTCATACGTGCCTATCTCACTATAATAGCAACAATTTAGAAATCGAATGCTTTATTATTTATTATTCTTATCCATCTGATTATATAGATTTAGTAGTTTTGAAAATCATTTTTATAATTATTTAACTAACAATTCTCAATAGTAGGAGTTGTCAAAAAATAATAATAAAAAAACTATGATCATATTGTATGACATTTTCTCTTATTAATTTCATTTTGTGCCTTCAGTTATATATTGTTATATAAAAATGCATCGGTTTGAACTGATTACATCAGTATATTAAAATATAAGCAACATAATGAACTGAAATTGAATTCGATAAATTACCTATGTACCTATATAGAGTACAAATTTAATGTATAAACGCTTCATATTGATGTTTTATTATTTATCAAAGTAGTATCAGCAATAATATAATTTCCTAAAATTTTTAAATGTTTCGCATTGAGTAAAGTATAATTATTTTAGTAGCAAAGTTCATTTAAAAAGTTTAAAATATTTAAATACCAATAATTAGGTCTATAATAATTAATTTAACTCTATAAAAATAATATCATTATATTCAATAAATTACATTAATTTAAACAATACATTAACAGAAAAATATATCTCTAGTTTAAATTTACCTACTCAAATTAATAGTGAAATATTTTCGCAATAAAGCTATTATAAAATATGTGATTTACATATTTATACTCAAATTTACAAGGAAAATAATATTAGGTTTAGCGCGTATGATACAAAAAAAATTAACATTTTTACATTCTATGTAAATATTTCGTATATTTAATATATAATTTTTTAAAAACTGTAAACTAAATTCTAAAAACTCTAGACGAATAAATGTTATTTATGTTGAACTTCAAGTTCTGTTTGGACTATCATTGTATATTAATCTACATATTATTATATTAAATAATAAATATCATAATAATAATTCGTACTCATGTTAACCGTATACCGGATGTATGGATGTACTAATTTATAATATAATCTTCAGAGTACGAACTCAAATATATTTACACATTTTATTCCTGCATTAATACAGGTAGGTACATAACATCATATTGTATAAAAATAAAAATATTTTCGTTTTTTATAATACTTGTATGTATTTATTCTATAACATTGATCTATAATTATCTGAAAGAATAGATCTCGGAAATTTATAGTATAAGGAATAATTATTTTATAAATTATGATTAATAGTGACTACCCCCCCCCCCCCAACACACACACACAAACACACAGATATTTAATTATTTTTTTTATATTGTGCATTTTTAATATTAATTTTATATTTATAACTATAATATAATAAATGTATACATTTTCAAATTCAATTTTTGATATTATAACTTATAAGTGGTTGAAATACGATCGATTGTTTGGAATCCACCCACGCAGCTTTGATTTTAGAACACTTCCGATACATTTCCATCATTTTACCCTTGCGATTGTATTTCGATTAATTATTTCCGGTTTCGGGGTAACTTGTGTACATACCCTAATCAATCAGTAGTCACACATACACAAATATACACTAAACTACTAAAACAAACAGAAAATTTCACATTGTTCGAAAAATAAAACCGATTTAATAATAATCTCACGATTCAGCTGCTATCGGGTTGTAACGGGAAATAATAATTATCGTAGACCAATGTATTTTATTTTTAAAAAATGAAACATTATCTTAAAAAAAAAAAAAAGGAACATTATATATTATCTAGATAACTAGATACGTTTGTAGAGATGTTTATCCCTGGCCATTGCGTAAATTATAATTTTCCAGGAATTAAAATATCGGTGTTTTTCGAAACTATAGGTATAACGTCTTAACATCTTGATCATGGATTATTTATTCCCTTTTTTATTTAGTATAATCGAGTTTCAAAAAAAAAAAAATTGTTAAAATTAATATATCAATCCATTTCATGCAACAGGCATATTATTTTGTTAGATAATGTCATTAAAATATTTTCATTTGAAAAGTTTAAAGTACCATGAATTTAATACGTAGATTCTTAAATAATAATTGAAAACATCAAAAAAAACTTATGAAAAATCGTTTAAAAAATAGATATTATAATATTTACGCCTATTTCATTATAGTTTTGTTTAAATTATAGTCAAAACTAAAAATGAAATGTACTATGTTATTATATTATGTACTTCGGAATTTAAAATAATCGATTTTAATATTATTAAAAGTAAAACATTGATAACGTTAAACACAAAACATCAAACAATACAATTTATTTGCATTATCGATGTTAGAAAAACAGCACATTATATTGTATCATTGTATATTAGTAGGCGTATGAGTGTTTAGGAGTAGTCGATAATGAGAATGGAAGTAACCAAAAAGGTTAAGTAAAGGAGAAATTGAATATTAAAATGAATGGATATTAGAATTCATAAAACAAAATGATTTTGATATATTTATTTCAATATGAAAAAACAATGATTATGCACTCGAATAAAAAAAAATCGAAACTGTTACTGAATTGAAATATTAAGTAATAATGTAGTCAAAATACTACTTAACATTTAAGTCGTTTTTGTTTATGGAAAAGCATTTTTATTCATACACAATATTACATTACTGAGTATATGAGTGCTATATCGATAGCTTAACCTAATTTAGTACATTTTTACGTTATAAAATATTTATAATATACGTTATAACGTTCGTCGATTTTACAATTTAAAATGATATTTATATTATTTTATTTAGGTATTTATTTGTTAGCTACGCCTTATTTAAAGAGCATTTAAATTAAATAAATTGACAGTAAATTTAAATGATCAGATTTTCAATACATATTACAATATTTTGAATGACTTTACTTCATTAGATGTTATGCTATACTGTAGACATTAATTTAAAATTTATCTAATTTTTAACAAAACTTGAAAAACAGAATATGTATGTAATATTAGTATATAATACGGTACATAGGAACTACAATGTAGGTAGATCATTATAGCAGATATCAATTACCACACGATTAATTTTGTATAATGATCATAGTATATGGTTTTAATATACGGTTATGAAAGGATAATTTCGAATAAGATCGAAGCCTATTTTTTTTTCATTATTTTTCGTAGACGGTTAATGATGATCATTTAATACCTTCTAAACAAAACTGACATCATTAATATATATTTTGTACACTTTATTAAATGATCCTAATGAAGTTTCTCGAGAAAAACTAAAGGAAATGGCACTAATAGTTTAGGAATTACTAGTATAAGGAAGACAAAATCGGGTTTGTATACTTCCTAATTTATTTATTTATTACTCAGTGGTATAGTAATCGAGAACATACGGAATTTTATTAAATTATCGAGCGAACTAACAAACATATAAAACTTTGAAACACATACAATTATTATTGAATTCTCAACGACTACGTTTTACGAACCCCAGTACATTCAAAGGTTTTTTTTTATCGATCTAATCAAAGTTATCCGAAAGGATGAGTAACTTCTTTACAGCACCGTAATCTGATTTCTACTAAAACAAATTCTAAATTTTACGTCACATTTTTTGTCAGAAATTTAATTTCTTCAATAATTAAAAAAAATTTCATAAAATCCAAATCTTGATTAAATTACGTCAAAATTCTTATATAAATATACTATTTAAAATGGCTATTACCGAAATGTACATAACCTATAAATAAAAAGTTTATTTTTTTATGAGACATCTTTTTTTAAATAAGTAATAAAGGTAATATTATAGCTCGTTGCCTAAATAATAATTTGAAAAAAATGCATGCAAAAATTTTAACTTTTCGCTAAGATATTGCAATTAGTAAATTAGTAAATTGGTAAATAGATCTAAGACATCCTGTATACAATCTGATAGATTTTTTATTTTTTTTTTGTACGTAAACAAAAAGTTGAATTAACGATTATATCGTTCAAGTTGTTAATAAATTAAGACTTTCTTTTTTCTCAAAAAACCATTATGTTGGAAAAAACGAAAACATATTCACTAACTTGTTGATTTCCATCGGAAAGGTAATGATTATATTAAATAACCAACAAATAAGCAGAATTATACCTATCTATATTATGTATTATATGACTTTAAAAGTAAAAATACAGACGTAATTTATATATATATATATATATTTACAGAAATAGTTATATGTGACAGTTTTAATGGTTTCAAACTAGCTATGAATATGTCTTTATGTATATAAAATAAAAATTGATAAACAAAAAATGTTTTAAACCAGAGCACTCAAAGTATCTACCTGTAATTTTAATTTAAAAGTTAAAACCAACTACACAATATTTCGTAGATAAAATCCGCTTGAATATATTATGCTTATTTATTCTCGAACTCGTTTAATGTACGTGGGATTACTCATAACGGACAGAATTTAAATTTAAAAATAAAATGATTGTTTTATATAAAACAGGATTATACAAGGAAGCTTTTATCGTGTATCTACGTTTTTAAATATTATTTATATAAAAAATATGAATTATTGTAATGAAATATATGTTTGGTTTATACTTACAAATTATTTACTATATGAGTATACAACTTTATAGTATACACGAAATATTTTTTAATCAATATAGTCTATAAGAACAAACATTTAAATATAAGTTATATTTAAAATAGAATAAATTAGGTAAATAATATTATGAAATATTATGATACTTCATTGCAAACGATTTATTGTGAATTGAAAAAAAATTTTAAAAAAAAATTTTTTATTGATTATTAGACAATATTGTTCTTGAAATAATATTTATTTTTTTTAATAAATACATTATAATATATTTTTTTTTTCCTACACAAATTTTTTATAATAATCAACATAAACAATTTTATATTTTCAAATTATTGACAATTGAACTTATTATAATACACTTATTATTATTGCACGTCAATATTTTTTAACCCAAAATTTTGAGAAATAATAATATGATGAATATTATTTTCTGAAATATTTAACTTATCAATGGAATGAATACATACCTAATTATACAATTTTGTATTTAGAAATATATTATATTACATACAAAATGATTTTTCAATCTTACTACGTATCTACGTATATATTTATTTTAACGATTGCTTAATAATTATAGTGTTTAAGAATTTAACCACCAATTTTCTACTATTATTATATTGTACTATATTTACGATTTCCAACAAGATTATACAAATTCATTATAGATAATTATTTAAATAATAATTATTTACAGAATTAAGTGATAATTATAGCGTTGTAAAATAAAGTAATATAATTTACATTATATTATATTGTATTGTATTTATATTAATGTCTGGTGATAATTTATGAACTTTGTATATGATTTATTTAGTTCTAGAAATAATTAATCAATTTTAATTTTCTGAAAACAAATATAATAATCATTAAACATTATTATCCTAATGCAATATTATATTGTGTTTTGAATTATTATAATATTAGTAAATATTAGTATATTTAAAACTTTTGTTCGATATAAACTAAAAAGGAGTAAAAATTAACAATTGTGGAAAATTGCAATTGCAATTATAACTTAATAGGAGAACTGGTAATTATATATTGAACATGATTGTTAAAAAGTCCCTGCAGTTGACGGTCTGAATCTAAATTCTTTAAAAGTTTATCGTTTTAAGAAGAAATCTTATGCCAGTATTTCAGAGACGGATAAAGATTTACTATGACACTGAACTGAATATATTAAATTCAAAACGACTATAGTAACTTTAATAATGCCAATGGATTTTCGACCAAAAAGATTTATGATCATAGATCGTATTTTTATGGACAAAAACCTTGTATATATTTATTTGCATATTATATTTGAGTAGGTAGTATGTTTATATTAAACCTTAGGAAGGGTATTTTTGAGTTTTTATTTTTTTAAGTAGGTAACCTAATCTATATATACAACCAAATTTTTCCAATTTGTTTTCATAATTTGTCGTAATACATATGGTCACCTACAACTACGGCATATAACTTACCCAGTCACCCGATACAGAGTAGAACTGTATAAGTAGAAACATATTTTCTACCATATATTTTATGAACATTTTAGTATAAATCAAATTATATATAAATATAATGTTACGCGAACTTTTTATATTTTTATATTTTGGTTAGCTCTACTGATAACCTTAAGTGACGGTTCTAACAAATTTTGTTTATATATAGATTTATATACACACATATAATGTCATTTGGTTTATAGTTAATAGAGGTGTGAAAGTAAGATATATTGTTTAACATGGGTTAACTAAATAAAATACGGTGCCAAGTTCACCAGCGTGTTAAGTATATGATCAGATAAATTATTTATACGAACAAAGGAAAAGCTTTTCTATAATTTAGATTTCGTATAAATATTATTCATATAAAGTACCTAATCAAATAATATTATTTTACTGTACCTACAACATAAATTATTTGTTAAATAGCTTAAAATTATTATAATAATACAAGTAAGTAGGCTTTAGACTTTTATTATTAATAATTACAACAATTAAATACAGTTTATAAAAATTTTACAAAAATAATTATTTTTTATAAATAAAAATTGTTATTTATTTTATTTTATAGTTTACACCATAGTTTTTAAATTAAGGTGATTTTACACTTCTACTGTGTTCTCCATAAATTCATTGTGCTGATTTTTTATCACTTGATCTTGATAAAATACTAGAATAGTAATTTATAGCAAATATAATTGCGTTATAAAACCATTCTAAATTAATATGATTGCATGGTAAAGTGATAATAGCTTATCATAAATTTATAAAATCCAAAAATTTTTAATTTTATAGTTTTTTTTTTTTAAAATATGTTTTACGTTTATGTTTTGTTATTTTAATATAATTGTTTTACAATATAAAGAGAAATTTGAAGTAGTAAACTGAGTATCACTATTCATTACTAATATTACACACAAAAAGTAAAAACTAAAATGAAATATGATACCTATATGATATATTATTATATAATATTAATGTAATATGTATATTACATAATACATATTATATTTTGCTATTTTAATTTTGAATATGAATAGAAACTGGGTAGTTTCTATCTTTTAGAATTTTCAGATATTAACGACTAAACAATTTTTACCGCATGACATGTTGAATATTGTTCAACTTCTGATAGCGCTTGATAATATGGTATATTAATTAAATAAACACAAAGTTCAGCCAATTAAAAAATTGGAATATTAATACGACGTGTTAAATTATGGACGATATGATAGAGTGTAAAGGCACCTTTTTAAATTAAAATAACTGTCAATTACTTTTTTACCCGTAAACTGTATATTTATTTTTAAAAATGTCATCAGTTTTGAAACCCTCGCATTTAAATTATTCATTAAAATAAATGTAAATATATATATATAAAAGTTAAAACATATATATATATATATATATAGTTTCTGGTGCGATAGGACGTAGACAATTAATTGATCCATTGATTAAATAACTATTAGCATATTGGATTGGATACAATAATAATTAGTATACAAACAAAATCTCACGAATGAAACACGGTTAAATATTGTTTTGTTTACATATCTAAATATTTTTATATTCCAACATAACCTAATTACATCTATAGTTATTACACGTAGGTACATACAAATTCCACATAGAATGAAATTGAGCAAAATCATCATAAATGAACCTATAGTTTAATTCATTGAATTTTGTTTTGCTTAAACAAAAAAAAAAACAAAAATATTATATTATACTATCAAAAGTGTATTTTAAACTTAAGCTATAAACCTAAGTATATAATAATCAATTACGTGAAATATATCTTGTATGCATAAAGTAACAAAATGTAACATGTTATTATAAGATTATTTGCGAAAAAATAGACTTAAAAATAATTGAAATGTACTTAATTATTAATATATTTCGAGCTTTAATAGGCAATAGGGTATAAGCGACGTTTTGACAATTTTTCAGGAAGAGAAAAATACGTTTTACAAATTTAATATTTGTTGAATGTGAATGATTTTTTTCAAGCTTTGTAAAATTTAATATTACTGAAATAAGTTTAAACAAAAGAGTGAAGTTTTATTATAATATTGAATTATTTATGGCGCTTAAATAATTTTAAGTAATGTAGTTCTCGCTTTCCCTTCACACCAATGTCGCTTACAACCTAAAGTTTATATATTTTTATCAAGAAACAATTACATCGATAACAATGAAATCAGTAAATCACTATTATAATTTTAAATTCGATAATATAAGACTATACTTATAAAACACATCAATCATGATCATGATTTGGAATAGAGAAGAGAAAAAGAATTAATATTATTGAAAATTAGGTATTCTGTTTCTCCTTTTGGTATGAGGTATTTACAAGTAAATGTGTACCAATTATAACCTTAATTGTATTGTATAAAATGTGTATGTTTATTCTTCTAAAATAAACTACCTATTAATTCTTATATTATCTATGATTTTTAATTGCGAACTATAAATCATTTTTATCATTTTAGGTAATTGATAAGATAATAAGTACATATTTGTTAATCTTCTTGGACGACGAATAACATAATTTGTCCTCGAAAACAATTGATAATTAAATTTTAATACAAATTTCAAATACCTAAGTTACTTCATTATTTTAGATATTTATAGTTACCACTAATTGACTCAGCATTAAGAAAAACGTGTCGTTTAAAACTATTTCTGTTTTTAATTTTGCCGCTCATACTATACAGTCATGTCGTTTATAACAAGTTTTATTTTAACTTTGTGGCTTATCACCATTTTTGCTCTAGCTCTATCGTTTACAACTATTATCTAGCTTTTAAAATTAATTATTTAATTATTTTAAATTTAAATTTTTGTTATTCTATTGTTATATTTTCTATCTGTCTGTATACGGTTGATATTAATAAGACATTTGAAATTCAGTATATTATAAGTTCTATATAACATATTTTGGATTTTTCTATTTTTAAATTGTTTGTGGTTCTTAAATTTATCCAGATAACCTTTAACGTTCACCAAAATTTAATGTTTCCTTAATACGCACTACTTTTTGGTTATGTTTTTTTTCCGAGTTATCAACATTATTTGTTTTGTTATGTTTGTCTATAAAGACAAATTATTTATCGTTGAATTCTAATGAGTAAAGATAAAATTTTAAATAAATCTGTTTGAGTTACATATAAAATAAAATACAATAATAAGTTGAGACATTAATAAATCATATTATATTTTTTTGGTAACATTACTCACACATATTCTACAGAAAATCAAAGGCAACATGATATAAACTATGACAATATATTGACGTTAGATCTTCCGAGAAAGTTAAATACTACTTTCTTTTTGTTCTAACCAATTTAAAATATTCGAATAAACATACGACTTAATATAAATTTAAGAAAATTATTAAAAGAAAAATATTCATTAGTATTAAAATTCAATTATATTATATAATTCAATCACAAAAGCTGTCAAGTTTTGACTTAAAATATACTGATGTTAATAAATTAAGCAAATTATTTTAGATACTGAGTGAATGTATTGGTTTTACAAAAATTTTTTTTTTTTCGTTTCTGAGAACATATTTTTGGGTAGAAAATTAGTTTGAACCTAACCACAATTAGGATAAACAATATAATTACAATAATTTTCTATAGAAAATTTCATCTAATTACTTAGGTCTTCAAATTACTCAACAGTTTTCCCTTGAAAAAAGATAAACTTAACCAAAATAGCTTGAAAACTGCGAAACTGTGATTTTAATGAATTTGATTATAAATATTTCAGGATAAATATTTCGAAAGTAGGAATTTTTTTTTTTTGAGTAGGTATCTACACAGGTCGTAACATTTTGGAACGGATTATCAGTATAATATATATTGTATATCTGAATAAATTTCGCTCAGAATCGTATTTTCGAATGCAATATCATTCGATTCAGATCTTAATTATAATATATCACTAATTTCTCCGATGAGAAAAGGGACGAAGAATGAACACTCAGAATCGACTCCCCGGATTTTTATATATTTTTTATAAATCTTCGATAATTTTCTAATTATTTTTAAATAAAATCTCAAATTATATAATTATATTTATAAAAAACTTAAAGTAGAATAGTAAGATTTTTTTTTTATAAAATAAATTACACAAATTAAAAGGGTAGTAAATATTTTAAACTTATCATAAACAGCAATTTTTTTTATAATAAATTCATAGGTATCAAAATAATTTTGATTATTATTTTAAGCTTTTGAAATATTTTTGTAAAGTATAGAATGTGAAAAAATTAAAATCAATTTTTGATTTGTAGTTGAGTTGTACTTGTTTAATCAAAATTATAACGTTTGCAATAATAAATAAATGATGAATGATGTAAATTAATATTTATTTATATCTATTTATATTGAAATATTTTTAACAAATATAATATATAATTTAATATATTGTAACATATTATAAAAAAGATACAGTATTTACTAGGTATTTAATATTGCTATTTGTTTCTTATCTCTTTTGTTTATTGAAAAAATGTCGTACCTATTAAAATAAAACAATAATATGATTATATTTAATATAAGTGAAAAGTGTTTCATTGTATCTACCTTTTTTAATATAAAATACTTATAGTTTTTTTTTTTTTTTTTTAAATAGACGGCTTTATAATGAAATTATATCTTTTTACCGATGTTCACAATGAATTCAAATGGAATAAGCGTGTTTAAATTCTCGTTTTTTGAATAAATTAGGATTTGTAATTTGTTTTTTTTTATTATTTGTATGTTTTATTTTTCAGGGCGAATCGCAGAAAGAACTCCCACAGAGCAACGCAAAAGAAAGTAAGTCCATTCCAATGTATATGTTATATATATTCCATATACATTCGTAATATATAATATAAAAATATAACGATCAAATCAATAGTAGGTGTATGGTTAACACCAATTAAATTATCTTGAAAGCAATATATTATTATCTGCACTTAACACACCAGAGCGTACACTAGGTGATGATTCCAACTATTGACCCCTCTTTAAAGTAATATTTATAATTAAATAAGAATTTAGTTATTGTTTATATTATAAGAATTATAAATATTTCACTGCAATTTTATAAATTAGAGACAAAACAACTTATAATCTAAAACTCTTCGGATATTTTATATTTTTAAAAAATCTTTCACATTATTTCCCAATGTTTCACATTCTAAAATAAAATATGCGTGTTATATTTTTCTCTAAAATTGAGTATTATTCTAACTTAAAATTTTGAACATCTTATATTTTAATCATTATTATATACCAAATATACAGAATACAAGTATTTACAATTTTGTTTTATTT
The DNA here is from genome assembly GCA_013282895.1 of Eriosoma lanigerum. NCBI lineage: Eukaryota > Metazoa > Arthropoda > Insecta > Hemiptera > Aphididae > Eriosoma > Eriosoma lanigerum. The sequence goes on from CM023361.1 coordinate 14,063,316, forward strand.
ATGTTATTTCTTTTATATATTATGATTTTAGTACTAACGTCATTTACAAATATCTAAATACGCCCATAGGCACCATGCTTTTTAATTTAAGAAACACCTTCCATATATATTATTACCAATAATGAATGTTAGAATAGACATTCGAGTGGAATCCGATACATCGTGTACAATAATTACGTTTTAATATGGCACCGACGTTGACAGATTCCACGTTTTAAAATCAATGTCCAAAATAATCATATGTTTTTTGTATACGTTTATATTTAGCATGAAGCACAAAATTCTAATCACTCTGTATGTAAAAAGGTTAAAGCAATATTTCTTATATATAAATCATATTAATATGGTCGCGATTACATGAAATCGATCCAATTTGCATTTTATACTTTTTAAAACAGCATTTTCTTTTTTAAATTTTATATTTTTTACCAACTTGATTAAACATTTTTTTACAGAGTCTCCATTGATTATATAATACGATTTAATTCGTTTTATTTTTTGTATATTTTTTACTCTAACATAAATTATAATATAACCATTTATCAGAAAATAAATTTATATAGGTACATATACATTTTGTATGTCTACTACGAATCCAAACTCAACATATTTACAGAATCTGATATACTCATTTAACTAATAACGGTTATAAAAAATTAAAACAAGTTTCATAATATAATGGCATCATTATATTGAAAATGACGATAATACAATATGGGATGAAAATATGAAATACAATATTCAATAATAAACTGAATAATAATAGTACACTAAATATTATTAAACATTCATCATTCACCTGTTGGAACTTTTTTTTCAAATAAAAACTGCAGTTTTAGTGTATAACTAAAATAATTTTGTGTAATAAAAACCTTTAAAACTTTTCCAATTTTAACGACACATAGAACAAGAAATGAAGGTACATATAATATAAAAGTGGTGGATGATTTTTGGATTTATTGTATTTTAGGTAATATTAAACATGTTTAATTAATTTCATAAAAAAATTTACCGAAATTATAATTGTTCCAAATTAGTATCTCTTACTTGTACCTATATTTTTTGAGTTATTAATGGTATTCGATACCAATTGTTCTATAGAAGTCATGATGTCATATGTATGCAGTTTTCTTGTTTTATTTGTTATGTATATTCAATTTGTAGCGAACATGCTTTTGAGTTTTCATTATTATGATTTTCTTTTGAATTAAGTTTAGAAAAAATAATAATTCTGAGAAAAATTAAAGACGAAAAGTTAAACTGTTTTTTTACCATATGAATATTAATTTCATCAATAATATAATATTTTTAAGCCGTTTAAAAACTCTAAAATATTACTTTTGTATTTTTTAATAATTATTTTATGTAACGAAATATTTTCAATAATCATCTAGTATAAACATAGATAACAAAATAACAAATTCAGAACAGTTTTTAAAATTAATAAAAGATTATTACAACAAGGTAAATTTATGGAAATTCAAACACCATATCAACGTTTCGAAATATGGTAATTTATAACTTATTTTTTTTTTTATATATTTAAATATTTAAACTTTTAAAAACAACATTATTTTCAGCATATTTTTTTCGTAACTACATATTAAATATTATAAATTCGAGTTTTAAAAAGTATTTTTCAGCAGAGTTTATTCTATTAGCTGCACCGAAGTGCTCCGACGTTTGAGGGTGTGTTCTCCTTTATTAGGTATTTAACGTGTCGTTATGTTGACAATATTTGGCTGATGGTTATTTTGACTCGAGAAACGGCGGCGGAGCAATTGAGCCGAAAGCGACTGATAAGCGACTATTTAATGTACACACATTTCAGACGCCGCGACGCCCAAGTGCAAATCGGGCAAAATACCAGCTCGCTGCTGGTTGAAACGATTTCGTACAAACAAGATAATATTGTATAGCTATGATAACAATAGTAAAAATATGCTTTTCACAAAAGAAAAAAAAATATTATTTTTCGGCACAATAACGCGCGTGATTTAAACTCTAACGATCGTATTTTAACGATAATCCCTTGAGATTTTGTTTTTTTTTTTTTTTTGATCCCTCTCCTTTTTACCACCAGAACTTCAACTGATAACTACAACAATGCCTATAATAGTTCTGGTTTTTAAAAATTTCACCAAACATTTTTAACATGAACAAAAAATTTTCGTTCTTAAAATAGTCTTCATCGATTCGTAACAATTTCAAGACAATCCGTTTCACTTGGCCTATGAATTTATTTTAAATCGGCCCGACTACCGTGGTTAGCAGGTAATAACCAGACCGTTATTACCACGGTACGTTTTAATGATATCGTGTTTATAAACAAACGCGAACGCATAATAACAATAGTGTATACTTGTTATCTAACCTAACCTATAATAGTTACTGTGCGCGTGTCGCGAAATATTCCTTCTCGGTACATTGGATTAAGAGTTTTGGCGTGAGAAACATTCACCAATCATCTATATAAGGATTGTTAAAAGTTTTGCGATGCGAGTTTACATACGTCAAACAAACTCTAGTCTCGCGGTAATATATAATAATACACTTTATATTATATTCCCTCGCCTCGTGGTAGTTGTGTGGTACTAATATAATACGTATATTATGTTATATCATCATCTTCTTCGTAACCTATATTAATGCGGTAGTAGATACCTAAGTGTATTATAATATATAGTAGTTTTGGTCGGGCTTAACTTTACTTGTAGCTTCTATTCTCGGTACATAAACCATCGACGGTGGCGGCGGCGGGAGAAAAGGATGACGGGTCACCGACAGCTTGATGAATAAATTCCCAGTGTAATTATATTGCGGTCTATTACGGTACATTGCGGTATATCTATTAGGGTATAATAATATGATTTTATATTATTATTATTATTATTCAATTTATAATATTATACATCGATGCAGCTGTTGTATATTGCGATTTTCACACTCGTCGAACAAGGCTATAGTGCGCGCATATCGTGTCAACGCGATTCCTTGCCAGTTTCGGAATCACTCGACTGTCGATTCATTTTCGAAAATACTGGTTCTAGACCAGTGATGCTCAAATTTTTATCAATATCGGTAGCTTCTTAGAAAATTTATTTTAAAAAGTCAACCATCGACAAAATTAAAATATATATACATATGAGATATGACATAATACTCATAGAAATAAATATACTATACCATTTTATAAGAAATATTTTTGGCTATCCCTTTTCAAAATTTCAAAACTCTTTTGTGGATTGTAAATCTCGACCTCTAATTTCTCGCTACTCAACACCTAGAGTTTTCCCTTTCCGCATCTGTAAATCTCCTGAATTCGCAGTGACACATTAATTTAATGTACGGCATTATTATTTATTTATGCGTTTATAATTTAATGTTTATTTGATGATAAATTGAATTATTAAATATTAACAATAATAACGTATTCCCTTCTTATTCACTCCCAACCTGTATGGGATCGGCTACCCTAGTCCTACACCTCCATAGATCTCGATATTCTGCCTTTCGTTCATGCACTAAACGTATGTACAATGGTAAAACTAAAATAAATTCAGATGCCGCGAATTCATGCTCACAAATCGAAAGCACAAAATTAATTTTCTTATTTTGCGTGATCACTTGTGTTATGCTAAGTTCACTGAAACACACTTTTAAAGTTGGATAATAAAAATTATATTGTATTTGACTTTTATAAAACTACGAAACTCATAAAAACTTATAAACTTATATGCATCACTAACGGTTTTATTCACCGTGATGGACGAAATATAAGCAGCCACTGTTTTGCAATCATTTATTAATATTATTTTTATGTCTGTACAGTGTACGGTTTGATTAAAGACAGTACTGTTTTCCTTTTAAACGGGAAATTTTATCAAATAAAATAGAAATACATTCAACATAATACAATTTACAAATAAAATATAATTTATTAAGTTTAAAAATAGTTCGTATCAATATTTTCGGTACAAGTCAATACACATTCATTACCATCATACCATCGATACATTATTATTATTATTAGTTATTCGAATTTCAATTTAGTTTTTTTTTCTTTTAGTCTCACTATAATATAATATTATACCATTTTTTTATTATTCTATACTTCGAGTTTTCAAAGCGGACGAGATCAACGATAATTTAATAATATTATTATTTTGTCGTAAATCATATTTTTAACGTTAATATAATATGAAAGAAAAATAATATACGGTCAGATTTGGAAATTCTATATTTTGAAATTGCAAATGCCACTTATCAAACATTCACAGCGCGTGATAGCGAAGTCAATAACGATTTACACTTAAGAGTGTTTTTTATTTGATTGTTGATTTTTGGAAACTCGAGCGCAAAAAGACAATAACTGAAAAATAACACTTTCATCATACTTTTTTAATATTATATAATAGTCCGTAATAGCTATCTAACATGATTACTTTAGAAAAGATAAGGCCGATGAAACCGTATTGCAATACGAGATTACATCTATTTTTATTTTTTAATGTTTAATACCTTAATTTTCTATCAATTTATTATTATTTTAAATGAACGTCACTATAAGTACCATTATATCACTATAATGTTATCAGATATTCGATTAAAGTAAATATAATTAAAAATAAATTGTTCACGAATTATACATGAAAAATTATGAATATTTTTTTATAATTTTTTTTGTTAACTAATTATATTATTATTTATTTTTATTCGTGTATTTATTATACTTTTGAACTTTCTATTTAACTAATCTATTAACATTATGTAAATATTTGAATCGTTTATATTATAATATATTATTTAAATATTTTTATATATAATTGGTTATTAAATAATTACATATTTTTTAAAATACATTATTTTCGTGAAAAATTTTTATCTCACCTTTTATATCATTTTAATTCTAATTTCAACGTTTTGAATCAATTTTAAATTATATCAATTACATATTAAATTAAAATATTAATTTATAAAATAGCTCTACCTAAACTTATTGAAGTGATATTATTAGTCGAGTTGAGGTTAACATATCCATTTTAATAGAATATAACCTTATAATTATGAAGGGGAGATTAAAATTATATTATTTATTAATTTGTGCACGAGAATACAAGCAAGACATTGTAGTGTGTAGGTACCTTATCATCCGTCACTGTTTATAGTCGTGTTGGTATAAAATAATCAAATAATTTTATGCGTTAACCACGTAAATTTAATGTAATATAGATTAAAGATTGTAAATTCACCATCATGTCAATTAAGAAAACTATTTTACATTATATTAACTAGAAATTATAAATATTTTTACTTATATAGTTTTTTTAAAACCAATACAAACCTAAATTAACAAAATTTAATAAAGCAAGAAGTAATTATTTAAGTAAATTAGCTTTTCAATATAGATACTAATATAAACTAATTAAGTACATTTATTTTTTCACTTATAGTTTGAAAAGTTCAAATTATTTTTAAAACTTTCTTTTGTTTAATTTAAACTAGATGTATAATACAACAGTTGGTATCAAATTTTTATTACATTAATATTGTATTATATAAAGCTAAGTAGTACTATATTATATAATATTATTGTATGCTTACCTATATACGAAGTCATCCCAATAAATACTAAAATAAACTTATTATTAAACGACATTACGAAAACAATTTATTGTAGCCATACACCAACTGTAATCAAACTTTTTATCGGTTGTATATTATAGTAGACTATAACTATATTTATAACTTCATTAAATACAACTTTTTTTCTATTAAACAATCTTATTACTAAAATAAGTATTGTCGTCGGAACAAGGTCATAGGCATAATTTGAGTTTTATATTTTAGGGGATAAATTTTTATTTTCAGCCGTGGGAAGTATACCCTTCAGCAGCACATTTAGATCCTATTTTTCGGAGGACTACAGTTGATTTAGAGGGCTGAGCCCCCTCAAATTTCCCCTCCATAATTTCGCCTATGGACAAGGTCATGACTTAAATAAATATTAAATCATTTTCAATGCTTAAATTATGTGCTTATAATTTTTACACATAACAGAAAATTAATATTTTTTTCACACTTATAATATATAGTAACAAATTTGTAATATGTAAATATTTTATAAATTTGTGACAATAATGATAGATAAGTAATAACCTTTTTTATGTACCAAATAAATAAACATTAATAATGGTAATAATATGTTTATAATGTTTATTATCACAATAAAACCCAGTTTTTTATTTTATGTGTTTATGTTTATATAAGACATACTTATATTTATATATATATATATATATATACAAAACAACTTTTATTAGGATATTTATGTTCATATCCCAACATTTTTTTTATATGTAAATTCATGTATATCGAAGAGTTTTTTATTGCATAAGCATATGACTGACTTAATCTTATTAATATTTCTCTCTTTATTTTCGGTAAAGAAATATAACACAATTTTATACGTTCTATTCAACGTATTAATTTTAAATGTTAAATATGCACTTTATTAGGATTAAGGAACCCTATTAATATTTTATTAAAATTTCAGATAATTTAATTGTTACAAATTATCGTAACTTCACTGTGCAAAGTTAATATTTTTGAAATTAAACGCGTTTACAACACAAACTTGATTTCAAAGAATATTTTATTGATATACAATCGTCTGACCCAAAAAATTTTAATAAATTTGTTAGAAGTACATATACTACATATTGTATAGTCATTACGTACTGAAAATCAGCTCAAAAAGAATAATAATTAATTTGTTTGAATAACTTCGTTTGACTGAACTATATAACGTCTCGATTGTTCAATCATAGTTCGTCTTTTGAAGTGTTTTAATGTTATCATAATATAATATTATGCTATGTTCAAATTTAATTACCAAGTATATAATAGATTTTATCCGGATTCTCGATCTACATAATATTTAGAATAACAACGATTTTATAAAGAAACAACTTTAAACGTAAGTAACTATGGTAGTTACCTTATTTATAAAAAAAAAAAAAAAATATTATAAGAGTAAATTTTTATATTATGAGATATTGTGAACGTGTGATAAAATACGAGTAAACATTAATTGAAAACACATTAATATATTTAGTAAATTAAAAAAAATATCTTTACTTGTGTTGGATAAAAATAAAATTTATTGTCTCCAAAATAGATTAAAAATATAAAAGGTATACAGGATATCACTGATCTATTTACTAATTGCAATATCTCCGCGAAAACATAAAAATTTTTGAATGCATTTTTTTTTAATTATTATTTATACAATGGACTATAATATTACTTTTATTACTTATTTAAAAAAAGACGTCTTATAAAATTATTAAAAAATTATATCTTTATTTTTTAAGTTATGTAAAATTTAAAGATTCCCGGTGATATTCCAATTATTTATAAATAGATCTGGGACACTCTACACTCTGTATATTTTTTATGCATTCTGTATTGAAACGTACAAAACTAATTAGTGGTAGCAAAAAAGTATAAAATCGTATTGTAAATATTTATAAAAAGTAAACATCATTATTAGTATAACATTAGTATTGAAAACTCGGTCAACTAAAGACGAATTAATGTGTAAGAAATTACAGGCATAAATATAAATAAAAATAATCTTAGAAGAATGGATAAATGTATCAGGAAATAATATCAGTCAATAGATTGAAAACCCAAGGAGAAAGCAGATAAAGAAGCAAAAAAATACGAAATTAATACGAAACACAATTTTTAGTATATAAAGTATAAATTAAATTTCTCATATGGTCGTATATATATATACGCCTACGAATATTAATTATATGTAAAGCTAGAAGTGTAAAAACCTAATCTTTTAAATTCTGAGTGAAGTGAGGAATGTATTGGTTTTACAAAGACGTTTTTTTTTTTTTATGTCTAAAAGCACGATTTCAGGTAAAAATATTGGTCCAATCACCACAGATAGGGTATTCTTTCGATTAAAAATTACATCTACTTGGTACTTTATTTCAGTCTTTCCCATTTTTCGAATTTCTCAAAAGTTTTTTCATACGATATGAAAAACTACCTAAAAATGACGGAAAACGCAAAATTGAGGAGAATTTGATTTTATATATTTTGGTATAACTAATTCAGTTTTGAACGTAGGGACTTGAAAATTATTTTAAGTATTCTCATAGGTAGTTTACACACGTTTTAATATTTTGGAACATATTATGAGTATATTATATTGAATTTCGCTTAGAATCGTATTTTCAAATGCAATATCATTGCATTTAAAACTTAATAATACTATAATTATTATAGTAATCTATTAATTTCTCCAAGAACCGAAGGGATTAAGGGAACGTCCGCAATCGACCTTCCCGATTTTTTTAATACAATATGTATATCACTAATTAACTTTAGACCATATTAATTATCGGTTGACTTAAATTCTAAGCTTAAATAAATTGATATAAAAAGTTAATATGTAGGTATAACAAACATTTGAAAAATCTAATTGCTAATTAAATTTTTAAATAACAATATTGTTTAAAACAATCTGCAAAGTTTTTAAACTTCTTATAGCTCTAATCCAATTTCACATTGCTAGGGTCGATCGTTTTGTTAATAAAGATCACTCAATGGTACTGAGAAATTATAAAAACAATATAAAGGTTAAGGACTATAAGACTTATATTAATACAACTATTGATCTACTTCTTCGTACTTGCTTTATAATTTTGTGAAATCTTTTGACATATTCCGAGTAATTGGAATTGGAATTCGCAAAAGCGAAGATTCAGAGAACACCAATCTTATTGTTATTATTATGCGTTATATAATACAATATATATATATATATACTATGTATGCAACTAATCACACATTTTCGTCATATATTTTAATATATAATTTTCGTATTTTATTTGTAATTCAACAACTATATTGTATGACTGTGTTCACATATTTTGTTAAAGGTGTCTTTTCTCGTTAATTTCGATCGACAGTAAGTTTAAGAATTTTTGTTTGAGTATGTACTTTATCATGAATATCTTTGTTTTTAATAAAATGTTAAGTACCTACCAATAGATATATTTTTATTAAATTATACGTTATTGTAGGTGTATTTATCATTAAAGGTGTTTGTACTTATACAGACTTTTAAAATACTGGATAATCTGCAGTCATCATTACAATTAATATAATAATAAGAATTATAGTTCAAAAAAAATAATAGCGTTAGGTATACTTTATAATATATTATTAGGTATATACATTTAAATAGAGTGTACATTATTTTCTATGATAACAAATATGTATGTAAAATCGAATTAATTATTTTGAATTAAATATGTTAACTCTATAGTATGAAACATAGTAAAAAAATATTTATAAAAATGAATTAAAACTGAAAAAGGTTTATTAAAAATAACTTGGCTCTATGTAATAATTTGTTTAAGTAGGATTTACCCGTCTTTCGAATTTGAATATATCGATTTACATAATAGTGTATTCCGTATAACCATATTGTGGTGACTGAAACTCTATAGGAATTCACCGGTCTCTGCAGGTAAAAGTAAAAATACGTAAACGTAAACATTTTAGACTTTCTGCAGTGATCGTGAATGGAAAAGAGAAAAACCTATCGAAATCGTCCTGAATGGCAGTATTATATAATAAATTACGATTATAATGTGTGCTTGAAAAACGTCTATTTGCGGTATATACCACTGCATAGGTATAGGGCATACTGTTACCTAGGTATACATACCGTCTGGTTCGAATGGGACGGTATACATTCTGAACGAGACCCCAACGATAATAAATTAATCCACAACACAAGTCGAATACGGAATCAGGGTCTCGTGGTTTATGTGGTTCGTCCAAGTTTACATAGCAGTTTTATCCGGTTAAAACTTTGTGAACAAACGAAATAATAATAATAATAATAATCGTTCGGCAGATTGTAATTAGAATTATATATTATTTGAACGTCTTTATTTTAAAAGTCAGACTGTTGTAGATGGTTCGATCATCATTGATTAAAATGCCAAATCGACCGCGACAATACATACAGGAAAGTGAAAAACAAACCATAATAATTACATACTAGACACGTGATATTATTTAATTTATTGGAATAATATATGTGAAAGCAACATTTTACGATTAATAATAATTCTCTTAACATGTTATATTAAATTGTATGTTGTCTATATAAGTGTTACCAAAAATCGTGATCGAACTGTATATTCAAAATTATGAAAACATGACTAAATGCAAAAAATAAACATGATATATATTTTCCAATATTAACTTGTACACGTGAAAAGTTTTGGAAATGAACTGTAAAAAGTTATTTTACCGTTAAATAATTATATTTTACAACTTTATTTTTTTAAGTAATGGTAAAATCAATAAATTATGCTATAAAATGTAATCCGGTTAATTTATGTTTTTTAACTATAGCTCGATAATTATTATTGTAAATTATAATAAATTATAAATTTTATATAATTATAATTGTATGAATACATATAATGAACATTTAATATATTTATTATATTTCTAAAAGTATTTCAACTCAAAATAATAATAATTTCTTCATCAAAATAAGGTTTTTCGAAAAATAATGTAATTATACTAACATCTATGTCATATCGATCATTCACTGAGATGGAAAAAATAACTTGATAAACCTATTTCGCAGTTGCCGACTCGTCGTTTTACTATCGATCGAATGATGTAAAAATGATGATAATTCCACAAACCTTTTGTTGGTTAAGACTTAAATGTTTTTAAATCCCATCTTTTAGAAAATCTACTTTACGAGTGTAAAGGAACTAGAATAAGAGTTCAAAATATGCTAAACTACCTTTCTAGATACAAAATTATTATTTTTTTAAACAGTAAGGTATTCTTTTTATTGTCTTGTATGCATATCTTGCAAAGTTCAGCATTTTGTATACAGGTCTAAAAAAATATAAAAAAGAAGTACTTACGAGTACTTAAATACTTATTTAAAGTACCTATAATAAAATTTGAGTGAAGAATATTTCACACATTTAGCCATAATTCACATTGAAAGCAATATATTAAAAAACAGTAAAAAAAAACATTAGCGATAACGTTGATAAAATAATTTGATATAATAAAATTATTAAAATATAATATACAAGTATATATATATAAATGTATAATATATATGTACAATTATTTTGTAAGTGTAATAAATTACAATTAATTTAAATTAGGCTAAATGATCGCATTTGTTAATTCGCTTGCTAATTCGAATTGTATAAGATAATTAATTTTTTAGTTTAAATGAAATAAATCATTTCAACTATGTTAATCTTAGATATATTTATTTCGAAATAAAATAAATAAAAATATTGCGATAAGATTTATAAAACTAATCTTATTAGTATTACCTAATGTTTCCGGCTATTAAAGATCGTATCTCGTATAATATTATGTATTATAGATGAAAAAATCGTACTATAAACGACAATTAATTGATTTTTCAAACCAGATAATTATCGTTATAATCATCTTTATACCGGTAAGAACATATTATATAAGAGTTGGTAGTTAAGTGATTATGCGAATGGATTTGATGATTTTATTTTTCAAATCTGTAAATCGTTTTTCACGTACCTAAATATAATTATACTCCAGTATCTCAATTGGATAATATATAATGATCTAATTCTCGTTTATTTTAAAGATCATCCGCGCAAAGGAATGAAAAACTTTACTTCCGTTTAATATGATGGTTTTTTCTGATATTAGAAAATCATTTCGTTTTTAAGCGGACTCATAAATTTTGACAACGAGATTTTAAATCCATTTGTATTTTATTTTTCTAGAAATCCGTATTTATATACAATACGTGTCATAATATTTTTATACCTATTTGGCTATTTCATACTAATGTGCCTAATTAATGATATACCAAAAATGTTATAGTTAGATAGATTTAATAACCTATAATAACATTAAAATATAGATAATAAAATAAACAGTTAAATTATAAAATTTATCTTTTACACTATTTTAATTATAATTAATTATTTCATTCTAAATATAAAAACATTGTAATATTTCCTAGCGAATCAAATATTTTTTAACTACATAATTAACTATGTGTAGTAAAATACAGTAAATGTATTAAACAATTAAACATAATAATTGTACTTATTTTTATTGACACTACACTACACTTATATACCTACTATAGCAGTATATACCGTAGTACAGTATTACTATATTACTTAAATATTAATAAATAGAAAATAAAATAAAAATACTATATGTGAAAATCTCGATGAAACCATAATTTTGATCTATAAAATTGTTCAAATAAAACTTAAAACATTAATTAATTTTAAACTAAATTATAAAAGAAGTTTTTTATCTATAGGATATTAATATTAAAAAGTGTTCGTTCTACTGTATAATGACAGTAATTAAATTGACCACAAGAAAAAGCTACAATAACAGAAATAGAATATTTAACAGGTTACCTGGTACCAGTATAGATATAAATAGAACCTACCTATAGGCGATTTAAAATAGTTTTTTAGGAACTTGTTTTTTTTTTCAACTAAAACATGAATAATATTATTTTTTCAATCGTTCAAATAAATTTAATTGGTATTTAAATAGTTTTGTTTTTAATATTTTTTTTGTTACGTTTTATCGTTTTTTTTTTTTTTATACCGTGCGTGTTAACGACCGTTGTTATTGTTTATGTACCCAGCGTACTTTGAAGAACACGTTACCAAATTACCGGTTTTATAACAACAACCGACCTAAACGAACTTTATTAAGTTTGTCTGACACATTTAATAAATAATTTTAACTTTATACGATATGCACTCGTATTAGGTATAAAAATAGTGTGTGTGTGTGTGTGTGTGTGTGTGTACGTACTGTGTGTATAATATTATGGACGATTATTATTTTATGTTTTGCGGCAGGTTGCGGTAATAACAATATAGGGTACAGCGCGTATATTATTATAATAATAACTGTTAGTACAAGAATTTTTTAAAAACTCGAATAATATTAATAATATATTAGATTAAATTTGTAGTCGTTCGCGTGTTCTCGCGGTATTACATAGGTATAAAATATAATAGGTTGCTGTTACCCATAATACGTGTCGGCGATAATTTTTAATTAGGACTTCCATGTGCAGCATATTATTATAATAACAGAAAAGGTGTCGCTGCGATTTACTCGATCCACACGTTACAGGAGAGGTATAGCAGTTATTTTCGTACCCGTGCACAACTTTTTTATGTTTACATTTTTTTTTTTTTTTTTTTTTACATAATTAAGGCATACATACACATTTTTATTCGTGTTTACCACAATTACCCAACATAAACGCGTTCTGCAAATTGTTATAATAATATTTATATTAACGCAGGTATGTTATATTGGTACGTATATCGTTAGAAAGTGTCATCACAATGACTTTTGCCACTTGAATATTGCAACAAGAACAAAATATGTCCGTTTAACCCGAAATATTTGCTCAAGAACGTATAGTATTTGTTTTTTATTTTTATTTTTTTTTTTATATCTTACACATAGAAATAAAAAAATTTTTATAACGTTGGTGTTTGTCAAACGATTTAACCTAATATACGATTTCTGTTATTCAAATTTTCGTAGAAATATTGACGTTCCAAAATATTATATTATACACATATATAATGCAGATAATTTTTAATTAAAAATAAAAAACTATAATATGAATATTTTTGATATGAAATAAGTAGGTAAATACTAATAATTATAAATAACCAATATTTTACATTAAATTATAACATATTTATATTATACGAAATACAAATCATATGTATATTTCATAGTATTTGTTGTTTATACTTATATGTTAACATACGAACACGCATAAGACGTGTTATATTAAAAGTTTAAGTTTTCTACGGTCAAACATTAATATTTTCTGCATTGACTTAAATTAAATCTAAGTAGCTAATCGCAATACACGACAAAAAAATTAATTCAAGAGTAAGTCAATAGATTAACTAAAATGTATGTTGAGTATAAATTAGAATTATCTTTAACTAAGTATACAAATTACTAGGGGTGGACCGATTCTAGAACTTGGTATCGGCCGATATTAGAAGTATCGGTTTTTTTTCAAACCTGATATTTGAACCGATACCGAAAAAAAAACCACTAGTACATATAATATCATTATCAATAACATCACAAAATATGGATAGTAAAAACTAAAAATAGTGTATTATTGATAAGGCAGCAAATGACACAAGACCGCAGTCACGGTTAAACATTTTATTGTTAATAATATTATTTATTTTAGGCATTTTAGGTAATATTATTATCACTTATCTCTGCAGTCGAAACTCGTTTATAGATAATATGTACTCGTTATAACTTAAATTGAAATTCTAGTCATTGCTTTTTTTTGTTAAGTGTAATACTGTTATAGTGAAATATAATTGTATTAATAAAATATTAATATATAGGATTAATATCGGTTGCATATATCGGAAGATCGAGTATCGGTAAAAAGTGGTATCGGCCCATCCTTACAAATTACCTATTTGTTAGAATTTTTTTCTTTGAGACATTAATCATTTCAGAAATATTAGCGAACTAGTTATGCATGGCATGACTATAATAATACGATATTATCGTTTTCATACCTATGTAATATTATAATTTATAAAAAATTACCAGGTAGAAATTATTGAACAAAATTTTGAGAAAACTATGAGTATAGTTATCAATTGAAAAAACAAGATGTGTATGTATTTGACAAATCACTCTGTATAATTTTAACCTAAATTTTTCAAGTAATAACTTTGCACCCGTTAAAAACTTCCATAAAAAAACAATGTTACAGCCACATAACAACATGAACGGGTGAAATTAATTTTCTCGGAAAATTAAGAGTTAGATCGTTATTGTACGTTGAATATAGTTCACGAACTTGACAATGTTTGTTGACTAGTTTACTTATTTCATAAATAGAATATTATGCGCAATACGTATATTATGTTGTGTATTTAATGACTAATAGGAGAAATATTGTTTAATATATTTATGCTTTAATTACATTTTAGTCTAGACATAATTTTTAAAATCCATTATCGTTATGAATTATATTTGATTAAACTAGTATACAACAACATTATCATATTTTCAAAACCATAAATATAATTTCGGATTGATGATTACATTTACAAGCATACAAAAAGTTAAATATTCAAGATGATTATTGTACATGTACCTAATCGCCATCGTGGGAAAAATGACTTCTGCCGATCTAGTTTATAAATTATATATTTTAGTTAATATACTTCTTTTAATAGCTCAATTAAAACGCCCTATTACTATTCAATAATTCAACCGTAATGAATATAAAGTTAGGTTTTATAAATGTATAATGAAACATTCGTCCGCAAGTCAAAATTAAATTCCATAAGTTCTATTTTTTTTTTTTTTTTGTATTTCACTATTTCTAAATATTAAACCATTGATAATGCATACTTTGATATTATAACAAATATCATAATAAATATGTAATTTAGTAAATATAGTAATAGTATATGGATTTTAAGATTAATATTTTTTAGTCATAACAAAACTAAATATTCAAAATGTATTATTTGTAAAAATATATACCTATACTTGAAAATATACGTTTATAATTATAAATAAATAACAGTACGTACCTAATCGTATTTAAATTATAATAAATTAATATATAGCGATGAAAATTTTTAAATTTATAAGTTTCTTATGAAATATTCGTTGGTATTTTTATAATACATATATTATCGTAATCTTATTAATGATATAATATTGCACTATTTTTACTTAATTGTACGAAATATTTATATTCATAGTATAATAATGCGAATGGAAAATAAGTGGGAAATAAAAAATATATACCGCGACAAAAAAAAGAAATATCGGATTTCTAAAAACAAAAGTAGATTTATTAAATTATTAAAACCAAATTAATGATAGGATAGTATGAAAAATTTATTATTTTCATATTCTTTCTCAGATAAAAAAAATTATATGATTTATTAATAAATTTTCAAAATCATATTTACGATGTACCAACTAATGAAGATCACTAATAACTACCTAACTATAATTATATAAGTACAAACTTTATTACTTTTCTTTATAATAATTAATTATAAATTACAACATTAAAACAAGAATTTCAATAAAACTATGTAGTTATAATTCAAATTAAAACTATATGTATATAAAAACTGATAACGTCTAACCAAAAACATATACAAATTTCAAATGACGCGTAGTATATAAGTAGTTTTAATAAAAACTTATTTGCCTCATAAGAAGATTTATTTTATTGGTTAAATCAAAATAGTTCAGAAAAACTTCACACAGTGATGACACGGAAACAAATTAATTGATACGAGGTAAATAGTCAATTTATATTGATGTGGAGTTGGAGAACTGTAAGACTGAAACAATTAATGCAATATTCACAAAGTTTTACAAAAGTGCAAATAATAGTATTTAAATTAAACATGAAAATCATGTTTAAAATTACTGAAGATGACTTTGATACCATTATTTCTCAATGATAATTCGGTTCTATTGATATAGTGATGTCAATCATGAAACCCTTTGTCTCAGTAAACACAATTTTGATTGAGCTGAATTAAATAAATACTAACATAAGTACTTATATAAAAAAAATTAACAAACTTTTAATGTGAAACTGTAATATGAGACGTTTTTAAAAAAAATATGTTGATATAAATTTAACAATTATAACAAAAAATTTAATTGATATTTATTATAGCAGTTGTACTTCCAGCAGTTATTTTCGAAGACGAATCCCGTAAATTATTGATAAAAAATACTTTAATGTCATTAATTATATAGTTCATATTATATGCGTTATTCTTGATAAGAATCATACGTAGATAGATATTTCTATTGCGTAAACACTATTCAATTATATTAAGTTTATATTGTATTAATAAGTATAAATTTTAATTCATGATAATTAAAATTACTCTGAAAATAGATTTGTATAAAATTTGTTGAAATAATGAAAACCAATATAAACTTTAACCATTGTTTGATCATTAACCTAAAAAAATTCAACCATTATACAAAATTTATATGTATTAATATTACCATGATAGCTGTATGTATTAAATCATTTAAGTAAATCATAATATAATATTACGTGCTTTTACCTCAAAAACAGTAACTAGTGTGTATTCAGTTTAATCCTGAATGATAATATTATGTTAAAATACTAATTTTGATGTTATAAAAAATAATTCTATGTCACTTAATTAAAAAAAAATAATTGAAATGTATTTCATCATCATAATAATTTTATTATAAGTAAATTTTCATGTTATTTCTCGAAACGAAAACTAATGTCTCACAAAGTGAATTTATACCATGTCGTGTTATTCTTGTTATATATTATAACTCCACTCATTTATATAATTTAATTAATTCTACCTATATACGTTTTATTTCTCAACAATTAAAATTAAATATTTTATGAAAGGAAACGATTTTTTTTCTAAAGTTAATAATATATTAGTGCAATTTAATATTAAAATAAATGCCATTTGCATTACGAAATAAAAAATTGAAAATAAAATATACAGATGGTAATGTAATAGTACTCCATACTGACGAGTAAAATCGAAATAAACAATAATGTAAGTTTTTCTTCTCACCCTTTCCTTGACAAAATAAACATTTATCTTTTAAGATATTATATACAATTGCATACAGCTATAATCATAGGAATTAATAATTAATTATATTTTATAACGAGATAAATATCTCGTATTGCACATCAAAAAATATCCTCTCATTATTTGTTTATTTTTGTTGTAAAACTTATCATGCTCGAATGACGGTGGGATAATATTATTAGCATCATTATATTTGTATTATTATAAATATTATATGCGATGCTCTCTTAAAAAATTCAACAACGATATATTTATATTATACGCAATAAGAGCTATTTCTTTTTTCATATTTTAATTTTATATGAATAATATATTCAATTTAACTAGATATACTTTATTGTATGTATTTATCTGAAATACGAATTCTGTATTTATTTCATTACGTTACAATGCAATAACAATCAATATTGTCTTCCATTCAATATGAAATACATATTCACGAACTATGCTCAGTCAAATATATCAAAAAATAATATTAAATATTACACTTCAGGCATAAAATTATCCCTTTTCCACGAAATGGCCCGAAGTGAGTAGCGAGATTCTCGAATAAAATACGTTTGGATCCAATCAATAAAGTTCAGTATTTCGATTACAATATTTTATACATATAAAATAAAACTTTGAACTGGAACTTCCAAGTTCGTCGTGTTCGATGTTTTTAGTCAGAGTTTCTCTTTCGATTTTCTTTTTTTTTTAAATTCTTCGATGTCCCAATTATAGGTTTAGAATATTTAAATCATAATTTTCATTGTTTAACATTTTCAATAAATTTTGATTGGTATTTGGCGTTATACATATTATATTTTTATCTAAATAATAAATAGAATTTATTTTGACCCTCTGCTGTTTTTACGACGATATTCTATCTGATCATATCGTAACAGTTTGCGTGTTCAATGATCTAATAATAATTTACTTTTTAGTAACGCATAACAACAACAATTCAACATGATCGAAAAAGTTATATTTAGGTGATTGGATATGTTGGATTCTTCGATCCTATACGTATATTCCATTCATATCATTTATTTATCTATTTTCAAGACTTCCAATGTTGACGCGTCGAGGTCATTTCGTTAATTTTAAAGATAGTAATGTACCTAATATTGTAATATTTGAGTATTTCTGTATCCGGTTTTACTTCCGTTCGAAGATCATATATATCATCATATATATTATGAGTTCGCTAACTCCCGACTCGAACCGGAAATATTTTATAGCAGTTATCCTGATATACTCGAGAAAAAAAATTTAAAAAGTTAAAATAAAATGAAAATGTATGAAACGAAGGCTACAAAATGTAATTTATTTATAACAATTGTAATTTTTGACGTGTAAAACTGCTATTGTGATACATCATACATGCGACATACATACCATAAGAATATTAAAATTTGTGTTTTTTGACTTGGCGGAACTCGTTACATTGTATCACAAAGAATTAATTTTTCTTATTGTGAAGTTACAAAAGATAAAATTGTCCCCTCGTAATTTCGAGACCTGATAAAATTCTTAAATCGTTTCTACGGTTCTCTACAAATTACAATAATAGAAATAATATTTTATAACAAATCTTGATAGTTTGGTGTTATGTGTATTATTATTATGTTTTCTGTATTGTAAATTATATATAACGTTATCCAGGGTTCAACATTAATTTTATATTATACCTAATATTCATAATGTTTCAATCGGATTTATTAATTTCATAGTAAGTTTCATGGTGATTATATTATCAGCATTATATTTTATCTTATTATTTAATTTTAATTTTTAAGATTACGAAACGTCTAATCTAAGTCTATTGAACAATACGTAATGTACGCATAATAAATTTTAGTAATACTATATAGGTACACATTGTATATAAACTTAATTCATTCACTCCGAACTCGAACCGGAAATGTTTTATTGCAGTTATCCTGATATACTCGAGAAAAAAAATTAAAGTTAAAAAAAAATAAAAATGTATGAAACGAAGGTTACAAAATATGATTTATTTATAACAAGTATAATTTTTGACGTGTAAACTTGATATTGTGATTCATCAAACGTGCGACCACTAATAACAATTTTTATATTAGTTATGTATTGTCACATTGCAACATTGCAATCGTTATATATATATATATATTATACGAAACGTATCTGTTATATAAAATATGTTCAAATAAAATAATTTTATTTGAAACGTTAGGGAAACATTTCTATTGATTAACATATGTTTATACATAAAACAATTGCTTTTGTAATGTTTCTGAAATATTTATTTTAAACAAATATTTCTTATCAATAATAATATTGCTGTAAATTATATTATTAGACTCTGAGCGAAGTGAGGAATATATTGTTTCTACAAAAATGTTTTTTTTTATGTATAAAAATAATTTTTCGGGTAGAAATAATTCTTCAATTACCACAATTAGGGTATGTTTCGGTAGCATATCGTGTCTAGTTGGTACTTTATGAAGCTTATTTTTCGAATTTCTTAAAAAAATTTTCCTAGCAGAAGAAAAATTACCGAAAAATTGCAAAAAATTGGCAAAATTACGATTTCCGTAATTTTTTATTTTTTATTTTGAGATAACTAATTAAGTTTTGATTATAGGAACTTGAAAATTTTTTTGGGTACTAACAATATTAGTCTAACATAAGTATTATACAACTGTGGTAAAACATGTTGTTTGGAATATATTAGTTGATAATTTGGCCTAATAAAGATCTATGAACATTTTCATAAAAAAAATTAATATTACCTACAATTTTGTGTTATAGGTTCGAAAATTTTATTGAAGCCTAATAATATACGACAACTTATTACAAAATATTTTGAAAATCGTGACTGATAATTTTTTTTTATAGGCTTGTTGTTATATTTTTTTCTGATTTATAGAAATATTTTTTCGGGTAGAAATAATGGTCCGATGAACACAAATAGACCTTTCCATACCGAATTTCATTTAGTTGGTACTTTCTTTAGCTCATTTTTGGAATTTTCCATAAGTTTTTTCTTGAAAAACAAAAAATCGACAAAATTACAGTTTCCGTTATTTT
Organism: Eriosoma lanigerum; assembly: GCA_013282895.1. Taxonomy (NCBI): domain Eukaryota; kingdom Metazoa; phylum Arthropoda; class Insecta; order Hemiptera; family Aphididae; genus Eriosoma; species Eriosoma lanigerum. The sequence goes on from CM023361.1 coordinate 14,084,138, forward strand.
AAATTTTTGTATTACTAATTGGATTTAATTAAATAAATTTTAAAAATTTGTTTACGAACTTGAATATAAAACAAAATGCGATAAATATCTCAGATAAAAAAAGTTCCACAATTTTTCACCAAATACGTCAACCTACGAGTATGTACATTATAATACATTGCCTATGTTAAACTTCATACGAAACATGAAATGAAATGTAAAACAACCAATTAAATGATAATTTTATATAAAAAATATATACCTAATATTATACAAAGTACTAAACTCGAACTTTTTCTGTAAACGATAAAACAATATTATAATTATATGAAAGAAGGAATCAATTATAAATCGTAATCAGTCAAATAAGTAATGTGGGTACTATTGTAATTAATAGGCAATTATCATACGATTACTTGTTAGATATATTATATTATATTGTCTTTTGTAGTTTTCAACAGAACCAGTTAGCCTACAGTTGACTGAAGTAAAATAATTTATTCGGAATAAATACTTAATATAAAGATATTTTAAGACTATGCATTTCCGTGTATTCCAACACTTATTGAATCGTTATTATTCCAAAGTACTATATTAAAATACAAAACACGCTAATTTCCTCAAGACAACCAAGTATGTTTTGAATTTAAATTAAAAAATTATATTTTACATTGGATATCTACTTATTGAAAAATTGTTTTATTATTAGAAACGTATTGGAAATGTTAAATTTATAATATAATTTTAAATTTTAAAAACAAATATAATTTTTTTCGTAAAATTAGTAGGTTTATAACATAATAAAATTTATTTGACATATTATTAGAGTAAGTCAATAAACTGGTATTTGGTAAGTGGCGTGTCCACGGGATAGGCCCGGAACACGCCACTTTAATGTCTGGTAATATTTATAACGTTGCTCATTAACCAATATTAAAATAATTATAACAATGTAATTTATAAAATAAAATGTTGGCAATTAATTTCATCTGTTATATACGATAAAATGAAATAAACTAAAAGATGACTATTGTTGTTCGTATTTATAACGAACAGGAAAAAGCAATATAAAAATAATTAATTGGTAATTTAATACCTATGTTGATAATGTTGATAGTTCAACATAGTTTAGATTACCAACAACCTACGTAAAACGTATAGGCATCGTTAATAATATTCATACTCTTAAAAAAATATTACATAATAAAATGCAGTTAATAATGCAGTACTTCGATAATAATCAAAAATAATTTATCATGAAAAAAATATAGTTTCGTTTTTATTTTTTGTATAAAACAAACAATAATATATATTGTTATACAAAAGTGTGTAAATAAGTTTAAGATATAAAATCATAAATATTATAGTAGTTAATGTATACATTATAATAATTTAGTTATGACAATAGTGAATATTAGGTATTGAAGCAATCCCTAAGCACCTCTATCAATCAAACGCAGTAATTACTCGTTCTCCGAGGCCTTTCGTAATTCAGTAAAGACCTGTCGATACTTTTTATTGCCGAACATATTACTCTGTATATGACTCGCCTTCGACGGTATTTTCTCCAGTTTCGGTTCAGGCGTCGTTGATGGTACGGACCTCGGACAACACTTGACATTGTACGCGCCGCATGGTCTTGGGTTTGCACTTGCTGGCTCTTTTGGGTGACAGTACTCTTCCAGCATGCAAATCCCGTCGGTACCGAAACCGGTTTTACACGGTTCACCTGGAAAAAAAAAAATCGATCGTTAATCGTTTACTGTTTTATTTCTAGTCTTGTTGACCTGGTTGTCAATAGGTACCTCAGATTCGGCATATTATATTCATAATGATAATTATAAAAGTCCACGAAAGGATTTCTGATACTATAAAATATCATATCCAAACAGTGGTGAAAAAATATTTACAAAAGAAACATTACAATCGTACAAATATAAAAATTGTACTTGATTTTTCAATATCGTAATAATTGCAGCCGACAAATACGTTTCACCTATCATATCATATTATTATATACCTACGTATGATAAAATGAAAAATAAAAATAATATATTACTGTGTTTGCAATCAGTCGGATTGCGCACATGTGAATGTAAATACGGACAAACTCGCTCACGTAAATTTCTTATTTTCAAAGGAAAATAAGCACGCACCGATAAACGTTTTCGCAGAATCGAAACAAAAATAATATAATACGAGTATACAAATATATTTAATGTTGTATGAATATTTTTCATAGCAATCGTATCTGTTGATTATCATATTGACAATTATATTTATGATCGTTTTCTGATAGGTTCAATATTTTATAAACTAATGAGTCCATTATACGCGAAAAAAGGTAAATATACGAATATACATATTGTTACAAAATGTGTAGAATCATTATCTTTCTTTGAATAATAATTTAATACTTTCGACGATAATATTTTAAAGTAATTTGAGATTTTGACCAAGGTGAATAATGTATTGGATTTACAAAGATATTTTTTTTTTTTTTTTTTTTATGTATGAAAACACTTTTTCGGGTAGAAAAATGGTCCAATAACCACAAGTAGGGTATGCTATCAGTAGCAAATTGCTTCTAGACTTTGATAAAATATTTAAACCGTAAAACCAAAAATTGCAGGAAATATTAAACATTTTTGAAAAAAAGTTCAAAGTTTTATATTTAGCCAAAAATCAACCAGTCCGTTCCAAAATCTTACTAACCGTAAATATTACCTATGTAAGTACTCAAGTACTCAAATACTTTCCCTAAAAAAAGTTCCTACGATCACAACTCAGTTAGTAATAAAAAAAATTAAAAAATTAAAAATAATGGAAACCGTAATATTGCCAATTTTCCGCTTCTCAAGGAAAAACTTATGGGAAATTCCAAAAATGAGCTAAATAAAGTAACAAGCAGATAAAATTTGGTACAGAAAGGCCACCCTATTTGTGGTAATCGGATAATTATTTCTACCCGAAATAATGTTTCCATAGTTCAGAAGAAATAAAATAAAAAGCCTATAAAAAAAATTGTCAGTCATGATTTTCAAAATATTTTGTAAAAAGATTAAGTAGGTATATTTTTAGGCTTCTATCAAATGTTCAATCCCAAAATTGTAGGTAATAATATTTTTTTTTTGTAAAAAAGTTCATAAAAATTATTTTAAATTTATTATTATAGTAATTAATATTACTTATGTGAGAACTTTAAAAAAATTTCAAGTCCCTACGATCAAAATTCAATTAGTTACGAAAAAAATTACGAAAATTCTAATTTTGACAATTTTTTTTGCCATTTTTTGATAGTTTTTCTTCTCCTAAGAAAAACACTTTGGAGAAATTAAAAAAAATGAGTATTATAAAGTACCAATATGATACGATTTGCTACCGAAAGAATATCCTACTTGTGATAGTCGGAAAATTATTTCTATCCAAAAAAATGTTTTTATACATAAAAAAAAAAAAAACATTTTTGTAGAAACAATACATTACTCGCTCCACTCAAAATCTTAAATACATATTTCACATTTATATTGTATTGGTTTTTATTTTGAAAATTAATTTTAGCATTACGTTAATTTTAAATTAAGGTTTTTCGTGTAAATATACACTCATAGTTGTAAATTTAAAATGAATTCCTGCAAACTTACCGCACTCTTCTTCGCATTCCTCTTTAGTCAATGGCAATTTTTGGTTTTGTGGGCACACATGAGTACCGTTCTCTGAGTAAAATGGTCTGCAAGATTTGAAAAGCAAGTGGTAAAACCATCCAACTAATTTATAATCGTTAATATCGTAGATTGAAGATCTGCAATCGTATCCGATTGTTGGTTGGTAACACTTAGGTCCTGGAATAAAAATAAATTAATCTAAATTTTATATTCATTAAAACAATAAAGTGTTTTATTCAATAGTGGATGAAATTATAAAGGTCATTTATATATTAAGATATACCGTAGTGGTATAAATTTATGTAGAGATGTGAAATTAACCGGTAAAAATTGTCGATAGATTTACGTTAATTAACGTAAATGTCGGTAAATTGTTAAATTTTTTAAATAAATTCTTTTGGGTATTTTTTTTTCTATAATATATTAGAATGAAGCAAAGCTAGGATATATCCATAATTTTTCCAAGTATTCTAGATATTCAATAATAGAACCTAACGGCCTTCAAATTAAATTGTAGCGAATAATAAATTAACAAAATATACAAACTAAAATACGTATATTTTAAAGAAAAATTAGTTTAAAATATTGTAAGTTAATACTATTAATTGATAAATTATTAAATTTATATTATCTAATAATCAATCACGTATTTTGTATTTATAATACAGTCATAATGTTTACTAGACACACACGTAATATTTTTAATATTTAAAATATGTATGGATAATATTACGGACTAAACAATATTTAAATAATTAAGTATAGTTACGCTAGTAAAAACATTTAAAATGTGATGTCACTCAATTTTAACTATAGAAAAAAAAAAAAAAATCCACGGTAAAATTGACAAACATTTACCAAGCTCATATATAAATATATTCTATACGCAAGTAAGTAAATAATATAAAAACAAATAATATATAAATATTGGTAGTTTTAGTAGTAAAAGGTTAGGATGTTGTAATGCAGAGACAACTATTTCAATGAAATATTAAGAATTATTGCCACTATCATATAAAAATATAAAATCATATAAAAATACGCTGTCAGCAAAAATACAATTTTTAATTTTACTTTAATTCATCTACAAATGATTGGTAAATGAATAAAAAAATTTTAGCTATGTAAAATAAATTAATAAATTAACAAAGTTAAAATAAGATAAAGGGAAGGTCAATTTTGGAGGTCTTTCCTTCGTCCCTTCGGTCCTCGGAGAAATTAGTGGTTTATAATAACAAAGATTTGAATGCAATGATATTACATTAGAAAATATGATTCTTAGCAAAACTCAATATTATGCAATATTTTATTACACTGACAAGCTGCTCCAAAAGTTTACGTCGTGTATAAACTACCTATGAGAATATTAAAAACAAATTTATGTACCTACGTTCAAAATTGCATTTATTATCATGAAAATCTAAAATCAATTTTATTTAGAATTACAATTCCGTCAGTTTTAAAGTTTTTTCGTAATTATTTTGTAGTTTTCCTTTCTCTTGGAAAACGTTTGAGAAATTCAAAAATGAGTTAAGCAATGTATGAATTAGATGCAATTGAATTCCAAAAGTATACCCTATTTGTGTTAATTGAACAGTTATTTCAACCCGATAAAATATATTCAGTCATAAAAAAATAAAAAATAGGTAAATCCAATACACAATCCTCGTTTCGCTCAGAATCTAAAATGCAAAATTCTATTAATAAAAAGGATATAATAAAATATTGTTTATTAATAGGTATATTATATAAAATTCGTTTATTACAATGTACGTAATATACCTATTTTGCTGTTCCCATATTTAACGACAAAGTCCATTATAATACACATTATTGAAACATTAAATAGGGATTCATGATTCATGAAAATCAATCATTATAAGTTATGAAGTCACATATTTATGAGTAATTATGATGGTGTATCATATAAGTACGTATGTGTATTTATTGTTTATGGTTTAGTGCTTACTACATTATTATACTTAGAAACATTAATGTACACATTATATTTTAATTATTACACATATTATTTCGTTGCGAATTTTATATAATTACAAAATATTCATTAAGTATAAAATTAAAGAATATTATGTAAAAGGGATATATTTTATTACCTATTAATTTATAATATATTGAATAGCAATTTTGAAATAAAAATTAATCGTTTTAATAATGATCTTTAATATTATTATGCGTATATGCGTATATAAATCTCGACTGATGTGCTTTTTATATTTTATGAAACTGTGGACAAGACGTTGATTTATATAATAATATCATTTGAGAAAACTGTAAAACTGTAAGAATCAAATTTGAATTTGAATCTATATTTTCGATGTATAATAAATTAATAAATCACACGATGTCTATTCGCACGGATAATGTTAAAATCGCATTTTTATTTTTTTGTTTTACCAGTTTCGTGTTATTATGGGATAGATGGCAAAGGGGATAGATGCGGTAAAATGTTATTAGTGAGAAAAAAAAATTATGTTGTATTAATTTACATTTATTTTAAGAAATAATAAGTATTTTATTAGTTATTATTATTCATATTATTGAAAAAGATACATTTTTATAAATTCGCACGTGTTGAAAATTCCGTGGTATATATATAAAAGTTGTGCAGTATACATAATGATGAATTATTATTCGTATTACCCCATAAAACGTATTATAACTATTTGTTAAATTCTATATTTACGTCATAAAATATTTTATTTCGTCATAACCACCAATACGTCATGATATTCATACATAAACATAATTTAATATGAGTGGAGTATATAAAAGGGTGGCATTTAAAACATTTTCCCTAAACGGCAAATTTGTTAACACGGCATTGTATTTTATATAATAATAACGTCGTTTTCTAGCTTAAGTATAGGCGAATTGCTGTTGTGCTACTATATCACGTTTTACATGGTAGTTTTGTTCGATTTGACACTTTTTTCTATATGTTTCTAAAACAACTGCATATTGCGTATTTCGTTTTTAATCAACTATATAATATTGTTATTAAAAGTTTTGAACACAGTAGTAGATTTGCATAACATTATTTTGAACTTCTGAAGTCTGAATACAAAGTCGTTTTACTTATTTAAAAAAATTATTTGATTAATGTATTTTATTTATATTATAATATAAAAAATCATTTTATTTTGAATAACGCGTATTATTAAAATATTAATACATACTCATAGTTCAATTAAATAAAAAACATAAAACTTCACAAATTTGTGAATTTAATTTTTATTAACGATCCAGAGTGATCGTATAATGTTGATAAATTTTAACTATACACTCATCAAGTACCTACAAGGCTATAATTCATATTGTTCACCTATATCCCATTTTTTAAAACTGATATTTTTAATTATTATTGTTTGTATAATAATATGTTTTGTTTAATGTTCTTTTATTGAATGTCTAAATCACTTAGCCCTCTGAAAACTTTTAATGTTAAACATCTTTTTTATATTTAACTATAAACTTAACTTGGATAATAAAATATTTAATTAACTGTAATCTTATTCCAATGTAAATTAAGTGATTTAACTTAACGCTGTATCAAATTTCATTAGCTATTGCCTAGCTTTGCATATAATAGACAAAAATAATTGTATAATTGTATGTAAGTATATTATATACTATGGAACCCTGCTACCTATAAAACAGCTATTTTATCCGTTACTGTAGGTTAAGTAATGAATTTTTAATAACTACGTTATGCTCGCAGTTTCATTGGTAAGTAGTATTTTACACTGTACCGGTTGGCCATTGCAATAGAATATTTTAACGTTTCAAACTGCATGCACCCCGGATGCATAATGCAACGATGGAAAAAAATAATGGATATTATTTCTACTTAAGATTACGAAAATCAGTACTAGTTTAAAAAAAATATGTGTAATTACAACATTAAGTGTATAGAAATATTAGAATACAAAAACAATATGAGAAATATTACTCTTTACGTCAGTGAACTTTATCGCTAAATCCATTACTGTATTAATATCAAAATGATGAGAAAAATATTATACCGTTCACCAGAATGTGTATATAATAGCAAGAAAATAATAAAAATACAATTTAATAATATTTTTTACGTTTTTATTGAATATGTAAATATAATTTTGGAAACAAAATTAACATAATATAGTAGGTATCTTATTTTTTTACCCAGAAATCAGACGTTTTTTATTTATATCAAAATAAAGTTAAAATAAACGCGTTTCCAATAGTCTATATTTTAATAAACAGTATTTAATATTTATTTGTAAATCGTTATTATAATTTTAATATTATAACTAAAATTGAAATTTGAATTACCAATAAATAACGAAAGATCATAAAATTATGTTTTCTGTGAATTTCATTTTAAAATTGTTTTGTTTACTATTGCAGTTTTGAATGTAAGAACTTATATTATACTTAAATTTTTTTAAGTAGTAAAATAAAAATGTGTTTTTCAATTAAGAGATACAATTATGACTACTCAGCTTTTAATGAGATGTCAGTTAACCAAGCAGCAAAATATTATTTTATATTTAATAAATAAATATGTACCTAATAAAATCTTTCGTAAATCTAACTTTCCAAAATGGGTACCAAGAAAAAAAAGTAGCTCAAAAAAATATAAAAATACTGATTTGAAACTGCTCAAGTTAACTATTATAACTTCTCCGATTTTCAGCTTCAAAGATATCACTCCCAAATTGTATAGCTATTTCCTCAATATTTCTCCTACGTTTATAAATCAACTATTTCAAAAACAAATAATTTAGATTCACTTTAAGGTATAAATGATATTTTTCATTAATAAGATTATAAAACGTGTAAAAAAATGAATACAGCATACCTGTGCATATTGCATACACAAACGATAAACATTGGACACGCGATAGACATTTATATTTTTATACAATTAAAAAAAATAAATAATAACCTACCTGTCACTTAACAGTTCATAATTTACATATTATTCTATTCAATAATCGGATTAGAAGAACTAATGAAAACGAGCTTACTATAATAATATAATAGGTATACTACAATAATATAATAATATAATTCAAATCTAAAAATTCTTCATAATATAAATCAATATAAAATACTAAACGTAGTGTTCAATTATTTCGTTTTTGTCGTCGAATAACATGCATATAATTTTTATATTGAATCCAATTTACGATTGTTCTTGGTTAAAAATGTTTAAAATTCGATCACAAATAAAACTATATACATAATACCCACCTTTGTTGGGGCCAAGGACGTTATAATCAGAGAACTTTCCTGCGTATGCGGTAGCAACAACCAACATGATTATTGTAGGCAAATGGTAATTAATGACGAACATTTTTTATCGTTGTTTCGTAACTAAAAAAACACAAACTTAATTTATTTAGTTTTGTTTCAGCAATGAATCGAATCTATTGAAACGAATTTAAACAACTGCCCGTGGTCACTCGCGACGGTCACTAATATGTAGGTACTAAATTTTATCGGAATGATTATGAATGGCAACGTGTACGTGAGAACGCGTAAGAGAGGGCTCAGAGTAATAACAAGTATAATATGGAGAGGGCATGACGTACTAACAAACAATATACCAGAAATCTTTAATTATTTCAGGATTATAATAATATTTATAATTTTAGTTAAGTATTTTATGTTTTCAATTAATATTATTGATATTATTTATTTATAATTATGAAATATGAAAAAAAAAAAACAATATACAATCTGTTTATTTAATATAAAATATTTTAAAGGTTAACATCTTTTACTTAATAGTTACACTAAAAAACACAGTAGCCACTGCATTAATTTTTTTTATAGCCACTCCTTGGAGAGGGTACAACGGTTACATTTATGTGTAAAGACCTTTTGCTTTCATATGTATATATGAAATTGTTTGTACGTGTGTTTGTATATAAGTTTTAAATTCCAATGACATATTTTATACAAATTAATTTCAGCAATATATTAATCGTCCGATAAGTAACGAAACCGTCAGAAGCTATGGTTTTCTAATTTATAATATTTATATATATATTACAATTATAAAAAAAATAGTATAATTATAATGTGATGGTTATTGTTTTATTTTGATAAATTAATATCACTGTCGACAGGAATCATTATTGCAATAAATAACATCATAATTAGAATATAAAATGCATAGTAGATAATAAAAAAAGTAATTATATATTTAAATGGACGGCCATTTCACTGCAGTTGATAGCTAATAGACTATATAATAATACACTAGTGTATATTTATATGAATTATTTTTTTTTATAATAACTTTTTTAATCTAATAATTATTAATAATATCATCACTAATTGCCGTAGGGACATGATGAATTAAACAATTTATAAAAATTGCATTAAATACATATAAAAATTCACACACAAAAAAATAAAAACATTATCCAATTATAAATTTAAATTTAAATTATTACTTAAATAAAAGGAAAATAATTATCAAACATACAATTGCAAATGTTAACATAATATAATGAATCCAAAAATTACTGTAACATATTTATTTCGTTTAGACTTTTATTTTAGTATAAATTATTTATTTTTATTACAGGTTTTTTTACTACTCACTGTAAATTTCAATAACATAAGAAAAGCCCACCAGAATGGGTATATTTGATTATTAATTTCGTGAATACAGGTATTTTTAGTGATATAGAGATTTATTAATAACAAAAATTATATCTTCAGTGACCTGTTTAAGTGCGACCAACTACATCAATATTTTCCTAATTAAAATTGTTATCAATACTGTTGTTTTTATTGTTATTTTATTATATTGTATTTATAAATATTTTTTACGTTGTAGTTTGTCAGTCATTCTACGTAGGTACTCAACGTTATTATGATAATTCTGTGATCAACTATTGCACTTTAAGTCTATTATCATTATAATTGTGCTACCGTGTTTTTGATTTAACTATTATATGCTGCAGCTACATATTTTTGTTTAAAAATCAATTATTTATATTATAATTTCTATTATTAAGTATCCTATTAAATTTATTTATTTAAAAACCTTAATTATATCACATCAGACATCCTGTATGTATTGAATTTTACGGTTATATGCAAGGTTGTAACTGGAAGAAAATGTCGGTGGGAGGGGGTTCCGATAGTTTTTTTTATACTTTAATGATAATAAAACGTAATTATAAAAATATTATTGTTATGTGATTTAATAATGATATATTTTTAAAATAAAAAAAAGAGGGGCTTTCAACCCCTTTTAATTATATGATAAATCACACTCAGGGCTAGATTAGGTAAATACAGCCCACCAATATTTGATTGTATTACCGCCCAATTTTGCAATCTTTGCCTTTTTAACGTACAATTTTTGCATAAAATTAATTTTTTTAAAAAAATTATTTATTAAAACCGTTTTTTCTATGAATTTTTTTCACCGACAAACCAAGTTTTTCTCGGAAGCACGTCAAACCAATCAGGCCTGATAATATTAAATAATATTCTACATATTCAATCGTTTAGTTGAAACATCTACTTTACTATCACATCAATCATTTTACCGTCATTTAAACATCGTTACCAACACCATTGACCATAGTTTTATATTGTGTCTGAATGTTTCATTTATAATTTATATGTATATATTATAAAATTACGCAGGGCTTGTACAATATTGTGTGACCATTGCACACGTAAACTGGTCACAAAATATTTCTTTCTCTCAAAGTTACCCCGAAATTAAACAACTAAACATACACAAATTAGAATAGGTTAAGTAGCCGCATTTCATAACTGTGCTATGAATTCATGTAAAACTTCTGAAATTATTCAAATATTGTCCAACATTAATTTTATATTATACCTAATATTCATAATATTTCAATCGAATATATTAATTTCATAGTAAGTTTCATAGTGATTATATTATATTATATATGCAATTTTAAGATTACGTAACGTCTGATCTAAGTCTATTTACCATTACGTAATGTATATATATAACATTTTTGTAATAATATATAGGTACACAGTGTATATAAATTTATAATTATGTTTTAAAACTAATTTCGTCGTGTCTTCTATTTGTAAGAAAAGTAGCATCTGTTTTTTACGTAGAGTTACGAAACACTTAAAGTCTCGTTCTTTATGCAAAAATATTGCTTGAAACTAAAATAATAGAAAATCTCACATCGTTAGTATAATCTTTAAAAAACTGTTTTCCATAACGTGCAAAATATTAAAAACTATATTATAATATAGATCTACTCTAAAAAATATAATTAAAATTGCATAATTTAAACCAAAATATTAACTTTTTATTGAAAATTAACAGTCTTAATCAAAACTATTAGTATGAAACATTTATTATATTATTAAATTATTATTATTATGGACTAACTTATATAGGTATATTAAAAAATTATATATTTTTTAAATATAATATTGAAACTATAATATTCCAATAATTTTTACTGGTTAACTGGTTAATATATTATTTGTTTAATTTAATAATTAATAAACTAAAATTATTTATATTATTATGAAATATTTAAATTAATATTATATATATTGAATGATAATAAACTTAATTTATAATTCATTTCATTATATGGTACTCACTTGCTTCATACAATATTAAAATAATTAAATAAAATGCATTGTTTTTATGCATTTGTTTATCGATAAACATTTTGTAATAAATTATAATATAATGGATCTTTTTATCTAATTGAAAGAATTATTAAACATATCTGAAAAATATATTTAAAAGTTATTTACTTACTTTTTACAGAACGTGATATGTATAATACTTATATTTATTAACCGCATATTTATAAATGTAAAGGATTTATGTTATTAGTCTATTTCATCATAAACGAGATTTTATATCAATTATATAGACAAATTTAATATGCATACGTTTTTCTTAACAATATAAAATCCCCAAAACTTTTATTTTCTTAACAAAGATAATTATAAAATATATAATATTATTCAATGTTTGCATATTTGTTATTTTATTTTTAATAATTTATTTCACATTAATATAATAATATGTTACATCTTATAAGTCAATATGTTAATATTTTTGTAACAATTTAAATTTTATTATCCCAAATAATATGAAAATTCTACATTAAAAACAATGCATAATAATAAATCTAAACCGTAATTTTATAGTTCATAGTCATTAATCAACCAGATGAAAAAATTATTTAGATGACCTTATTTATAAATTTGTGTTTCCTACAAAGATAAAAGAAAGGAAAGTACATTTGTTGACCAAGATCACCACTAATAACAAAATAGGTATACTAAAATGAACAATATATATATACCTACATAACTAATTAAAAAAAATATATTTTAATGTACTAATTTATTTTTATTATTTGAAAAGAATATAAAAAACGAATTTATAATCTATTAGGATTTTATAGTAGGTACCTACAGTAACTAAAAAAAATGTTTTATATAAAAAAACATATTATAAAATAATAAAATGTTTTATAACGCATAAAAGTCGTATCCGAGCTCATATAAGATTGGAAAATACGAAAAATATAATATATAGAACGAATAAACAGGAAATAAATGTATACAAGAGAGGCCACTTCGAAAATAAAAATAAAAAATTGATCGTAATTCTGTTTTATAAAGTAGCTGATAGTAAAACAAAAATTGAAAAGAATGCTGAGGCTTCAGTATTAAAAAGAAATTTTAAGAAATTTTTTACGAACTTGTGTACAAACCAAAATGCGATTAATATCTCAGATAATAAAGTTCCACAATTTTTCACAAAATATGTTAACGTACGAGTATGTATATTATAATACATTGCCTATGTTAAACTTAATATGAAACATGAAACGAAATGAAAAACAACCAAATGAATGATAATTTGATAAAAAAAAATTAAACCTAAAATTGTACGAAGCAATAAACTCGAACTTTTTCTGTAAACAACAAAAACATATAATAATTATATTGAAGAAAAAATGGATTATAAATTGTAACCAGTCAAATTAGTAATGTGGGTACTATTATAATTTGTATTTAGTAGGCAATTATTATACGATTACTTGTTAGATATATTATATTATATAGTCTATTGCAGTTTTCAACAAGAATCAATTAGCCTATGGTTGGCTGAAGTAAAATAATTTATTCGGAATGAATACTTAATATAAAGATATTTTAAAAATGTGCATTTCCGTTTATTCCAACACTTATTGAATTGTTATTTTTCTAAAGTACTATTTTAAAATACAAAACACGCTAATTTCCTCAAAACAACCAAGTATGTTTTAAATTTAAAATAAAATATTATATTTTACATTGGATATCTACTTATTGAAAAATTGTTTTATTATTAGAAACGTAATGGAAATGTTAAATTTATAATACAATTTTAAATTTTAAAAACAAATATAATTTTCTTCGTAAAATTATTAGGTTTATAACATAATAAAATTTATTTAATATATTATTAAAGTAAGTCAATAAACTGGTATTTGGTAAGTGGCGTGTCCACGGGATAGGCCCAGAACACGCCACTTTGATGTCTGGTGATATTTATAACATTGCATTAACCAATATTAAAATAATTATAACAACGTAATGTATAAAATAAAATGTTGGTAATTAATTTCATCTGTTATATACGATAAAATAAAATAAACTAAAAGATGACTATTGTTGTTCGTATTTATAACGAACAGGAATTAGCAATATAAAAATAATTAATTGGTAATTTAATATGTTGATAGTTCGACATAGTTTAGATTACCAACAACCTACGTAAAACGTATAGGCATTGTTAATAATATTTATTCTCTTAAAAAAATATTACATAATAAAATATTACATTTACATTGGATATCTACTTATTGAAAAAGTTTTTTATTATTAGAAGCGTAATGTAAATGATAAAATTACTATACAATTTTAATTATTAAAAACAAATATAATATTTTTTGTAAAAATAGTAGTTTTATAACCCAATAAAATTTATTTGGTAATTTATTATGTTGATAATTCAATATGGTTTTAGTACCAACTACCTACTTAAAACAAATAGGCATTGTAATAATATACATAATCATAAAAAATATATTATATATTATGAAATAAATATATTTTTGTTTTTATTTTTTACATAAAACAAACAATTATGTATATTTTTATACAGAAGTGTGTTAATAAGTTTAAGATATGAAATCATAAATATTATAGTAGTTAAAATGTAAGTTATAATAAAGTAGTTATGACAAAAGAAAATTTTAGGTATTGAAACAATCCCTAAACACAACTAGCAAACTAACACAGTAATTACTCGTTTTTCGAGGACTTGCATAATTTATTAAAGATCTGTTAATAATTTTTATTGCCGAACATACTAATTATACATGCTAGTATTACTCTGTATATGACTCGCATTCGATGGTATTTTTTCCAATATCGGTTCAGTCGTCGTTGATGGTACGGACCATGGACAACAATTGACATTGTACGCGAGGCATGGTCTTGGAACTACTATTGACACTTTTGGGTTACAGTAATCATCCATCATGCAGACCCCGTCGATTCCGAACGCGTCTTTGCATGGTTCACCTGGAAAAAAATCAAAACAAAAAAAATTTGATTGTTAGTCGTTTACTGTTTTATTTCTAGTCTTGTCGACCTGGTTATTAATAGGTCCTTTAAGATAAGGTATATATTCATAATTCTATTTATAAAAGTCCTAGAAAGGACTTCTGAAATATTATATCCAGACAGTGAAAAAAAAAATATTTACAAAAAAAAATTAAAATAGTACAAATATAAAATTTGTACTTAATTTTTCAATATCGACGAAATTTTAGCCGACAAATACGTTTTACTTTTCTTAAATTATATTACATTGTGGAATTTACATATTATTATATACGTGTAATAAAATGTAAAATAAAAATAATATATTACTGTGTTTGCAATCAGTCAGATTGCGCTTATGAAAAAGTTAATATATATATATATATATATTGTATATTTATATATATTGTTACAAAATGTGTATAGTTACTTGAATCGAATCTATTCGCTTTTTTTTTAGCAAAATAACAGGAAAGTTGATTCCTATTTCGTTTGTCCCTTTAGTCCTTGGAAAAATTAATGGTTTATTATAAATTAAAATTGAAATTCGAAAATATGAAGCTCTGTCAGATATACAATATACTGATATACTGATAAACCGTTACAAAGTGTTTTAGCTTCTCTCATATGAATTCTCAAAAACATTCTTTACGTTTAAAACTGAATTAGTTAACATAAAATATTTTAAATTAAATTAACGGAAACCGTTATTTTGCTAGTTTTTCGTCTTTTTTTTATAGTTTTTATTTTCCCGAGGAAAAAAAATTGAGAAATTCGAAAAATGAGCTAAATATAGTACCAAGTAGATGTAATTTTCACCCGAATTCATATCTTCCCTATGGTAATCAGACATTATTTTACATCGAAAACATGTCTTCAAATACATTAAAAAAGTATAAAACTAATATACTCTTCGATTCGCTAATAACCTTAGATTTATGTTAAGTATTGAAGTTTTAAAAATATAAAATTATTTTTTACAAAAATTTAAAAAGTAAATTTATTACTATATATTTAGATAATGTACATTCATCAAAATTTAGCTTATTGGCTGTTGTGATATTTTTGTACAATTTATCAAATCTAACCTAAGTACTTTACCTAATGTCAACTGAGATTGTAGATGTCAAATAAAAATATATTATTACAATCATTTTGATAATACCACAATGATTTTGAAAAAACAAAAGAAATACATTCATTAATTCATTCATTTTATTTTTCATATCGCATAAATCATTTTAAATCTGTTTATATTTAAGAAAAAAAAAACTCACGGTTAATTTGTTGACCCAAAAAAAGTGCTGCCCTGGGCAATTGCCCTCCTTTACCCCCGCCCCCTTAAATACGCCACTGCTAATAATTGTATACTTTATGGTATTATTAGATAAATTAAATTTAAAATTATTGTTAATAATATAATTACTATAATTATATAAGTAATGAGCCAGTAAATCAAAATATCTAAATATTTAAAAATACATATTTCATATTTTTACTGTATTTGTTTTTTATTTTAAAAATTCCTATAACGTTAATTTTAAATTACAGTTTTTCGTATAGATATACACTAATATTGTAAGTTTAAAGTGAATTCGTGCAAACGTACCGCACTTTTCTTCGCATTCCTCTTTGGTCAATGGCAAATCTTGGTTTTCTGAGCACTCGTGAGTACCGGTAGCTGTAAAAATTGGATTACAAACTCTGAATAGACTGTCGTAAAACCATCCTGCTAATGTATAATTCAAATATTTGAATAATGCATTATTACAATGTTCTGCCATTAATGGATGATGACACCTAGGTCCTGGAATAAAATTAAATAAATCTAAATTTCATATTCATTAAGACAATTGTTTTCTTCAATAATGGATGAAATTACAAAAGTCATATATATTAAGATATACCGTAGTGGTATAAATATATGTAAAGATGTGAAATTAACCGGTAAAAATTGTCGATAAATTTACGTAAATTAACATAAAAGTTGGTAAATTGTTAAATTTTTTAAATAAATTGTATTTGGGTAACATAATTTAATATGATTGGAATATATAAAAGAGTGCCATTTATGACATTTCCCCCAAACGATAAATTGGTTAGCACAGCATTGTATTTTGTACAATGATAAAGTCGTTTCCTAGCTTAAGTATATGAAAATTGCTGTTGTGCTACTATATCACGTTTCACATGGTAGCTTTGTTCGATTTGACACTTTTTTCTATATGTTGTTAAAAACAACTGCATATTGCGTATTTTGTTTTTAATCGACTGCGTAATATTGTTATTAAAAGTTTTGAATGTAGTTATAGATTTGCATTACATTATTTTGACCTTCTGAAATCTAAATTCAAAGTCATTATCCATATTAGTCATTGTGGGAAATTTATTTGATTAAAGTATTTAATTTATATTATAATTTTTAAGAGTCAATTTATTATGAATAACGAGCATTATTAAAATATTAATACCTACTTATAGTTCAATTAAATAAAAACCATATAACTTCACAAAGTTGTGAAGTTGTGAAAAAAAATATTTAATTTTTGTTAACGGTTTAGAGTGATCGTATAATGTTGATAAATTTAAAATGTACACTTATCAAGTACACTATATATCGAAAACCTAAATCCTACTCTTTAAAATTGATATTTTTAATTATTATTGTCATTTAAAAGGACGGTTTTTAACAAACAAAACATATAATTAGGAAAAGAAACATAATTTAATACTAACTATTTAACTTAACTTTATATATTATAATTTTTGTTACATAACTTGTAGAGCTGTAGTTTAAATTTTTTATCACATATTAAATTTTTAAAAAACAGAATAATTTTCTTAGAAGTCAAGTTAAGTTCATATTTTTATTCAATTTTAATTTTAAATAGTAAAAATATTCCATAAAAAGTTGAATTAGTTTTTTATTTTATTTTACTATCGTGTGCCACTATATTCAGGTATTTAGTTGCTAATAATATATTTTTTTAACGTTCTTTTGTTGAATGTCAAAATTCTTTAGCCCTCTGAAAATATGTCATGTATTTTAATAGATATATACCTTAAACATATATAATATTTATAGTGTATACAAAATTAAAATTAATTTTTAATGTTGAACAGCTGATTAATTTTTTTTATTTAACTTTTAACTTAACTGAGATAGTCAAATATTTAATTAAATTTTAACTTATTCCAATGTATGTCATGTGACTTAACGCAGTAACAAATTGCAGTAGCTATTGCCCAGTTTTGCATATAAAACATAAAAATAATTGTATAATTGTATGTAAGTATATTATATAATATGGAACCCTGCTGCCTATAAAACAGCTATTTTATTCTTTACTGTAGGTCGAGTAATGAATTTTTAATAACAACGCTATGCTCGCAGTTTCACTTGTAAGTAGGATATTACAATTTCCCGGTTGCTTTTATCGCAAAAGCCATTTCAATAGAATATTTTAACGTTTCAATCTGCGATGCACCCAAGATGCACAATGCAGCGATAGAAAAAAATAATGGAAATTATTTGTACTTAAAATTACGAACATCAATACTAGTTTAAAAAACTACGTGTAATTACAACATTTATATATATATATATATATAAATATTAAAATACAAAATTAATGTGAAAAATATTACTCCATATGTCAGTGTACTTTATCGCTAAATCCATTAATTTATTAATGGATTTATTAATAAATTTAATCGAATCAAATATAAAATCATAATATAAATCCATATTAAATGCTGAACGTAGTGTTCAATAAAGTATTTCGTTTTTGTCCTCGTATAACATATGCATATTATCTTTATATTGAATCCAATTTACGATTGTTGTTCGTTAAAAATGTATAAAATTCGATCTCAAATTACAGTCAAACGATTATTCTTAAATTATTAACTAAATAATAATATATAAATAATACTTACCTTTTTCGCGGCGAAGAGTTCTATTATAAGGTTTGCTTTCTGCATATGCGACAGCAACAACCAACATGATTATTGTTGGCAAATGGTGATTAATAACGACCATTCTTTTATCAATGTTTCGTAACTATAAAAACACAAACTTAATTTATCTAGTTTTGTTTCAGCAATGAATCGAATCTATTGAAACGAATTTAAACAACTGCCCGCGGTCACTCGCGACGGTCACTTACATGTAGGTACTAAATTTTATCGGATTGTTTATGAATGGTAACGTGTACGTGAGAACGCTTAAGAGAGGGCTCAGAGTAATAACAAGTATAATATAGAGAGGGCATAACGTACTAACAAACAATATACTAGAATTCTTAAATATTATAGAATTATATTAATTATTTTAATTTTAGTTAAGTATTTTATGTTTTCAATCTATATTATTAATATTATTTATTTATTTTTATTTCAAAAAACTTTGTAATATAATATTACCTTAAACCTATTATGCTAGGTATATAATATCATGAAATATGAAAGAAAAAATTAAAGTTAAGTTAAAGTGTCGATTATGGACGTTCCTCCTTCGACCCTTCGGTCCTCAGAGAAATAAGTGGTTTATTATACTTAAGATTTGAATGAAATGTTATTGCATTAGAAAATACGGTTCTGAGCGAAACTCAATATATTACAATAAGCTATACTGATAAACCATTCCAAAATTTTACCACTTGTGTAAATTAAAAATGTAAATATTTAAAATAAATTTCAATTTCTGACAATCTTAATTAAATTAGTTACCAAAAATAAAATAATAAAGCCGTAGTTTCGCCAATTTTCAAGAATTCTTACTTTAAAAAGTTATGAAAAAAAATTGTCAGTCGCGATTGTCAAAATATTTTGTAAAAACATTAAGGTTAGGTTTTATATGTCAAGACTTCGACAAAATTTTCAAACCAATAAACTTAAATTTGCATACACATAATAACGTTATGTTAATTCTGTGATCATCTATTGCACCTTAAGTCTATTATCATTATAATTGTGCT